>PVJI01000045.1:0-469345 GCA_004026765.1 Micronycteris hirsuta
TGCCAAATCTATTCTTTTGCTTTTCAAAAAGAAGCACTCCTCTCACTCTTGGTCATTGGATCTCAGTTCAACTGCTATTTTCAAGGGGCTTTCCTCATGAAAACTCAAATTTGGGTAAGCAGATGAAATGCCTACTTTAATTCTAACTTCACAAAGGAACTCTATTCTGTATATATCCGCCGACTATTGGATTCCACTCATCTATCTATGGAGAGGGATCTGATATTGAGCCTAAGTCTTACTGAGAACCTTAGCATTGTCTCTGGTGAAGTCTTAAATGGTAGCATTCAAGCATTCACTTTTTTAGATATCTTCACAGGATTTAAAGGAAGAATAAAATATGCCAGGATATTTATGAATCATGAGATTTAATAGAGACTATAGTAGATCTTATTATTGATGTGCTTACTGCTTCATTAAATTTCCCTTAAGGTTTGTGGCATGGATATGGATCATTTGCAATAATAATTATGCAGTGATCGATTGATTGGGTCTGACATTGCACTTGTCACCTTGAAATGCAAAATCCATCTATTTTCAACAGTATGAACATTTCTTGCTAATCTTGCACACCAGCATGCAAGAGTTTATTTTATGGAGAAAGTACAATGTATAAAGTTTGGAGAGTTAACATTAACCTTTTGCTAAAGAATGAAGTATCACTTGTCATTTTACAAAGAAATAAAAATCACCGAACCAGCAATTTTTTTGAGATTAGAAAACACAGTTTAATTTCAAGGGAACTTTTCAAACCAGAAATAGGTGCGCTTCAATTGAGTGCTACAAGTATATTGTGATATTGGTCTTGACTAAGCCCTCACATTGAGCCTGACACAGTTGCAAGTTTGAGCTCAACTCTGCTTGTGGGTATGCACACACACACTTATTTATTTATCTGTCTACCATTTATTTATTTTCATGCCTAACTCTCTAATCATCTCTGTGTCTAAAAATAATAAGGCAAAACTCTGTGTCTGAAAAGTGTGGGTGCTTTTTAAGCCTCCTGCATAAGATATTACAGTATGTTATACCATTTGAAGATTCACACATTTCTTTCTTTCTGAGCTGTGATTTCTTAAAGAAGAGATGGAAAACCAATGACCTCATTTTCCTGCATTTGTATCAACTTTGACTTCCAGAACTTATTTAACTGTCTTGAATTTATGATGTCCCTAGTCTCAAGTCAGTTTAGCAGTGAATAATCATTTATAGAGTTATTTATCAAGGGTCAGGTATTGAGCCTCATACTGGGAATAAAACAGCAAGGGAAGCTGACATGGCTCTTTTCCATGTAGAACTTAAAGGATAACAAGGAAGCACTGCCCATCATCAGCCCCACTGAACTTAGAAATGCAGTATAATAATTGCTGTGCTAAACAATCACAACATATGGCTAAGAAATTGCAGATGGAAAATAAAGGTATATATAATAAGGTCCCATCTGAAATATGTTAAAAATAGTAATATGAAGGAAGGTATAACTACTGTCCCCACTATACATGTTATAATAATGAGGACTAGGAGGTTAAAAGTTCCTAAAATTCATGAGCTAATCAGTGACAGAGAGCCAGACTTTGAGCCCAGAAAGTCAGTCTATGGAGGCTATGCTTTGCAACAATTCATTTCCATAAGTATGAGTTGGGGAAGATTGGAGTGGTGGGGAGTGGTGGAGGGAAGTAGAGATAACTGTACTTGAACAGTAATAAAATAAAAAAATAAATAAAAGCACGAGTATAAACCAAGATAGTAAGAGTGGTTGGTATGGCTGATGGCTGTTTTCTCCTGTTGCCTCTCTGTAGTTTCTAATATTTGCATTATGTATATATGATATTTACATACTACAGTAATTCTAAAAATATAAATAAATAAATGAATATGCCTTGAACAAAACACACTAATCAGAGAGAGCTGTGGTATCAGAATTTGTGCAAAAAAACCCTTCAAGGTGCCAGACAGTAATTGAGAAGTGTTCAGTCCTGTTTTCTAAAATGCATTTAACTCTAGGCATGAGGAACTACCCAATGACACTATTTGCAAAAGCTCTTCACAAGTGTGAGAACTCACACACAGCTGTTCCCGTTTGCTGACCTAAGTCTTCCTTTCAAACATGCATGGATGCTTAGAATCTGCCAACCATCTGCTAGTTAAGACAACTTTGACCCTATTACATAATAACAACAAGACTAAAAACAAAATTTCACCTTCCTTTTGTGTTTCTTCACACATAAAAGCTAAAATCATCTGCTAAACAAAGCAACTCTACATACTGACAGAATAGCAATTTTAGGATATGCATGTGTGTGTGTGTGTGTAATATATATTAAATGTACATATAATTTAAGGCCAAGCTAAATAATAAGAAAATGACACTAATATCTTGAATGTCAGATGCTGTATTGAAGACTTGGCATTGTTAGCCTCTCAACTCTGTCCCCATCTCTCCTCCTACACCCTCCAATAGAATCAAGGATATGATGCAGTACCAATAGTTCCCATGGCTTCTCATGGGAGAGAATCAGGATAATTTGAAAAAGCTTCTAAATGAATCTGGCACTTTGCCCCTTCCCCATCAGAAGATTATTACCCTCCGATGAGGATCGCCTTCTCCAATCCTGAGATGGAGGGGAATTGCACCTAAGTCATACATAAGGAAAGTGAGATTTAGAAAAGTAACTTGCCTGGCCAGGTAGCTTAGTTGGTTAGAGCACCAAAGTTTGCACCCCTGCATTGGGATACTTACAAGAATCAACCAATGAATGCATAAGTAAGTGGAACAATGAACTGATGTTTCTTTTTTCTCTTTCTAAAAATAAAAAAAAAAGAGAAGAAAAAAGTAAAGAAACTTGTTCTAGATCCAGTTTGCCTGGCTTCAAAATTAATGATAAAAGTGGCATAAGAATGTTGGACTTCCATGGTCAAGGCAGGACCCCTACCTACTAGATCGCCGTCTCCTTAGTGTGCATAAAGACAAGTGTTTTTCATGTTTGTTACACACTCATGATCAATGGAGATGAATGCAATAAACCAAGAGGCTCTAATATTCACTTCCTTCCGCCACTTGCTCTTTTACTGAGTACTTTGTCTACTTTCAGGTGAGTGGCAAAAATAACCAACTCAAACAGACTTAGAAAACATCTCACATAGAGAATTTTTTTTTTGCATACAGCACAGAAAAGCCCAAGAGGTAGACTTCAGACATGGCTGTACCCAGAAATACAGATAATATTCCCTGAGTTCAATCACTCTCCCTTAAGGAAGAAAAGAGAAATTATTTTCTTCCTTTATCTCTGTTTTTAATGTTTGTTTGTTTTTGTTTGTTTGTTTTTAAATTTAGGCTTTAATCACAGATAAGCCCTTCTTCCTGGTGGCCACCAGCAGCTCCAAACTTATCTTCTTCTAGCTAAGCACCTCCAGCAGAAAAAGAGTATCTTTAAGTTTAAGCAAAAGTCCCAGGATTGCCTCTCTTTGGTTCAGCTTAGGGTATGTGCCCATCTGTTAGCCAATCACATTGATCAGGTAGTAGTATATGGTGACTGACCAGGTCTTAGTCACATGACCACCCATGGGGGCCAGAGCTTTCCTCTTCTCCTCTACAACCATTTGGTCTGAGAATGCAGTAGGTGTGGATCTGCTCAAGACAGGTGGAGGTGCGCAACTGATACTAGGCAAAAGCAGTTGTGCCTACTCTTGGTCTTCGCTAGTGACAGGCAAATCCCTGAAACCACTCTGCCTGGTAGCATTTCTTGCTACACAAATCTCTGATATTCACGGAACTAAGAGGAAGTTCTAGAAAATTTAGAATTATTTAGTATTCTGTTGTTGAATTATTTCTTAATATTTTTAAAATTAAATTTATTTTTAATTTAAGTGTAGTTGGTATACAATCTTATATAGGTTGTATTAGTCGAAACTTCTTGGCTGAGGATGGCTAACAGCACCACGAACTAATACGTCAGTTCTCTAAGCCCAGTCAATCTGTGCATTCCACTGTGATTGTAACTACCAGGTACACGACGTGTGTGTGTACGAGTGCATATGTGTGTGAGTTTCCCTCTCTAGAGATATAACTTATCTATTTTGGTCTTCTTAAAATAGGCAACTTTGGCCAATTACATGATAAGGTTAGTAGAGAACTGGCAAACGCTGGAATCACATTGAAAAATATTTTATAATTCTTTAAAATTTCTGGTGATAAACAAAAGAACAAATACCCCTGGTGATTTTCAGTGGTGAACATAAGTCTTTGGAAGCCCTTACAATTTAGTAGGTTATTGATTGAAGACTACCTGTTGCCTTTTTTGCTTACATGTTGGGTTTTCATGTGCTTCAGGACTTCATCTTTGGAAATCAGTTTGTCTCAAGGCCCTGGCATAATAATAATTGTTTGGTTTCTTATGTAATGCTATAACTTATTTCGGCAAACATTTATTGAAAACCTACTATGTATGGACTCCATGCTAGGCCCTTGAGATATGAATTCATAACAAAATCCCTGTCTCCAAGAAGCGCTAAATTTATGAAGGTGAATTCGGTAGGGAGTGATCTGAACAGATGCTCCAAAAGGTGTCTGATGAATAATTTAAAGAGATACACAAGCAAATGGAATAGAATGTTAATGAATTAATTAAACCAGTCTGTCTGATGCACTGGGCAGTCTTCTTGGCAGTGGGCATGCAACAGTGAGGTGATGATCAAGACCCCTGATGACATGAAGCTTGCATTCTAGTGTAAGACACAGGCAGTAAACAGGCAAACCAAATACATGAATGCATGGTGACAGCCTTGGTAAGTGCTATGAGGGACACAAATGGGATTTGGAAATATAGCAATCAGGGAAGGCCTCTTGGAAGAGGTGATATTTAAGGTGACTGGCCATGTATAGAGCCACTGGAAGAACATTCTAGGCAACAGGAGCAGGAAGTGCTGAGTCTTTGCAGCCTGAAGAAATGTCCAGGTTCAAAGTTAGAGTGGCTGGAAGGTAGTAAGCAAAAGAGAGAGTAGCACAAGATGACACCAGAGAGCAAGGTGAGGGACTCTTTTCAGGGATTGAGAAGGCAGACAGAGAGTATGTATAAGAGGATAGCACCCTCTACAGTTATTATCAGCACAGAAAAGGTTGGGAAGTGGGGGTGGCACTCGAGGGTGAGAGCTAGATCTCACCTTAGAACTTTTTCATTCTCATACAATATCCTCTTTATTCAGGAGACTGTATTTATTTTTTATTGAAGACTAATCACTACGTAATAAGCGGCACATATTTAAGGTGTGCACTTGGGTAAGTTTTGATGTATGTACACAGCCAGGAAGCTATCATTGCAATCAAGATGATGAGCATTTTCAACCCCCCAAAGTTTTTTCCTTTCTCTTTGTCATCTCTCTCTCTCTGGCTCCTTCCCTCCCGCCTTCCCCAAGACAGCTGCTAATGTTCTTTCTGTCCCTATACATTAGTTTGCCTTTTCTAGAATTTTACATAAATGGAAACATGGAGTAGGTGGGGTTTCTTTTTATAGCCATCAAGCCTACACAGAATTCAAATCTTCTAATCTTTTTCCCATATGTATTTTGTGTCTTAAAAGTCACTTAACAATAACCTCTTTTTCTACAATTGAGGTCCAGAACATGTGTTTGGTTGACTCTGAAGGATTGAGGAATTTTCTGACAAAAATATAGAGTGTCCCTCCACTTTTCTTCTTTCCATTATTATTTTGGAATATACGGTTGACCCAGAAAAGATAAAGAGAGACAAAAATGACAAAAGATTGGGCAGATGGGGAAGCGTGATAAAGAGGAAAAGCAAGGGACCATGGTGCTTAGTCATTCTGATCCCAGAAATAAGATGTGGGGATGACCAATTTTCAGCTAATTAAATGAAATAAAATACATTTCACTAAAATGAGGTTCAACATAATTTAATCTCTGCTAATACAAAACAGCCTTGGAGTTTTCACGAACATCAACTCTGGACACAGAAGCAAGGGAAAGCGTGTGTGTGCTTACACAGATATGCTCATAATCCACACCAGTAACAATAAGGAGCTTCTTCATTTACATTTTACTTATACGCAATTTGTTCTTTGCTTGCTTCCCAAAGAATTTGAAAGCACTCACAAGATACAGAGCAATATAACATATGACTTTTAGTAGTTAAACTATACAGAGGCTGTGTATAATGTTTATTCATCAACCCCTTTAGTAAAAACTTATTAAGCACTTACTATCTCCAAGATATCATTCTAGGTACAGGCATACCTCAGAGACATTGTGGGTTCAGTTCCAGGTGAAAGCAATAAATTGAATATCATAATAAAGCAAGTCATAATTTTTGGGTTTTCTAGTATATAAAAAAGTTATATTTATTAACACACTATATTATAGTCTATCAAGTATACAATAGCATTATGTCTAAAAAATGTGCATGCCTTAATTAAAAATATGCTATTGCTAGAAAACGATAACCATAATCTGAGACTTCAGTTAGTCATAATCTTTTTATTTGTGGAGTATCTTGCCTTAATGTTGATGAAAATGCAATATTTGTGAAGTACAATAAAATTAGATATTCCTGAACTGGGTATATAGTGAAGAACAAGATAATTACTTTATTCTCTATATTTGCCTGAATGTGTTTGTATGCTTGAGCATGGTTCACTGGGATTGTTTAATATATTATTAATAGATTATAAAATATGAAAGCCAACCCAGCATTTAGGAATTTAAATTAATAACACAGTTTGGCAATAGCTATTGCAATGAAAAATGCCCAAAATGTTTGATTCTTTAATTGTACTAGTAGAAATTTATCTCAGAGGTATACTCACCTATGTGCACAAAGGTGCCTGTATAATGAAACTCATGTAGTCTTGTTTGTTGTTCCTAAATGCCCATCAAGGAAGGACTGATTGAACAAGTCATGATGCAATACATACTTCTGATTGAATACTGTGCCTTTCTGAAAAGAATGAGGTTGCATCATCTGCGCTGACATTGACAAACTCTTAGACATATGGTTAAGGGGGAATAAAGCAAGAAGTACAATAGCATATGTGGTGAGCTTCCATTTGTCAAGAGGATGGAAAAGGAGCAATGAATGTTCTGTATAAAGACACAACAGACACTGTTGAAGTTGTCCCTGGTCAGGGGAGCTGGGATGGGCAAAGGGTAACCTTTTAAAATTATTTTAAAATTTATAATGCGCATGCATTGGATTCTTAGTTTTGTAAAAAGTAGATAAATATATAAAGTAAGTAAAGGATAAGGAAGCACATAGATTTTCTAATACTTATCTTTGGCAGTCTTATAATTTTTTTTATGCAAAATTCTCCTCAGGTTGCTATTCTCTCTCTCTTCTCTCTTTACCATACCCAGAAAGAAACAAACAGAATAGGGTCTTCCTGAAAACAAGTCCTCTCATCAGATTCCCCTACTGCCAATGAAATCAATGATGTATTAACTGCTTGTAGGAAACCTAAAGCAAGATGGATCCCTGAAGGAAGGTAATGCCCCCAAGTGGGTACATCCTACCTGGAATGTGCTGTTCCTTTGGGCCACTGAGGGTGGCTGTCTGTGAACCAGGTTGGGACAGGATGACTCAGTTCAGAAAAGGAGGGTCTCTGGTTGGAGGCTAGAAGAGGTGATGGTGGAACTTTTCAGAGCCCAAAGATCTTGACTCCAGACTTAGGATCAGGGATCCCAAGAATAAAGACAGTCATATAGGGATGAAATTGCCTTTTCTATTAAAAAACACCAGTATATTCAAGGAGTGAGTAAAAAAGGGGAGGCTGATTCCAAACAGAAAAAAAATTGAAGTGAGTCCCTTGGGCAGTTATATCCATCCATCCATCTATCCATTCATCCATTTATTTATTTAACAAATATAAACTGACACTTTCTTTGGGAACAGACACTTTATTTGCTACATTCTTGGCATGCGATAGGGAAACATTGAGACCAAGTCACTGCCTTCATTGAACCTTCAATTTCATGCCACGTGTCAAACAATTTCACAGACAAATATATACTTATAAACTGTGATAAGGATCACTGAGGAAACTTGAATAAAACAGGTATCTCTGATCATGTCATAAGAGCAGAGGAATTCTCATTCACCTGGATCTTTAGAAACCTGTTATTAATAATTAATAACACTATCCCCACTTCACAACTGGGGACACAGAGGCAGACAGATCAAGCTGCTTGCCCATCACAGTGAGTACAGGTGGAGCTAAGATTTGAACAAATTAATGTAGGGCTAAGGATTACAGAGAAACTGAGCATGTACAGTTAGTTATTTTAGCTCTAAAATCGAGACCTTCATGAACTCAGCTGTTAATAGATAGTAGAGATCTCTAGATACAAGGGTTAGTCTAGTTGTTTGGTGACATTCGAAGTATTAATTTGGGACACAAAAGACACTGAATGATATCCACTACTTGTAGTTAAATGATGCAAAGGCCTGACAAAATAGAAACTGGCATTAATAGTCTAGACATAACACTTCAGGTGTTTTTATGATTGTAAAAATAATGCGATAAAGTGATAGTGTCAGGAGAAATATTAGTGACTGAAGACTGAAATGTCTACCTGTGTTTATCCTAGTCCCCAAAACAGCAATGAGTGATAAAGAACGTGGTGATTGTTCCCAGGGGCACAGGTGATATAAAATTAGGATTCTTAACCTTTGGTTGTAGATGGACACCAAAGTATTGATGTGCCCCCTGAAATGAGGGATTGTACAGTATTTCTGGGGCAAAGTCTCCGTTCCTTTCTTATTCTCCCAGAAGGAAAAGGTGCAAAAAAAAAAAAAAAAAGGCTATGAAAAACTGCTCTTTTCAAAAAGCCATGAAACTGTTGTTCCCTATCTTGAGACATTTGGCAAGTCTCATTTTCCTACAGATGTTGTTGGACATAAATTGATGATTTCAAGAAGCAAGTAGAATATTCCACAAGGCTTCAATGTGATCAGATGGGGCTTTGTCAAATTGAAGCATTTGAATTAACTTACATTGTAAAAGTGAAAGTGTAAAGCTTTGCTTTTCTTCTCAGCTAATCAATGAAGATTAATATTCTATGGGAATCTGATTTTGCAGATGGAGCTGAGCTGCACTATTTTCCCTACCATTTTTTCTTCATAGTAAATACATCATTTTTATTATACTGTATGAATTTACTTAGCTCTTTTAATAGCCTTTGTAAGAATAATGCTTCCTTTGATTATATTACATTTTTAAATGTGTGCTGTGTGTAATACAATTCTGGTGCTGGAGGGAGGGGTAGTGAGGGATAGAAGAGTTGCTGAATATATCAGCTTTACCAGCTTGTCCCCAGTGTTTTAAACCAGATGAAGAAATGCCTGGGTTTCCTGGGAGTTTTAGGAGTAAATTACTGAGTATTTGCTTGGATAAAAATGGTTCCTACCTGTGCCTCATGTAAAACTTTTTCTACTGGGGAAGATTAGATTAATCTGAAAGGACTTGGTCTCTATAAAACTATTCTGGTTGTTACTTTGTACCTTTTTATCTTCAAGGTGCTGGCAAATTTATTTGATTTTTTCCCCAAAGGAGGGAAATCAACTTTATAATTCCAGGGCTAGCATCCACATGTATAAATTGATCAGCCAAACTGAAAAGCCGCTGATGGTTGACTTAGCCTGTACTGTAAGTGTTCTCATTCACAATTGATAAACTGACTTCTCTCCTGCGTTCTTGGAGGTTTAACCCTTAAAGGACAGATATAGCTCAACCTATAAAAATATGCTTCGTATGAGACAAGAGAAGAGAGGAAGAGAGGGGGAAAAAGAAAAGAGAGATTTCACTGGAGACAAAAATATAGTATGTTTTTATGCATTACACCAAATCTTAAATTATTAGAGTTCTGATTGGAAGAAATCAGAATCACCAAAACTTTTCCTTTGTCTTTATGCTCTGTTTATCTTGTATTCATTCAACAAATGAACTCTCTTAAGGTATTTTGTCCATCAAGTTACTTCCAAGATCAGAAACTTTAATAGTTCTATGCATACTGTTATGGGATTTTATTTTTAAATCTTGAGTCTGACAGTTCAAGATTCTTTTAAAGTAAGCCACGATATATAAACTCTGTGTATGTGTGTGTGTGTGTGTGCATGTGTAAGCTCATGGCACCTTGATACAGAAGCCCCAGGTCTCAGCTTTGTTTCTGCAATTTATTATTTGTGTGACAAAGATCAGTCATGTTTTCTAGGTCTCTATGTTATTATTTTTATGGCATAAATAATAGTAATAACAGAAATAATAGTGATGAAAGCAGTAAAATGATACTTAACTGATGTTTTTGGGAAAAGAATGAAATCAGAGACCATCCCTTCCAGTGAGTTCTTTCACTCTACAGGGCTCACCACTGCTGATGTTGTTACATGAATACAGGGGTGAATCAAACTCATTTATGTTAATACAGAGAAGGCTTTAAGGATCTGCCAAAAAGGATAATTAAATATATCCACATGTCCTTTATACATGTTCCTTGATGACCCTTCCCCTTTCCCTCCCCCCTGTTATCCACTCTCCCATCCCCTCTGGTTACTGTCAGTTTGTTCTTTATTTCAATGTCTCTGGTTATATTTTGCTTGCTTGTTTGTTGATTATGTTCCACTTGTAGATGAGATCATGTAGTATTTGTCTTTCTCCACCTAACTTATTTCGCTTAGCATAATGCTCTCCAGTTCCATCCATGCTGTTGTGAAGGGTAGGAGCTCCTTCTTTCTTTCTGCTGCATAGAATTCCATTGTGTAAATGTACCACAGTTTTTTGATCCACTCATTTACTGATGGGCACTTAGGTTGCTTCCAACACTTGGCTATTACAAATTGTGCTGCTATGAACATTGGGGTGCATAGGTTCTTTTGAATTGGTGTTTCAGGATTCTTAGGGTATAATCCCAGCAGTGGAATTGCCAGATCAAAAGGCAGTTCCATTTTTAGTTTTCTGAGGAAATTTCATATTGTTTTACAGAGTGGCTGCACCAGTCTGTGTTCCCACCAACAGTGTACTAGGGTTCCCTTTTCTCCACATCCTCACCAGCACTTTTGAGGGTGGGAGGTGGGGATGGGTTGGGCAGGGGGAGTGGTGGAGGAAAATGGAGACAACTGTACTTGAACAACAATAAAATTATTTTTAAAAGAGTGTAAAAATATGTATCTACATTTTCTGGGAAATACTAAGCTACAGTCGATTCAAAATTGAGCTCTGAGGAGCCCTTGAGTCCTGGTACTATTCTATTGGGTTGATTTGAATGGAGATCCAAAAGCATAGCTTACCATCTTTTTGGATAAGAGTAATGTTCCATAGCCTCTTACCATTTTTGGACTTAGATGTATTGTTTTATCACATATTTGGGAGGAAAAGACTGTGGCAAAATGTCTAGGCACTAAAGATGCTTACAAAACAAACAGTAAAAGCCCTTCTTTACCCTACTACTCCATTCCTTTCCTGTTAACCGCATACCACTAACACAATCTACATGTATATCAGATACCTATCACTTTCTATCTACACATATATTAGATGGGAACATGTGGCATTGCTGATATTATTTTAGCCTAGAAGAACATCCAATACAGTTTCTTTTGATTCGGTATCCCTTTCACTCAAGGAATATATTTTGGAGACCTTTGCATGTCAATAGTGTAGATTATTTTACTCTATTAAGACTACCTGATCCCCTATGTTATGGATGTGTCCTTATGTATTTGCATATATATTCACTCATTAATAGAAATGCTATATGAACATCTAAGGACATACATCTCTGTGTGCATGGGTGAATTTTTATATAGGATAGAATTCTAGAAGTAGAAGCCTTGAGCCATTAAAAAATTGCACGTTGTGCCATTCAAATGGAGACTGCTTAGTAAATTTGTAACGCTTGACAAATAATGAATATATGATGAGCTTTTTGAAATAACTTTTGTTGTATTTTTTCCTTTACCATTCAGTCCCCTTATACCTTTCTTGCAATCACCATACTGTCGTCCATGTCCATGAGTCCCTTTTTCTTTTTGCTCGGTCCCTCCACCCCCTAACCTACTCCCCCCACCCTGCTAGCTGTCACCCTGTGCTCTCTCTATGAACTATATGCCAACAAACTGGACAACCTAGTCAAAAAGAATAAATTCCTAGAAACATACAATCTTCTAAGACTAAATCTGAATAGACAGATTACACCTAGTGAAATTGAAGCACTAATCAAAAAACTCCCAGCAGACAAAAACCCTGGACTGGATGGCTTCACAGGTGAATTTTAGCAACATTTGGAGAAGAATTAGCACCTCTCCTTTTCAAACTATTTCAAAAAATTCAAGAGGAGGGAAGGATCCCTAACACATTTTACAAGGCCAGCATTATCCTGATTCCAAAACAAGATAAAGACACTACAAAGAATATTGTAAGTGAATTGCCTTGATGAACATAGACACTAAAACCTTCAACAAAGTATTAGCAAACTGAATACAGCAATGCATCAAAAAGATACACCATGATCAAGTGGGATTTATTCTGGGAATGCAAGGTTGGTACAACATTCACAAATCAATAAATGTGATTCACCACATAAAGAAAATAAAGTATTAAAACCACATCATGATATCAGTAGATGCAGAAAAACATTTGATAAAATCCAGCACCTATTTATGATAAAAACTTTCAGCAAAGTGAGATTAGAAGTAACATGCCTAAACATAATAAAGGCCATATGACAAACCCACTGCCAGCATCATATCCAATGGGCAAAAACTACAAGTATTCCCCTTAATATTGAGAACAAGACAGGAATATCTGCTTTCACCTCGCTTTTTCAACATAGTATGGAAGTCCCAGCCACAATATTAGACAAGAAGAAGAAATAAAAGGCATCCAGATTGGAAAGGAAGAAGTAAAACTGTCTTTATTTGCAGATGACATGATATTGTACATAGAAAACCCCAAAGATTCTACCAAGAAACTGCTAGAACTGATAAATGAATTCAGAAAAGTAGCAGGATACAAAATTAATATCCAGAAGTCAGTTGTATTTTATATGCCAATAATGAACTGCAGTAATGGAATTAAGAAAACAATCCCACTCACAATTGCTTCAAAAAGAATAAAATACCTAGGAATAAACCTAACCAAGGATGTAAAAGACTGTAATTGGACAGTTATAAGACACTGATGAGCTTTATGAGCCAAAAAACTGTCACTTAGAATTTGGCAAAATGGTCCCTCACCTCAGACTGAGGCCACTTTAAGGCGGGGTGGGAGGAAAACACTTGAATTTTCAACTCTTAATTGTACATGAAAGACAAGTTCATTTTCAGAGGCAAAGCATTCCTTATGTGCTATTCAAAAAATTACAAAATACTGTCCTGACCGGAGTGGCTCAGTTGGCTGGATGCTCCTCTACCAAGCAAAAGTTCCCTGGTTCCATTTCTGGTCAGGGAACATGCCTGGGTTGTGGGTTTCGTCCCCCTAGTCAGGATGCGTACGAGAAGCAACTGATGGATGTTTCTCTCTCTCTCTCATCAGTGTTTCTCTCCCTGTCTTCCTCTCTCTCTGATAATAAAGGAATAAAAATCTTTTTAAAAAGTTGCAAAATACAAAACAGTTAGGAAACAGATGTGCATGTGTGTTTGTGTGCATGCGTGCACATGCACCTGTACACACATTTTGGACATTTTATGTCTAAGCTAGTATGAAAAATATGTAACCTTGGGGGAGTTGCCATTTTTCTGTGGAGATCCAAGGTCATATATCTAACAGCTCTAAATTTCTAAACTGAAAGGAAGTACAGGATCTTTGTGCCCTTTAATAATGGCATACAAATGGACCATGCAGTCTGCATCAAAGCATCAGTGAGTGCTATTCATTTTAAGAAGCAGTCAAGCACTGTGAAAATTAGCACTGGAACATGGTTCCAAATGAAAGCAACACCACGGGCCTAATAAGAAACTGACTACCATATATTCATCTCCTCTAGCCCAAGATCCTTTTCTTCTGTCATTTGAATGGTTCAGAAACACCTTTTCATCCTTGGCACAGTCTCTTGAAGGTTGAGATGTGTCCCTCCCTTCCTTCCCCTGTCTGGGTGGAATAGGATAACTTGCAGTTTTTTTCTTTCCATTCTCCACCCTAATTTGGCGTTTAACCACATGGAATGCCTTGATATCTTTCTAGAAAACTTCCTTTCTGTTTATGTGCCCATCTCTTTCTTAACTGCTATCTTAGGTTTTGGTGTGTTGACTATTGTACTTTTTATACAGCCAAAGCTGACTGATGAATATACCCTATCGGTTGGTTGGTTTGCTTTTGAACAAACCAGAATTTGAAAAACTGAGTATGGAAGGGTCACTTGGCTTTGAAGCTGATGCTGTTAGGAACTGGAGTTAGGTTTTGAGGTTGCAAATAGGATAAGTGTTGGAAGACTATAGCAAAGCATTTGCTTCAAAAATCACATATTCCACAATGATCCACAAATAAGGGTCCAAAATTATATAATTTAAAACATTTGTTGCCATGCCTTTTATGATAAAAAATGGTATGCTTCCTTTACATTAGTGATGAAAATCTCCCAGTGGGGACTAAGTCTTTCTATGTTGATGAATCTTTAGAATGGCCCTGATCCTTCATAGAAAAATATTTTGAGCACTTGCTTATGTGCCAGGAATGTTGATATAAGATACATGAAGCAGCGAACAAGATATGCAAAAGTTCTACTCACAGAGCTTCCATTCTAATGGAAAATATATGGTGATACCACTGTCTTAGTTATCTGTTGCTCTGTAACAAGTTGCACCAAAACTTACTGGCTAGAAATAGCATATACTTATTATCTCACAGTTCTGTGGGTCAGAAATCAGGGAGCATCTTTGTTGAGTAGTTTTGGTAGGTGTTAGCTAGGACAACAGTCATGTCCAGGCTCTACTAGGGAAGATCCACCTCTGGGCTCTCTTAGGTGGCTGTAGGTGAGCCTCAGAAATTCTACTGTTCAACTCATTGACATGGACTTCTCTAGAAGGCTGCATCATGACCAGAGTGATAAATTCAAGAGAGGATGAGAGAGAATGCCAAAACATATAACACAGTCATCTTATTACCTCATCTTAGAAGTGACAAACCACCACTAGTGCTTACTCTCTTCATTGGAAATGAATCAATTAATCTAGCCCATCTTTAACAGAGGGAGTCCCACGAGGAAAGGGATCACTGGGGGCTGTCTTAGATACTTCCTACCACACTTATTAAATACCTACCCTGGGAAACACTAAACAAAACATAAAACAACCATGGTGGTAACAATGGCCAATGCCATTTATTGAGGACTTAACATTGTAACAGCTTTGCATTAAGGGTAATGATAATAAAAGCTCACATTTATTGAGCAACCACTGAATGCCAGGCACTGCACTAAATGCTTCATGCACTTCCTGCCATGTAATCCTTACAACAGCACTCAGTCCATGAGAACTATTGTGTGTTCATTTTATAGATGAGGATACTGAGGCACAGGCAGAAATGGTCTCTAAAGTTCCCTTCTCCATGTGACACACCATAAGTCCACATTTGTGTCCCATTCACCAACCACATATTAGGTCTAGATTTATTTTCACCACCTTCGTAAATGTCCATACAGTGATAAAACTCAGATGGCTACGCAATCAATCCTCACTATCCCCACTACTCTATCTGCCTCTGAAAACCTAGCGGTGAGGAATAATTACCCTTAGCAAGTCATGAGGGGTTGTCCAAAGTACTTTTGAGGCAAATATATTATATTTTGTGGCTATGGTTCCCAGTGGGGCCAGCAACATTGTAGTCACGTACACCAAACTCTCTGCTCTTCCCAACCTCTCCTCCTAAACCTATTTATAGGAATGAAGCCTCACTTCACAAGCAAATAAGAGCTAAGCTCCGGATGTGTTGCTGTTCTTGTCTACTGTACATTTCCATTCAGTGAGTCTATTAAAGCTTAAAACTGAACATTTTAGGAAAGAGAATAATCAACCCATGATACCAGTCAAAGGCTATGAGAATATACAGAAAATGCAATTCATGTAACTTGGTAGAATGCCCGTGAAGCTGCCATTAGATGATTCTTTATGCGGCACTCTATTCCTTGTAAAATAATGGAGACAGGGAGGTTTCTGGAGATTCCCAATATGCATTTGGCTGATGGTTGCGACTGCCTCTTCTATATCAGCCCCTGTGCCAAGTGTTAACATTTAATGGCACAAAGGACCTATCTCCTCAAGGCATTTACAGTCTTCTGGGAGTAGCCAGCAGATGACTTAAACAATGTATAATATGTGCTAGGCAGAGAAGTTTAGGATTCAATGGGAACACATAGCAAGAGGAGTAAGGCACAGATGGCTTCCTGGAGGAGGGATTGTCTAAGTTGAGAGATGTAGGCCAAGAAAGAGTTAGACAAGTGAAGACAAAAAAGAGGACAGTTTGACAAACATTAAGTAAAAATGCCTAACGTCAACTGATTGTAATTCATCTGCACAATTGCAAGGAATTCAGTATATTGAAAAAAAGACAGCAAAGTGAAGACTGGAAAGAGAAGGCACATAGGTGACTGGTTGGAAAAGTAGCTAGGGTTCAGATCCTGATGGGGCTTTTATGCCATGTCAAGTATTTTGTATTTGTGACAAGTGCATTGATATACTTTTAAAGCAATGGGGAAAAAGTTATCCTCCAATGAACAACAGCCCAGCTCTTTATTAGTTTGGTGAACAATTTTGAATCGATGACAATGTGTTCACAGTCTTAATATTCTATGTGTCTATAAGCCATAGGGCCATGGAGGTGAGTCAGTATTATTATTAATGGTTATTAGGAGCACAGTTTTTGGAATCAGAAGTTTATAAGTCAAAATTCCCGCTCACTGCTTTGCAAAATGTATGACTTTGGGCAATTCATTATCCTAAGAACCTTCATTATCCCATCTGAAAAATGGGGATAATAATAATACTTACCTCATAGAGCTTTCATAAAGGTTGTACTCATATTCTATGCTGCATAACAAATTATCACAAATACCATATGATCTCACCTTTAACTGGAACATAATCAACAAAAGAAAAAAGCAAGAAAAACATAACCAGAGACATTGAAATTAAGAACAATCTAACAATAGCCAGGAGGGAGGGGGGAGGGGACAATGGGGAAAAGGGTTTTCAGGAACCACTATAGAGGACACATGGACAGAACCAAGGGAGAAGATGGAAGCAGGGAAGGGAGGTGGGTTTGGAGGGGGTGCGGGGAAGGGAGGGGAGAGGATGCAGACAACTGTAACTGAACAACAATAAAGTAATACAAAAAATTATCACAAACTTAGAGGTTTAAAACAACACACTTTTATTATCTCACAGTTTCTGTGGGACAGGAGTTGGGTATAGCTTAGCTGGGTCCTCTACTTAGGCTCTCAGAAACTGCAATCAGGCCGGGACTGGACTGCAATCTGCTAGGACTGGGTTCTCATCAGAGTCTTGTCTGGAGCAGGATCTGCTTACAAACTCTCTTAGGTGGCAGAATTAATTTTCTTGTGGCTGTAGGATTTACAGCAGCTTACCGTATTTTGCTGTGTGTAATGCACACATTTTTGCCCAAATTTTTGAGAGAAAAATAAGGATGCACATGATACATGGGTATAATGATTACATACTATGAGTATAATAATCCCGTGTATAATGGCACTAAACAAGTGAGTGTGCATTATACATGGTGAAATATGGTACTTCTTCAAGCTAGAAATGGAAAGAATGGGGGAGGAGAGAGACCAAGCAAAAAAGGTGTTATAACCTTATGTAATAACACATCATATCCATTTTCACAAACATCCCATCCCCTTTGCTATATTCCTTTGGATAGAAACAAGTCTCTGATCCCATGCATACTTGAAAGGAGGAGTTTGCACAAAGGCAGGGATGCCAGAAGGTGGCGGTCATGGTGGGAACCACCCAAAATCTGTACACCTCAAGGATCTAGTAGAATCATGTCATAAAAAGAATGAGTTTAACCTCATGACTGGCATGACAGAACTTACTCAGACTATTAACTATGGTTATCATTAGCATATGATTTGAGGACAAAGTTGTAGAACTTTTCTATGGTTTGGTAACAAATACATAGTGGATGTACTAGACTGTTCACTTTTCTTGGCCAAACACTAATGAAGAAGAGGCCAAGATGACCTTTCTCTGGTGGTATATTTTGTAAGTGAATAAAACCCACCATATGTAAGAGTAAGCTATACCAGAAAGTTAGATTGTATATTATTATTATTTATCTCTGAGGACCCAATAGTAAAAGTATATTAGGAAATAAAGAGCAAAGCAAATGAAAAAATAGCAAACAGAAGGAAGGAAGTATTAAATATAAGAACAGAAATAAATGAAATTGAAAATTGACTATGGAAGTGGGGGAAGGATGGGCAGAGGGGGGTGAAGGGGGGAAACTGGGTGAACTGTAATAGCATAAACAATAACGCATTATAAAAAAAGAAAATTGAAGAGCAATGAAGAAAAACAATAAAAATAAAACCAATCTTTTTAAAGTATTAAAAATAATAAATTGATAGTCAAAAAATGAGATGGCAAAAATTATAAAAATACATACATTAATAAGATATTAAGGAAATATTGCAATCTATGCACATTTATTCAACAGCCTAGATGGAACAGACTAATTCCTTAAAATTATTACTAAAACTCATCCAAGAAGGTTAAACTAATCTTCTAAAACAAAAAATTATAGATCTGGATCATATCAGTGGTTATTCTACCAAACATTTAATGTTAAAAACATCAATATTATACAATTTCTTTCAAAAATAGAAAAGGAGGGACTATGACTCAGTATTCTTATTTTTAATACATTTTATTTATTATGCTATTAGAGTTGTCCCATTCCCCCCACTCCCCTCCACCCCACACACCCCCTCTCACCCACATTCCCCCCTTTAGTTCATGCCCATGGGTCATGCACACAAGCTCCTTGGCTTCCACGTTTCCCACACTATTCCAGTCCTCCCCCTGTCTATATTCTTATAAAGTGAGAACTAACCTGATACTAAGAGCAGACAAAGGCTGTACGAGAAAAAGAAACTATTCCTCATGAAAACAGACAAAAAATTCTCAAGAAAATATTAACACATCAAGTCAAGCAATATATAATAAGAATAATATAGCACAACCAAGTGTGGTTTACCACAGGAGTACAAAGCTGGTTTAATATTTGAAAAATCGATGTAATTCACCATATTAACATAATAAAGATGAAAATAGTACATATCATATAAACCAATGCTAAGAATATTTTTTAAAAAGTGACTATACACTGATGACAAAAGCTTTACCTAACTGGAAATAGCAAGGAATCTTCTCAAACTGATAAATGTCATCTACTAGAAACCCTATAGTTAACATTATACTTAACAGTGAAAGCCTGAAAGTCTTTTCCCTTGGAGCAGGAACATATAAATAAGGTCCACTCTCATCATCCCTAGGCAACAGTATCCTTGGAATCTTGATTAGTGAAATAAGATGAGAAAAAGAAACAGAGCATAGTAATCAGTGAAGAAATCAAAGTGTACCTATATATGACAGTATGGTAGTTTAGAAAATTACAAGAAAGCTCTCTGAGCCTCTTAGAACTAATAAGTGAATTTATTAGCATTCCGGGAATCAAGGTCAAGATACAAATATTAACCATACATCTATCTACTAACAAAGAAAATTTGGAATCCAAAACTTACAAACCAACTATTTGTAATAACTTCATTTAAAAAAATTTTATTGTTGTTCTATTACAGTTGTCCCAATGTTTCCCCCTTTGCCCTCCTCTGCCCAGCCCCCCTGCCACTCCCATATTCAATCAGCACACTGTTGTCCTTGTCCGTGGGTCATTTATACTTGTTCTTTAATTAGTCCCTTCCCCTTCTCTCCACCGTTATCCCCCTCACCACCTTCCCTCTGGTCACTGTCAGTCTGTTCCATGTTTCTGTGCCTGTGGTTCTATTTTGCTCATTAGTTATTTTTGTTCCTTAGGTTCCACTTATAGGTGAGATCATATGGTATTTTTATTTCACTGACTGGCTTATTTCACTTAGCATAATGCTCTCCAGTTCCATCCATGATGTCCCCAAAGGTAAGAGTTCCTTCTTTCTGCTGCATAGTATTCCGTAGTGTAAATGCACCCCAGTTTTTTGATCCACTTATGTACTGATGGACACTTAGGCTGTTTTCAGCACTTGGCTATTGTAAATAGCACTGCTATGAACATTGGGGTGTATAAATTCTTTTGAATTGGTATTTCAGGATTCTTAGGGTATAGTTTCAGCAGTGAATTGCTAGATCAAAAGGCAGTTCCATTTTCAGTTTTTTTCAGGAAATTCTATACTGTTTTCCACAGTGGCTTCACCAGTCTGCATTCCCACCAACAGTGCACTAGGGTTCCCTTTTCTCTACATCCTCACAAGCAGTTGTTTGTTGATTTATTAATGATGGCCATTCTGACCAGTGTGAGGTGATATGTCATTGTAGTTTTAATTTACATTTCTCTGATGGCTAGTGATGTTGAGCATCTTTTCATATGTCTGTGGGCCCTCTGTACGTCCTCCTTGGAGAACTGTCTATTCAGGTCCTTTGTCCATTTTTTTAATTGGATTGTTTTCCTTCTTGGTGTTGAGTTCTATGAGTTACTTATATATTTTAGAGATCAAACCCTTGTCTGGTATATCATTGGCAAATATGGTCTCCCGTAGAGTTGTTTCCCTTTTCATTCTGATGATCGTTTCTTCAGCCATGAAGAAGCCTTTTAATTTGATGTAGCTTCAAACAAATGAAATAGTTAGGTATAAATCAACAAACTGGTAATGGATTTTATGCTGAAAACTATTAACTGTTCATGAAACTAATAAAAAATCTAAATGCATAGAGAGGCACACTGTGTTTATGGATTAGAAGACTCAACATAGTAAAAATGTTAATTCTCCACAAACTGGCCTAAAGATTTAACACAATACAAATCAAAATCCCTGCATATTTTTGTGGATATAAACATAAGTATTCTTAAACTTACATGGAAAGACAGAAGAACTAGACTATCCAAAATAAAGAATAAATTTAAGTAAACATATTTATTTCCTATAATCTTAAGAGTCATCAAGATAGGGCAGAATTAGCAAAGTGTAGCCATGTTGAACAGTAGAACACAATTGAGAATTTATTAATAGGCCCACAACAACATATTACTTAATCAAATCTCAGATAAGGTGCAAAATAAGGGAGAAATAATTTTTTTCAATAAATGGTGTTGAAACAATTGGAAATCCATATGCATAATGTATGAACTTCACCCTAGGTCTCATACTTTAATTCAAAATTAATTCAATATGAATTATAGATCTAAATGTAATATGAAAAGCTATAAAATTTTGAAGAAAAAGCAGAAGAAAACACAGGGTGCAGCAAAAGTAGGTTTACAGTTGTGAGTATGCAAAACAGAATTTATTCTTGTATTATTAGTTATCAATTATATTATTTTCCTTAGGAACAACCATAACCCCATTACCCCACCCTGTATTCATGTCCTGGTGAGTTAAAAAGTTTATAAACGTGACACCAAAAGCACAATTAAAACAAAAAAGATAAATTTGAGTTAATATTTTTAAAAAGAATTAACTGCAAAGGATTCTGTTAAAACAAGGAAAAGTCAAGGGAAAGCTGGGAGAAAATATTTGTGTATCACCTTTCTGACAAAGGACCTATATCAAGAATATGTAGTGAACTCTCAAAACTCAAAAGCAAGAAAAGAAACAACTCAATTTTTTAAAAAAATAGGAAAAAATTTGAATAAAAATTCACTAAGGAGGATATTCATAGGGCAAATAAGTGCATGGAAAGATGTTTAGTATCAGTAACAATTTGAAAAATGCAAATTAAAACTGAGATAGGACATCACTAAAACACATAGTAGAGTGTATAAGATTAAAAATATTGACAGTATCTATTGCTGGCAAGGATTCGTAAAGTAAGGATTTCTCATGTTTTGCTGGTGAAGATGTAAAGTGGTACAGTCACTTTGGAAAACATTTTGACAGTTTATTACAAACTTAAATGTGCTTATCATGTAGCTTAGCAATCATAGTCTTGGGTTTTAACCAGAGAAATGAAAACTTTTATTCATCCAAAAACCTGTAAGTACTGTTTATAGCAGCTCTGTTTATAATAATTCAAAACTGAAAATGACCCATATGTGTTCAAATAAGAGAATGGGTAACAAACTGTGGTACATTCATGTAATAGAATATTACTCAGCAGTGAAAAGGAAGTATTAATACATGCAAAAACCTGGGTTTATTTCAAGGATAACATGCTGAGTGAAAAAAGCTGGTCTCTAAATATTACATAGACATGTAATATCTATTACATAGATATGAATCCAGCAAATGACATTCTTGAAAAAATCTATGGGGATGGAGAACAAATCTCTGGTTGCTAGAGGTTGGGGATAGGAAGCATAAATGCCAAGGATTCGCCCAAAGATTTTTGAGTCGTAGAACTATCCTGTTTCCTAGGTGCAGTAACAGTTACAAAAATCTCTACACTGTGTTAAAAGTTATAGAACTGTACCCTCAAAATGCCATTTACAGTATATTAATTTGAACAGTAAAACAAAATAAGTATGAGCTTCTATACAATAAATTATACGAGAATAGAGTCTTTATATATTTTTTAATGTTTATATCTCCAGCCCCTAATATAGTCCCTGGCAAAATTGCACACTTTAAAAATATGTGAATTGAATAAAAAAATATTATTTTATAAAAGCCATATATTAAGAGCTAGTCTAGGGGAAACAGAGGACCTACATGTATATTTATATTTATACAAATATACTTTGCAACAATAGATTATTTACCATTAATAAGGTGTACTGTTCTACATTTAGAATTTGCAATATAAGGAGGCCACTGAGGCATTTCACACAGGAGCCAGGGCAGGGATGGTGGGGCAGGTGTTGGTCACTTGATCAGCTTTTTTATTTTTTTAAGATCACATAGCCTGCAGTGGAGAATGGGAAGAACAGAAACAAGAATAAAAGCCATATATTTTAATCCACAACAATGAATATTATTTTACATGTATGTTTGTGCATACATTATCTATCTAATTCTAAAAATGGAATTACTGGGTCAAAGAATATGCATATATAGAAATGTACATACAACTACATGATCCTTCAAAATGGCTGTAGTGGTTTATACTTTTACCAATTATCAGGAGAGCTTTAAACAGACTTTCTGGAGTAATGTATGTTGATATAATATCTGTAATTGGAAGTATGTATTGTATACTTCTCTAATAGTTCCTTCTTTCTTTCCTTCCTTCCTTCCCTCCTTCCTCCCTTCCTTCCTCCCTTCCTTCCTCCCTTCCTCCCTTCCTTCCTTCCTTCTTTCCTTCCTCCTTTATTCAAAAATAATTTGTTGGTTTTGAAAATACTTCTAGCAATGTCTTCTTTGACAGGGTAACGTGTTACACCCCTGACTTCTTAGCTCCTTTTATATCCCATCCCAAAATGTTAATGTTGAAATGATCCCAAAATCCCATCAAACAAACAAACTCCCCCCCAACATGGAGAAAGCGCAGCTGGCTGTAGCACAGAGGCTGCCCTTGTGAAAGCTGTGCACCCCAGGACTCTGATTCACAAATTACTGAAGTGCATTCCTGAAAAATGGATCTTTCACCATCCAGTGACAGACTTATGAGCTAACTGAGAACTGAACCCTAGAAGAAGAAGTGCCATTAGCGCAATTCACAAGTAGACGTTTACATGTTGAAAGGAAGCTTTTTAAGGACAGCGCGTGGTTTTGGATGAAGGCAGCTCTCTGTCAAAGCTAACATGTTGGAAGAAAACAAAAAGTGGTAGCATGAAGTTCTTCTGCTTATGGGCAGAGAGCAGCAGAACTACCTAGGAGCGAAGGATATGCTTGGGGACCAGACCTGAGTTCAAATCTTAGCTCTGCCACTTACCAGATGTAAGATATGGGGGTAATGGCTCATCTTCCTAAACTTCAGCATCCTCATTCACGCAGTGAGCTTGGAAAGACTATCTTCCTTATAGGGGCATGAGTATTAACTGAGGTAATATATTTTGATCATTAGCAGTATGGCAAGCAAATAGTAGCTCAATAAATATTAGATAACTCTCCCTAGCACCAACTCTTTTATTCATGGGAACTCATGTTTACATGTCCAGTTTTTTGTTTTGTTTTGTTTTTTGTTAAAATTTCATATCCTCTTAGATTAGAAGCAGTTTTCCAGTACAAAGTATTTTGTTCTTCTGGAAAATAAAGATAGCACACATTTTCTGAGCACTTACTGTGTGCCTCATCAGGGATGGCTCCAAGTGCTGTGTTCATTCTCTCCTCTCCTCTCACAGAACGTAACCAGGGAGAAGGGTTCCACTGCCTCCGCTTCCCAAGGAAACTGATGCACAGTGGCAATGGATTATTTGCTCCAAAATTCAACCAAAATTGTTCTTTTTACAAGTTTTATTGATTACAGTTCCAGCCTCAAACAGTTTTAAGGGGCCACCTCTGATTTTAATTCATAATTCTTGGGAGAGAGAATCTAAATGTTCCTTCTTGGACTTCTTTGCTCTAAACATCAATGTATGAGGTTGAATACTATTGTCATCACCATTTTGTAAATACTGTAATACCACAGTGTGAAAATATACATATTATATTGTTAAGAATGAACAGAGCCATTTTCATTGACAGGAATTCACTTACCAGTCTTCTGAAATATAGTATTTAGTCTGTGTGTGCTTGTGCAAGCACACAACATGTACAGGAGCATGTGTGTGCACATCTACTGTGTGTGATGTGTGCACTATGCATATGTGTGTTGTGTGCATGGTGTGTACACCCATGGTGGGTGTGGTGGGTGTGTACATGGCATGTGTGTGCATGGCATGAGTGGGATATGTGCATGTAGCATGTGTGTGTGTTGGGAATTAATAAGTCAGTGCCAAGTTTGGATAAGGTTTGATTCAGGAATGAGTATAATGCCAATTCAAGGTGTGGAGACGATTTCAGATAAGTGTATAACTAAGCATTGAATACAGATTTTTCCCCAGAGGAGTGGGTTGTATACTCTTTAGGAATGAGCGCTTTACTTCTACATATTTTTTGTAGCCCCATGGAGGCTAACCGAAGCCTCATCACATCTCATTAGGGTGACCTGACATAAAGGAAATATAGTTTATAAAAATATACGGACTTTTAAGCAACATTTATTTTATTTTATTTTTAATCCTCACCCAATGATATGTTTATTGATTTTAGAAAGAGAGAATGAGAGAGAGACAGACAGACAGACAGAAGGGACAAAGACAGAGACAGAGAAAGAGAAGAGAGAAGAGAGAGCAAGATGTGAAAAAGAAACATCGATTGGTTGTCTTCCATATGCGCTGGATCAAACCTACAACCTGTGCATGTGTCCTGACTGAATCAAACCCACAACCTTTTAATGGAAAGGACGACACTCCAACCAACTGAGCCACCTGGTCAGGGCAAGCAGCATTTATTAATCAGGGCATTTTTGGTTGTAAGTGACAGACTCACACCCCAGGCTTTGGTAGAAGAGAGAATTTATTGGCTTACATAACTGCAAAGACCAGAAAGAGACTGGGTTCAGAGTAACAAATATATTACCTGAAATCTATTTTCTTTTTTGCTCAGCTTATCTCTGTTGACATCATTGCTGGGGCTCAAGAGCTATAGCAGTTCCAGGCTTATCTTCCACCAAATGGGCAGCCCTGGTGGAAAACAAATGCTCTCTTTCTAAATACTATCACAAAAAGAGGGGTTTTCTTTGAAAGAATATCAGTGTGTACTAAATGCCAGTCACTTTTTATGTACTTGATATATATTAATGCTATCATCACCTTTAATTCTTACAACAAGCCTATAAAACAGATACTATGATTTTAAGATGTTGAAATTATGGCCCAGAATGATTATATCAGTTATGGCTGTGTAACAAACAAGTCCCAATCTTAGTGGCTTTAAAAAGTAGCCATTTGTACTTTCCCCTGAGACTTCATATTGTAGTTCTGGCCTTAGCTGTGCTTACTGATGAGTTTGACATTGTCAGATCAGGTGGGACCTGAGTCTTCTAGTGTGTCCTTAGCTGAGATGGCTCAGTCTTGCTCCACATGTCTGTCACATACCCTCTGCAGGTTAGCCTGGTTCTCATAGTGAGGTAGAGAAGCCACAGTGAGCTAGCACAATTGTGCAAGAATAAAAGGGCAGAAGTGCTGAAGGCTTTCTACCCCTTCTAGCTTAAATGAAATATAATTACCATGGAACATTGTATCGGTTTAAGGTGTATAACATGATGATTCAAGCATGTATATATTATGAAATGAGTACCACAATAAAGTTAGTTAACACAGCTATCACCTCACATAACTACTATTTTTTCTGTGAGGACATATAAAGACCTACTTACAATCTTAGCAACTTTTAAGTATATAATACAGTACTGTTAATCACATTTACTAGGCTTTATATTAGATCTCCAGAACTAAGTCGTCTTAAAACTGGTAGTGTGTAACATTGGACCAACACCTCTGCATTTCCCACATTCTCAGCCTCTAGCAAGCACCATTCTACTCTCTGTTTCTATGAGTTCAGCAATTTTTAGACACTGCATGTGAATGAGGTTATACAGTATTTGTCTTTCTCTGTCTGACTTATTCATTTAGCATAATATCCTCAAGGTCCATCAGTGTTGTTCCAAGTGGCAGGATTTCCTTCTTTTTGATGGCTGGATAATCTTGCGTGTATATTTGTACATTTCCTTTATCTATTCATTCATCATGGGACACAGGTTGTTTTCATGTGAGTCATGCTGTCCTGAACATTGGGGTGTGTATATCTCTTTGACATGGGGATTTAATTTCTTTCAGATATATACCCAGAAGTGGAATTGCTGGATCATAGGGTAGTTCTATTTTTAATTTTTTCAGGAATCTCTATATTGTTTTCCATAGTGGCCGTCCCAGTGATGCACAAGTGTTTTCTTTACATCTTCGCCAACACATATCTCTTGTCTTTTTACCATTGTCATTCTAATAGGAATGAGGTGATTTCTTGTTGTGAATTTAATTTGCATTTCCCTGATGATTAGTGATAGTGAGCATCTTTTCACATACCTATTGGCCATTTGTATGTCTTCTTTGGAAAAATATCTATTTATATTCTCTGATGATTTTAATTGGATTAGTAGTCTTTTTGCTTAGTGAGTTTTATGAGTTCCTTATGTATTTTGGATATTACCCCCTTATCTGATATATGTTTTGCAAATATTTTATCCTGGTCAGTAGGTTGCCTCTTCATTCTGTTGATTGTTTCTTTTGCTGTACAGAAGCTTTTTAGTTTTATATAGTTCCACTTGTTTATTTTTATTTCTGTGGCTTTTGGTTTTAGTATCGTATCCAAAAACCATTGCCAAGGCCAAATCAAAGAGCTCTTTGCTTATATTTTCTTGTAGGAGTTTTATAGCTTCAGATCTTACATTTAAGAATTTAATCATTTCAAGTTAATTTTTGTAAGTGGCATATGATAGGAGTCCAATTTAATTCCTTGGCCTGTGGGTATCCAGTTTCCCCAGTATCATTCATTGAAAGGGCTACTGTTTCCCCACTGAGTATTCATGAGTTTTCTTGGTTCCCATGTCAAATATTGTTGACCATATATGCATGAGTTTATTTTTAGGTTTTAACTCTGTCATATTGATCTATTTGTCTGTTTCTATGCCAGTATCATACTGTTTTGATTACTATAGTATTATAGTGTAGTTTGAAATTAGGACGTATGAAGCCTCTGGATTAGCTTTTCTTTCTCAATATTGGTTTGGCTGTTTGGAGTCTTTCATGGTTCCATACCAATTTTGGGATGGTTTTTCTATTTCTGTGAAAAATGCCATTAGAATTTTGATATTCTGTACTTCATTTTGGGTAATATGGACATTTTAACAATGTTAATTCTTTTGATCAATGAATGCAGGTTATCTTTTGATTTGTTTGTTTCTTCATTCTTTGAAGATTTTACTTATTTATTGTTAAAGAGAGGATGGGAGAAAGAGAGATGGAAAGAAATATGGATCGGTTGCCTCTTGCAACACCCCCAACTAGAGACCTGTCCTGCAACCCAGGCATGTGCCCTGACTGGGAATCAAATTGGCGACCTTTTGGTTTGCAGGACAATGCCGAACTCACTGAACTACACTAGTCTAGGCTCTTTAGTTTTTTAAATTGATGTCTTACAGTTTTCAGTTTATAGATTTTTTCATCCTCAGTTAAATGTATTCCTAAGTATTTTATTGTATTTGATGCTATTATAAATAAGATTGTTTTTCTTATTTCTCTTTTAGCTAGATCAATGATTTTCATCCAGTGTACTGCAAGAATTTTTAAAACATGCAATACCTGACTGTTTAGTCAGGGGCACTGATCTCTTTGCCCTTATTTATTTCTCAAATAAAAGAAAACCAATGCAATAGTAGCTATCCAGTGTGAATAAATCAAAATTTTACCTATTGTCAGGTCATCAAAAAATATACTTTTTGGTGTGTGCAGATTTTTAATAATTAGCTTGTGAGTGCCATGAGATGAAAAAGAAAAAATCACTATGCTACATTGTTGTTAGTATTAGAAGTGCAGCTGGTTTTTGTGTATTGATTCTGTCTCTTGCAACTTTACAGAATTTGCTTATTAGTTCTAACAGTATTTTGGTGACATCTTCAGGGTTTTCCATCTATAAGATTGTGTCATCTGCAAACAGAGATAATTTTACATCCTTTTTAAATGTGGATGCCTTTTTCTTTCTGTTTCTTGTCTAATTTCTCAATGCCTTTTGAGGCTTATTCTTGGAACTGAAATGCTGTCACTCCTGCTACTTTCTCCGTCCAGTCCAGATTCAAAGGGTAGGAAAATAGATTACCATTTCGTGGGAGGGTATTGATAGCCATATAGAAAAACAACTTTGATAGATAAGAGGGTAGTGAATTAGGAGCATTTTTGTAATGAAGTCTATTACAGTGATTATAAAATATGCTCAAATTTACACTTCTAGAAGGAATCAAACCAAGTCAGTATGACTCTAAAGTTGAAATTTCTAACTATTACAATGTTCTTAATTTTTTAATTGTTTCAATTGACTCAGCTTGAATTGTGGCCCCACAACTGAACCAATCATTTTGGCAAAAGCAATGAAGTATTTTCATTGGTTAGGTTTGGGTTGTATCTACACCCTTGAGGTGAGGTGGAGGAGTCAGCTCCATCTGAATCACAGGTTCTAGAAGTAGTATAAGGGTAATGACAAAAAGGAAAATCATTTACAGAAGAAGGAGAAATAGATAGACATCAGAACACAAAAATATTGTTCTCCACTGAGAGGGGTGTGATAAATGCAGCGGGCATGAAGTTCAACGGGAGAGCTTTATCTTAATATTTTTGGATTAAAAATGGAAAGATTTGCTCTATTTACTGAGGAAGATGGAATTTCAGTTAACTTTAATTTTATGCATCTGGTGGATAGCTGCACAATGATGTCTCATATGGGAATTATAAAGAAATGTCTAATAGGAATGGGGCAAAAGTATCAAATATTGAGACTCCAAATAGAGTTATATGAATTATTTTTGAATTCTCAGGAGCTTGCACAACTTCTGGCTTAAAAAACACATTTGGCACACTATGAAAAAAAAGAGTCAAAGAATATATGGATGGATGAATAGTAGTTGTATGAATGTATGGATAGATGGTAAAGAGATGGATGGATGGATGGATGAATGGATGAAAACATGACAGATGAATAAATAAGCAATGAATGAATCTCTACATGATAGCTTGAACCCTTCATTGCTTTTCATTTACTGTCTCGAATTTTATTTGCTAACACCAAATTGGACATTTCTTCACTTCCATCTATATCTGGCTTCTATGTCATCACCCATTTAGTTTCTTCTGTTTTGGAATCTGTTCTCTTTTTTTTTTTGGTTTAACCTTCTTCAGTTTTCCAAGATTCATCATTTGAAGGAAGTTGAAGGTGTTAGGTTACTTTTTACTGTGTTCCTATAATTCTAGGAGCATGTTTATATTATTACACTTAATATTTTTTATGACAATCATTCTTTTACACACTTATGAGCTCCTTCAAGTCCACACCATTGTCATTCATTGCCACACTCCAATGCGTAACATAGAGCCTGACCCAAAGAGATTGCATAGTAAGTATATTTTGAATGATTGAATGAAAGGATTATTAGTCCATGTACAAGTAATGTGATTTGATGAAAATATGCAGGGTCTGTTAAAGAGATGTAGATTTTATAGCCAATTACATTTCTAGTGCTCTTTCCTTGATAAATATAAAATGAATAAAATGAGTAATAAGCAATATCCTAGAAGCCCATTTTTGGCAAAATTCTCCCCTTTGAACAATGTGTTTGAAATTTTTCAATGTGTTTTAAAAGAGTCGGCAAAATCTAGGGTGGAGATCAAGAACAATGCCAGTCTTCTCTGCTCACTAGTAACCTTTCAGGCAATTCTGGGATGTCATCAAGAGGAGATCATTAGAAGACAGTGGTACAGGAATGACTGTTTTTAGTTTTTTTTATCAATCCCATATAGAGAAGACACATTGCTTACAAAAGGAAGTAATCAATTTTTTATTGTAATCAGATAGATATTTTACAGGTGAGGAATTCCTGACTTTAAATCACTTTTTTGAATTGGTGTTTCAGAATTCTTAGGATATAATCCAAGCAGCAGAATTTCCAGGTCAAAAGGCAGTTTCATTTTCAGTTTTCTGAGGAAATTCCATACCGTTTTCCACAGTGGCTGTACGAGTCTGCATTCCCAATTCAAAAGAATCTACACACCCCAATGTTCATAGCAGCACGATTTGCAATAGACAAGTGCTTGAAGCCTAAGTGCCCACCAGTAAATGAGTGGGTCAAAAAACTATGATACATTTACAATGGAATACTATGCAACAGAAAGAAAGAAGGAGCTCCTACTCTTTGCGACAGCATGGGTGGAACTGGAGAGCATTATGCTAAGTGAAATAAGCCAGGTGGTGAAAGACAAATACCGTATGATCTCACCTATAAGTGAAACCTAATCAACAAAATGAACAAGAAAGTAAAATATAACCAGAGACACTGAAATAAAGAACAAACTGACAGTAACCAAAGGGGAGGGGAGAGAGGGATAATGGAGGAAAATAGGGGAAGGGCCATCAAGGAACATGTATAAAGGACACATGGACAAAGCCAAAGGGAGTAAGTTTGAGGGTGGGAGGCAGGGATGGGTGATGCAGTGGGGGGAGCGGGGAGGTGTGGTGGGGGGGGAAATGGAGACAATTGTACTTGAACAGCAATAAAAAAATGCCATTAAAATTATTTAAAAATAAATAAATCACCTTTTTTTATCATAGGAATAGCAGTTTCTGCTTAAACAGTGCTTACTTTTTCATGTACTAGCTGGACACTTTGTGTTTATTGCTTATGTTCAGATGGGCTATGCAATCTCCATTCTAGAGTTGAGGAAACTTATGGAGAGAGGGTCGAAGAAACTCACTGAAAGCCACATGGCTGGCAAGTGACTGGAGATGAGATTTGAATCCAGGATCATTTGACTCTGAACTCCGCAGTATTTTGTGTGTACTATCCTGCCGACAGAGAGTGGAGTGCAGTTGAGATAAGCAGAGCCTCCTTTGGATCTGATGTCTTCTATTTCTGACAGTTAGTGGGCCAAACATTCCTGCCTACATCTGAGCAGAGCTGTGGTGAAAGTCAGCTACTTAGCCCTTTGGAAGGAATTTTATTTGAGAGTCTGTTAATGGTCCTGTGAATAAAAGTTAAATTCTCCCTATTTCTAAGCTTTCAAAATGGCATAACTCGCAGGGGGTCACATCTTAAGTCTAGTGGTGAAGGGCTGTCATTATCTTAGAGAAGTAGTCCTTAAACCTTGTGTGCATACTAGGATTACTGTGGTTTAAAAAATACTGATGCCCAGCCTTACCCTCACTCACCACCCCATTCAGTGCACAATTATTCACAATTGCGAAGAGGTAGAAGCAACCTAAATGACTGTAGGTAGATGTATGGATAAAGCAAATGTGGTCTATCCATACAAAGGAGTAGTATTTATTCAGCCTTTAAAAAGGAAGGAGAATCCTGTAATACGTGATAACATGGACGAACCTTGAAGACGTTATACTACCTCACAATAAGACAAATACTGTATGATTCCACTCCTACACGGTGCTTTGAGTAGTCAGACTCATAGAGGCAGAAAGTAGAATGGTGGTTGCCAGGGGCTGGAGATAGGGAAAACAGGGAGTTATTTTTAATAGGTATAGAGACTCAGATTTTCAAGAAGTAAAATTACAAGAGATATTTTGTACAATGGTGTGCATATAGTTACCATTACTGTATACTAAAATGACTGAAATGGTAAATTTTATGTTACACATTTATACAACAATAAAAAATACTGATACCCAGCACCTCACCCGATCAAGTAAATGAAAATCCCTTCGTGTGACACTTGGACTTACCTCATTAATAAAATCTCCATTACTGAAGTAAGTCTCCAGACCTGGGATCTACCACTTCAGAGCAGTTGTCTATAAGACCGCCTGGTTATCAGATTCTCTTTGGTTCATGCAAGCTTTCAGATTCCTGAGCCCCACCCAAGCCATTATAAATCAGAATGGCTGAGTTCCAGAATCTTCATTTTGAACAGAAGAATTTTTGTTTTCTTGTGATTCTGATGAATTTGCAGATTAGAGTCAGAAATAACACCATTTTGATATCATGCGCCCTGGTATTTTCTAGGCTCTTGGGAGCGACCTCATTACTGCAGAACTAGTGTTTGATATTATGGTTTGGATATAGGAGAAAGGGAGGTTTTAATACCAGAATTTGTGACCTAGAAAAGGGTTTAGTATTGTATTCTCAATGTTTTGAGGGGTAGAAAGAAAGAAAGGACATATTTGGAAAACCATATTCAACATCATAAGAGAAATATATATTTGGGACAAAATAGTATATCATATACAAGACACGGACATTAAACTTGACAAGTTTGGGCTGTTGGGGTATTTGCCTTCTAGACTCTTGAATCTGTACATTTCAATGTGGGATGAGAATATTGGGTGGAGATCATTGCAATACTCTTGTTTTTCAAAAGGGCAATAATAGTTAACATGGTTGAGTAGCATTAGAATAAAATCAAGATTCTTAAAGGAAATTCAATAATTTTGGTAGTTTTTGTCTCAATAAGGAAAGACTTACTGACAAGAGGATGAGAAGGAAGAAAACAAGCATTGCCATAAAGAGGGAAGAAATGCGTATGATTAAGACCAAAGAAACCTTCCCTTTTACTCTGGAATAAATATACATTTTTAAACTTTATTTACATTGGTAGAAGGCAAAAGACAAAAATAAACTGTTTCTTTTAAAAATGGCATTTTTCTGGGTTGTGCTTACATGTTCATTATGTCTCTAATAGCATGTCATTAAGAAAAGTAATAATTGATCTGCTGTGAAAGGAAAATAATGACCAGCACGGCTCCTTTGCTGTCAGCTCGCTCGTACTCCAAAACATAATGTTCACTTTGAAATATCGTGGCTAATCCAAAATATATACAGCAAAACAGAAAAACAGCATCAGTTCCAAATATGAATACATGATCTGCTACTTAATATGTCAGTGTATTTGTCAGGTTGATAACATTAGGCTCTGCAGCATTCAATTCTAAGCCTTGCAATATTTGAAGTCTGGTATTGTGCTTCACTAAATTTAATACATGGGCCTCAGTAATGGAGGGAATCGTGTTAGCACTTGGCAGTTTGTTATGCTGTATAAAATTGACTGCCCTGCAAATACAATAGCGATCGTAAAAACGGTGGTCAGCAGAGGGGGTGTAATGCATTTTTGAGGTTTCAGTAAAGGTCCAGATGAAATTTATTGAGATTTTTGCCATTTGGGTGATGATCAATAGAGCTGTGCTAATAATTTGTTGTGAGGACGTTCTCCAGGGATATGACATTTTGCTGCGAAACTTTGGAAATTCAGAAAGTAGACTGAAGGATGATACTTCCCTAGTATATATAACCGTCAAAGGCATGAACACCACTCTGAGAGAGGATTTACAGTGACGGTGATTACTCCTTCCGGCATGGAGGATGCGATGCACTCAATTATTGATACGTTCTCATGCATTTCCCAGTTTGGACTCACCCTCATTTGTTTGCATTACTGTTTCAGCCCAGGGTTTTGTGGTGGGTTTGTGTTTAATTTCATTCACAGTTTCCAAATTGCTAGCCTATTTTCTTACTTATGTCATTGATTTTTTTTCTTTCACTATGGCCAGAAAATGATCTTCTTTGAAGTAAAGCATTACTGTTAGGCTTCATGCATGTCAACAGAGCCTGCTTGGAAATCTGGACAATTAAATCTACTTTTCTTGTTGTGTTGGGGTTACTGGTGTACACAGTGCATATGCTGTGCTAAATTTGCAAATGGGGCTTCTGAGTGAGAGGAATACGTGCCACGCAGATAGTGTTTGTGATCGTTACAGTTTTAATGCACAGATGTCAGGGGACCTGTTAAATCACCATGAGGCAGCATTCTCCTGCTTTATGGTGGCTGCTGTTGGATTTATCTTTTTTTCAATTTTAATTAGCTTCATTGCAAGGGAGATGAATGATTGAGCTTCACCAAGTTGGAGTCCTCTGCTGACAATGCAGAGATATAGCATTTGGGGGGAAAAAAACCCACGAAAATGAAAATTTAAAAGGTTTGCGTTTGTAGTATTGACTTCCTCTATGCTCGTGTTAACATCTGTGCAGTGAGTAGGTGAGGAAAAGAAGTTTCAATTTAAGTTTTGTTTTTTTTCCCTCATTACTCCGTTGTTCCCTTTCCTTGTGTTGTTACACTAACCTGATCAGTTAAGTTTCAACCTCTTCTAAGGAATTTCTTCGTTGTTGCTGTTGGACTAACGTGAAAAAGTGACTGGCCCTGTGCGTAGGTTTACAGGCACTCCAATTACTCGGAGGGCAGTGGAACTTTGTCAGTACTGTGGAAGGGACGCTGAGACTAGGCACAGAAGAAGAATTTATTTCCAATGAGCATGCACAAAGTAAGATTTATGACTTTGCACCTCCAATGACATTTCCTTGCATTGTTACTGAGCTACAGCAAATTAAAGGGATCTCTGAATAGGAAGGGGTGTGTTTTTGTAATGAGGGAAAAGAGACAGAGCAATAAGAAGATAATTAAGGTAACAACTTGTGAAAAATTAAAGCATTTCCCTCTTTCATTTTTGAATCTCTGAGCATAAACTTTGTAGTTGTTAATTTAATTGCTGCCGCTCACTGCATCCCTGAAGAATATTGAGGATTAATCATCTGGTTCATTCCAACAAGAGATAAGGCCTAAGTGAATTGAAATTTCACCAATTTAACCCTGTCTGCCTCCTAATATGACATGATTAACATTTTTCAATTAACAACATGTAATTATTCTGAAGGCGTCGTTCCACTTACTTCGGTCTTTTTGACTGTAGATTCGCCTTCTCAGGTAGTTGGGATCGAGAGTAATTCAAAGAAAGCTCTGTTTGTTCTAGTTTGTATCTGGCACACATGTTCACCTGCATTAGGTCTTTGAAATTGCCTTTTGATCTGGAAATCAGCCTCCATAACAGTTGCATGTATTTTTGCTTATGTGCACTTTCTGTACATTGTAGTACCACTCATTTGAAGCCCAAAGAAGTACACAGAATTGTTGAAGCAATATTTGTGACTGAGCTGAATGAAAGATTAAATGGCTTGAATATAAGAATTTCAAAGGAAGGGTCTGGCTGAACATGCTTTTTGGAGGCAAGTGGGAAGACTTCAGGACTCAGGAGAGCTTTTCATTTCTGAGGAACAAGATAGAGTCTAGTTCTGCTGAGCAGGCCAGTGTGGTAGCCAGCAGCCACAGAGGCTATTTACATCTAAATCAATTAAAATTCAATAAATTTTAAAATTAAATTTCTCAGTCACACTGGCCACATTTCAATGGCCCCGGGTGACTAGTGGCTGCCATATTGGACAGTATAGACAGAAAGCATTTTCATCATCACAGAAAGTTCTGTTGGGCAGCACAAGGCAAGGGGGTAGTCAAGTGTGTACATGGCTAGTATTCATAAGGATATGTTCAGTTCTGAAATGCTAGCAGCAATCTATAGACTAGAGACGTTAATGCTGCAAAGACTTAGTTCTCTGTCATGCAGAGCTCACTGCTGGCTTGGACAGCAGGAGAAGAGGCAGCAGGAGGCTCCTTTGTTTCCCATCATGGTCCATTGACCAGAACTGGTCCCAATATCTCTCCCTCCCTGCAAAGGGCCTTAAAATTCAGTCTTCGGTATGCCAGCTGAACACTAACTTACTACTTTTGCAACCACATAATATTAGTACCCCATTTTACAACTGAGAAGCTGAGGCCCAGAAGTTAAATAATTTGTCCAAGCCTGAAGAGCTAAAGAGTGACAGGGCAGAGCTCCAGGTATGTCTGAGCCCTGCTGCATAGTCTCCCCTTTACGCAGCTATGCTGACTTCTCAGGTTCATACTGGGAAGTCCCCATAGGATTTCTGGCTTTGGAAAACCTATTGTGACTACCATAAAGAGCATGGAGGAACCTCAGGGATAGGCTGCTTAGTTAAAACCCTGATATATGACAATGATTTAACCCAAAGAATTAACAGTGGGAAACCAAGGCAGGTAACGCGGTAGACAATTACCTGCAAGGACCTTGACTGCAAACTCTTAGGTGTAAGGATCTATTTCATCTTTAAAGTCATGTGCATGGGATCAAAACCTATTTTGGGTAGATAACACTGGCTAATTTTTGTCCAGTATCTCTTACTTGCCCTATAGCCATATTTTTTCCTAAATTTTTAGATTTCTATGTATTAGCTAATTTAATATTCAAAATATCTCAGTGAGATAGCTTCTCTTTTCATTTTTTAAAGATGAGGGAAAGGAGGCAGAAAAAGATTAAGCAATTTGCCCATGGTCATATAGTAAGAGTGCTGGGATTTTAACCAAATGGTCTACCTCCAAAGCCAATGATCTTACTCAAGAAGAAAGCAATGTTTGGAGAGAATGAGGACTCAAGAGGTGTGAAGCAAGACCTGGCAATGGAGGAATAGGGTAATCAGATAATGCTAATGGAAATATTTGGATGTAAGGATCAGCCTTGATAAGGAGAATGGAGAGATGGATACCTAAAGTCATGAGAAATAAGAGATTGCTGAAAGAGAGGATATAAAAAGAGAAAAATATCAGGCTGCACATGGGGTCTTTGGCAGTAAGACTTTGTAAATAAGGTCAAGGGTTTTGGTGTTAGACAATATTCTATACATCTTGGCTTTACCACTTTGTGGTAAGGGCAAGTGGGATAACCTTTCTGGGCAATATTCTCTTATTGGTAAAGTGGAGGCAAGAATGCTATAAGAATAGGAGAAAATGCTTGTATCAATCTGTGCCCACAAACTCAATTGTACAGGAAGGAGCACATTTCTGTGTTATTTAAAAACAAGGTTAATTATATCCTCATCCCAAATTCCACTTCATGGGCAAAAAGTGGAACCTCCATTATGCAAAGGATGCGAACTCTCAACTGGTGCCTGGACATGGCGGGGACAGAGAGAGGACACTGCCTGATTCTCACCTTGACTATCTCCCAGGTACACAGGCACATTTCTTCAGGCCATAGCCTGAGACCTGAATATTTAGTGGAAAGTGGGACCACGTGCCCATTTCTCTTTCTTTCTCTCTATCTCCCCTCTTTTCTGTCTCTTCCTGTCTCTTTATTTCCATCAGAGATACATTCTTCATGCTTAACATTCACCATAAGCACCCTAGAAGGCCTCTGGAAAGCAGAAAACTTTTACAGGCAGCATTGCCTTTCTGTCCTGGTTGGCTCCATCCTCCCACTGACTCCCTCTCCTTTTCTCCATTTTCTCATCTTGAGACCAGAGACAGAGGGTCTTCTCTACCTGTCTGAGTGATGAAAGTAAGAGAAGGAAACCCAGGGAGAGAAAGCCTAAGTAAATAGTCCCAAATAGATTGCAGCCAGATTTGTAAAATACTGGGCACAGTGCCTAGCATATTATGTGTACTGAATAAAGCGTGTTAAATAACAAAAATTCAACTGAGTAAATTTAAAGATCAAATTGGCCTTATTCAATGATTCATGAATTAGGCAGCATCCCATCTACCAAACAGAAAGGAACTCTAAAGGAAGCTTCAGAAAAGGCAGAGATGGTGGATTTCAGTTTTAGGTAACCTACTACATGGGATGGACAGGGTCTTTTGGGGGATTACCTTTTTGGAGTTTTACTAGTGCTGATCAGGTAATTCCAAGTGGACTGGTTAAACATTATGTGCTAAGAGAGGCTAAAAATGCAGATAGGTTAGACACTAAGTCTTGATTTCACTGACGTGGGGCTTGGCCTAAGTGACTATTTTGGGCCTGGTTTTTTTTTTTTTTCATTTTTAACTAGGGTAAGCATAACTTCTACTACCTTTTTTTTGGCGGGGGGAAGAGGGCAATGGTAGGAGAGGAGCAGCAGCATGAGTTAATCAGAGGCAGTTTCAGGAGAGATTTTGACAAGAGGCAAAGGAAGGGAGAAAGTTTCAAGACTGTTGGAAAGGTGAAAATCAAAGTCTGTGAAGAGGTTGAAGACCAAGAAATAAATTTATTGGACTTGAAAAGAAGGAATGTATTGTTGACTTTTGAGGGGGTTGTTTCAGTTGAGTATGGAGAAAGACAAGTATCCGAGCATCAAGGAGTGAGCAGGTGATGTAGAAGCAAGGACATTAAGGGTAGGGTAAGGTTGTAAAAGATTTGGCTGTGGAGGAAGGGAAAGATAAATATAGCAACCTGAAAAGAAGGCCTGAGATAAGTTTCAGTTGATAACTAGGTATTAAAGCAGTGATGGCCATGAGTCACAGAGCACCTGGAATAAGATGGCTGCCCGGACATTATAGGGTTGGAGACATTAGCCAGAGGAAGCTCTTCCCTGTCTCAATTTTTACTCCAGCTTTTTCCTCTGCCCAGAACCAACTCACACTCCCTCTCTCCCTCCCTCCATTCTACCCTCCCTTCCTTCATCCTTGCCTCCCTTTCTCCCTCCCTTTCCCCTTCTATCTTTCTTATTCACTGAATGATAAACTCCTTCTCCTTTTTACAACTTAGCTTAAGTCCCATCTCCTGTTCGCCTTCTCTCCGTCATCTTTCCATATAATCTGAGTGTTATCTCCCCCCAACCCCAGTTGATTAGAGGACCTTCATCATTTTCTCTTTGCCACTTACAACAATTCACAATTATGTATTCATTGCTTTATTGTCTGTCTTCCCAACTAAGTAATTTTGTGGGTTTTTTTTTTTCATTTTCTTATTTTTATTGTATTTTTCCCACTATCATTTGTCCCCCTGGTACCCACTCCCCCCGCAATCACCACACTGTTGACCATGTCTATGAGTCCTTTTTTTCTTTTTGCTCTATCCCTCTACCCGCTAACATCCTCCTTCTTAATAATTTTGTGAGAGAGAGGCACAGTCTAAGTCACTGACAGATATTCAGGACCTGGCCCATGGTATAAGTTTAATAAATATTTTCTAATGGGTAAATGAATAAATCAGTGAATTTGAGGGCATCTTTCTATTTTTAATGAATGTGTGAATTATGTGTCATCTTTCTAACATAACACTTTGTAGTTATCTAAACCTGCAGGTCCCCTCTAAAGCACTTAGAGCAGGTTTTCTCAACATGACACCTCACACAATGATTATTGAAATAAGGAGTGGGCAATGAACACTTGCATCAGCAAATACTTATGAGAAAGGTAACGTTGGACTCTCTGACATTTCCCTTTCGGGGTCATAATGGGTTTCAAAGAGCCACAAATCTTGAAGGATTACCAGAAGTAGGATCCATGGAGTTATTTTGCTTTCCAAAAGGAGTTCATGTGTGTTGTCTAAGTGTCTCAGAGCCTAAGGAAGAAGTAGGAGAGAAAAAGAGGGAGGAAGAGCGACCTCAAGTTGGAAGGAAGGTGACATTTCCTTGTACTCCATAGAGCTCTGCAGGAAACCACCTTCAGCAAACCCTGGAAAGTCCAATGATGTCTGTGCTGCTTTCTGAACCATGAGTCACTGCATTCAATGTGACTCTGGCTCTATGGGAATTGTGTGTCTAGACTTGCTGTGGACAGTGAGGGAGTGGGAGGATCCCTGTAAGGAGACTAGAAAATGGTGGGTGTCATTACTGGGTTCAGATTGCTTCCTGTTCTTTGTCTTCTGGAGCCTCGGAAAGTTAATTTAAAGACTTCTATTCACATTCTATATTCATTTCACTGCACCCGTAGGATACTAGACACAGTGTTTCGATATGGGCCCTGCTCTGATGGACCTCAGAACACAGCTTGGGAGACAGCTAGTGTACCTCTTCAGATGATTATTTAATGAAAGTTGAGAGAGATGATGGAAGGAGAAATATGCATGTGTCAATGAAAGCATGAAGCATGGAAATATAATTCTGTTAGAGAGTCAAGGATCATTTTTTAGGTGAAGGGATATTTGTGACTCTCCCTGACCTGATGTTAATAATTAAGGCCATTTGTACTTTGGATGAGTTAAACTGATCTAATTTTAGCATTGTCAAGTGTTTAAAAGAAATGGGCTACTATAATCTTACTAAATCGCTCCTCTTTTATTTCAACATCCAATTCACCAGCAAGTCCTAATTCAGCTTCCCCTCATGGCCACCAGCTTAGTCAAAGCCACCATCAACTCGCACCTGGATGACTGAGCCAGCTTTCTAACTGGACGCTTTTTTCCCGTGCTTGTCCCTCTTTCCTGTTCTCCACACAAACAGCCAGAGTGGCCATTTAAAGTCAGAAATCCTGTCACATCATTTCCTCCCCCTTAAAATGCTTCAACAGAAAAAAATTCGCACTTGTTACCATTCCTACAAGGCAAGACCCAGTCCCTGGTATCCTGTGACCTAAGGTTCTTTGACCGTATTTCTTGTCACTCTCCCACCAGCTCCTGTCCTCCGCTCTACCCTCCTGACAGTTCCTGGAAGATTGCAATTTTTTTTTACCTCTTGAGTATTTGGACTTGTTTTTTTGAAATAGTGTTCTCCCCATGGCTGGCTCCTTTGTAGTCTTTGGTCTCTTTCTCAGTATGAGAGATGATGTCCTCTTTGGGGCTTTCTTTCATTTGCTCATCTTCTCTGCTATTATTCAAAACATTTGGATCTATATCACCATAATCAAATATTACCTTGTTTACATATGTGTGTCCTTACTGTCTGTTTCCCTCACTTTGACTGTAGTATTTGCACAGGGACCGCCTTGTTGTTTTTTATATTGTGTTCTCAATGATTTATATCATTTTGGGGACATAGGTTGCTTTAAAAAAATGTTGAATAAATAAATGAGTGAGTGAATGAATGAAAATAGCAAGCCATTAGTAATTTTATTTTATTTTCTTCTTTCTTCCTTAATATCATCTGCTGACACATTTGGAGTGTATTTGTCTGTGAGAATCTATTTCTGCCTATGATATAGATGGTTTCTGACCCTTGAGATAAAACTACAGAATTGGAACTAGGTGGCAGAGAGATCCTTAAGAGAGGTACAATTTGTCATTAGTATTATTGTTTATGTGTCCTATGTCCTTCATGTTTTTCCTTTTATATAGCGTTTGACATTTGCAAAATGTTTTCCATTTATTTTTATGTGGGGGAAAGTAAGAACCTGTATGTGTTTTTTGTTTTTTTTTAAGTGAGCATAAAGGCAAGGCATCTGATTTGGAGTGCTATTTGTGCTTTGATCAGGACAAATTAAGAGACAGCAAGACAGAAGGAGACAGAGAGCAGGGGGCGGGGGAGAGAGAGAGAGAAATGATAATGCATCAAGCTGCCTTCCAGCTCTCACCCTTCTCCTGACCCAGCTCTCGAGAAAGAACTTAGCCATTGCAGAAGGGTGGGAACATTAAATGACCCAAGAAAATGTGAAATGGTGTAGGGTGTGAGATTTCTTTATTAGTCATTTAAAATAAAACGTGGCTCAGTAATTTAGAATGTGTTTTGAGTCAAGCAGAAAATTAGCCATATTCACATATGCTCCCCCCGCCCCTGAAGGCAGTAGAAGCACCAATAAAAATAAAAATAACAATACCTTGTATTTATGAGGTAGCTTTCTCCCACATCTCCTTCTCATTCACCCTTTTTATATTTTCTGTGCCCTTGGAGGTGGGCAAGGACCTGGAGCCTGGGAATTCAGCTCTGCAAATACCATTCTCAGCATTAAAATTTCTTAGAAGACCTTGAATCAATTATATACTCATTAACTCATTTATTTATTCATTTATATTATTCAATGGGTTTATTGAGCATCTATTGTGTATCAAGCACTGCGATAAATCTGTAGGATGGCATGCAACCTGTGGATGGTTTAGTAACAGCCCCTCCCAGGCTCTTATAGAATAATATTTGTTCATAGACTTTGGAACAATTTTGTCAGGTTTTCCTGAAAATCAGTCATGGCTTTCTGTAAAGCATTGTGTTCACAGCATTTCCATTTTGGTTCCCATGTGCCCTTAAATGGCTTTGAAGTCTGAGTTCAGGGTAGATATGTCTGCAAGTTTTCTCTTTGGGGGAAAAAATGCCTGCACAGGAGTTGCCCCCCTGGAGGGTAGCGAATATCTCCCTAGTTTGCTGAGGTGATTGTTTTAGTATAGGAAAGGAGAGACTCCTGTTCTGAACTTGAAGATATCCTCATTTAGGGAGCCTCAGAATCCTTAAAGACTAATGAAAGTGAAAAAATTTCTCCCAGAGGAATGGAGGTATGCATACAGATGCAGTATTTTGCACCATTACTTAGGGTCTACAATTTCTGACACCCATCCTTGATCCCCGGTCACCAGGTTAAAAGCTCTGGACATAAAGGGATCTAGAATTATTTAGAAATTCCACATGCAGGCACTTAGGGATGCAGTGGAGAGACCTTCACCTGAGCGCCCCTTAAGGGATGGTGCCACTGTGCACGGCGGCCTCGCCCCACCTTCCCCAGATAGACTCCCTCCCACTTCCAGCCGAGAAAATAAAATGTTTTCCTGCATCAATATGAAAAAGAGCCCTAAATCAATAGCAAATCAAGCCACAGAATAAAGGACTCTTTATGGCCCGAGAAGGTGATTTCTGAAGGTTGCCATTTAGCAGCTTTGGGTTTGTGCCTCCCTGGGGGTCTCCCGCATGCAGTGTCTCTCATCGGAGGTGCCTTTGCCTACACCAAAGTCACCCTCTTTCTACTTGCTCCAGTGGAGAATAGGAAGATAAAAATTCTGGATGGGTGTTTTCCTCTAACTTTTTCTTCTCGGCAAAGCCTGGGTCAGATGGGCTGGTTGGCTCATTTGGTACCAACCTTCATTTGGTAGTGCTCTCTTTCCAAGTAAATGTGAGTATCTGCAGGTCTCAGAATGCTTTTCTTGGTTTACAGCCTGGGGCCCATTTCCTCCTTATTTTCTGCCATGTACCTTTTTTTTCCTTACACTTAAAGGGAGCTCAGGTTCTCATATTATGACCTGTCAGCAGCTGCCATGTTTCAGTTCTCCTGGGTTATGTTAGTGAGAACATTTAGGAATCATGCATATTTCGTGGGTACTTACAACCTGAGTTGGCTCCATATAGGTGTGATATAAATCTTAAAGCATACAAACAAAGATGTGTCTATAAGCTTCATGTATCCCACTGGCATGGCCCCATATTGGGAAGATATAGGAATCTCTCTCTCTCTCTCTCTCTTTCCCTGCCCACTTCCCCCACACCCAGTGCCTCTCTGTGGCAGGTCCTCCTCATTCACGTACAGTCTGGTTCTCAGAGGTCTCGCCCCTCAGTTCTACAACCCTATGTTCACCTCTATCGCTGTGTGACAGCCACCCTTTCTTCCTCCCCCCTGTGCCACCACCATTCACCCCATCTGCTCTGCTACTGCCTGGTTACCTGGCTGGGGGCTAAGAGGACTGAGATCAAAGCTGTTCTGTCTCTATTCTTCTGGCTATTACAAAGGGGGTAAAAACGACTTTGAAAATGAGAGTTGCACATTTAAGTACATCTCGATTAGGGAAGGCAATGACATACAACGTACCCCCGAGTACAAACTGCCAGTCCCAGTTTAAGCCCCTTTTCCATTTCCTCTGACACTGGGCTCTAGACCCCATCTAGTAACTGCAAATATCATGGGTAGAAAATCCAGGTTTCTCTGGCACTAAAAATGATAGCTCTGCTTGCTGGTAATATATCTTGCCTTTGAAAATGTACTTGCAGTAATGGTCTTACCCAGGCAGAGGCAGAGAGGGAATTGCAGGGTCTACATACCTAGTGGAACCAGTTAAACCTTTCATCCCCGCGCTGCTCTCCCAGCTCTCACTCCCACACCGGCTGGCATGCTACTTTTGAGAACAAAAGTGGTTCTCAGCTTTTGGATATGAGAGAGGGCTATACTACATAGTCCATCTGGGTTAACTTTTGTGTTTCTTTCAGCTCTTCTTGGGCTCCTCATTGAAACAAAGCAAGAGCAATATGCCTGTTATGTAAAGCTCTGGAAACTTGGAAACTGGTAGATAGCATAAAGAGAACAATGATTTCCTCCCACAGTTGGTTCTGGTATATATTTGCATTCTACATTATCACATATCTTCATGTTATTTGAAAACCTGCCCCCAGATTTCCAGTGAGGTGGGTGTGATGTGTATCCCATACAACACGTTATTAATGCACCAGCCGTGAGCCGTCGGGTTGCTATTCTTGAAGCCAAAGTGCTCCCCCTCCCCCTTATGTGTTACTGTTGCTTCATCACATTGCCTCGACCTTGCCATTGATGCTGGTGCTATGGGTGATTATGTAGTTTGTTCCTCAGGAGAAATCGGATCAAACAGCATGTTGAGTTTGACAGCAAACAAGAAGGAAAATAGGGTCAGTGACTTGTTATAGGACTTTCATGGAAGCCGTTAGTGGAATAAGGCTGAAGGTGTGCCTCAGAGCAAAAAAACTGGGGATATGTTTCTGAGTGATTTCCAATGGAGGACCTTGTGGGAGGCATGCAAAGGTTAAAGCTGCCATTGTGAGATCAAAGGCCATGTGCAAAGGCTGCTCTTTAGCAGATGGCCAAGGACGAATCAATAAACCTGGTCACAACTGGTTTCTGGGAAGTGAGGCAGAGTCACCTTAGAGAAACCAAGACCCTGCTGCTTCTCAGCCCTAACTCACAGGGTCCAGTTCTTTAGACCTTGCAGTGCGGACTCTGTCAGATCAAGAGTTATGAAGAGAATGAAATGTTAGCAGATGCATGAGATTTAAAGGCAACAAGGATGTCTTGATGGGGGAGTTTTCCTTTTAACGATCGTTGCAGGGGAACGCGAGAAGCGGGGTTTCAGCAACTCTGCACACACAGGCTATTACAGAATGAATTTTTGACTTTCACTTACACTGTCCCCCTCTTATTTTCACCTTGTCTCAAGTTCTTTTTTTACAGACTTTAATGCCTCTTTTGCTGTATGCGTCTCTACCTCTGATCCTTTTTATACACTGAGAGGAGGCTGTATATATTTAACGTTTTAAGGCTGCAGTGCCCGATTCCCTGAGCGGAAAATATAGCTGTTTGATCGAGAGTAGAGATTTTTCAAGTTTGATTTTCTAACGACTCACCCTTTCCCTGTACTTGTGATAAATTCCAGTTGTATAGTTTAAATGGTCATTGGAAGGATGTGCTGCCTTGCTGTCTACAATTTTCACATGCTTGAATGATCTCGAAATGAGGCAGTCGTTTGAACAGAAACCCAAAGAGGCCCGGGAGGCAGAGCCTGCCGGAGACTGATCCTGAATTCTACAGCCCCAGGCATTTGCCCGCAGACAGGCTAGGGGTGTGTTTGTAGCAGATTGACCCACCGGTCACCCTTTTTCCTTCCTCCTCCTGTTCACAGCACTCAGCCAGATGACTCTGCATGTGCCTAAAATCAGTTTAGTCTGATGTCTTTTTATTGAAAGAGGCATCAAGATAGAAATACCTGGAATCATAGCATTTTCCTACTTCTCTGGTCTATAGATTTATTCAGTTAAGAGGTCTTCTGGTTTACTTATCCTTCACTGTTCTTTTTTTTTTTTAAGATTTTATTTATTTAGAGAGAGAAAAAGGGAGGGAGAAAGAAAGGGAGAGAAACATCAATGAAAGAGAGAAACATGGATCGGTTGCCTCTCACACATGCCCTAACCAGGGACCAGGACCACAACCCAGGCATGTGTCCTGACCAGGAATCCAACCTATGACCTTTCACTTTGCAGTATGACACCCAACCCACTGAGCCATGCCGGCCAGAGCATATCCTTCACGGTTCTCAGTCACAGTGAGAGACAGTCTTTGAAGACCCAGAGATAGAAGAGAGAGATCCAGTCTCCTGCAGGCCATTGCAAACCCTCACCTTTCCAGTTTTACCTCAGATCCAAGGTTACTAAACTCCCTGGTGCTATTCAATCCAGTGGTGATAACTGTTGTCATATGGCTGTTGACCTGTTAAGGAGTTGACAATAGTCACATCGACCCAGATGCAGGGTGGAGAGTCAAGTCTCTGTGATTTACCACAGATAATCACAAAAATGTGCCCATTGAGTCTTTGGTTCAGACCATTGTCATCCCTTGCATGGACCATCGCAAACTCTCTGTGTTTTTTTTCTTCCCTCCCCACATCCCCTCTCCACTCAGTTCTGCCAGCTGCAGCCCTAGTGATCTGTTCATAACTAAAGTCACTTTGTGTCACTTAAAGACTCACTATCACTCTCAGCAGGGAGTATCTGCACCTTAACTCAGCCCTTCTCATCTGGCCCCTGCTCACCAACCCATCTACACTCCACCTATATTACGTGACTTGTTTTTACAAGAATATGCCATGTTTTCCTTACACCCAGACCTTTATATACAATACAGTGTGTCCTCTGCTGGGACCCTGCTCCATATCTGTTCTGCCTCATCACTTTTTTTTTCTTTTGCCATTGAAGAACCCAACAGAAATTTTTCAATCTTATGGGAAGCTGTCTGTGAACTTCCTACCCCAGGCTGGGTTACCTGCTCTTTTCTCCTTTGTCCCCTGTGTTTATTCCAATCATAATGCTTTCACGGTCTATCGATGTTTTCTATTCAATAGCCTCCTTCTGTAAGACCATTCACACCTTGAAGATAAAGAATATGCTTTATTTACCTAGTGGCTGGCAACAATTTAAATGCAAGGGATAGAAGAGGCTTCCCAACCTATTTGTGCAACCTTGATTTTGTACCTTAACTCTTTCTGGATTTTTCTTTTTCATCTTCTTCATCATGTCCATGTTAGCCTAGGCCCACCCTGTGTTAATGTCCTGTGATTTGAAGAGATTATTTGTGAACATCATAAACCTCAATTGGTCCCTGGACTATATTTAAGAACTGCTGACTCATACTATACTGTGTATAGTTACAGCCACCACAACATTTACTGTTACTAGCAGTCAGTGATAATAACAATTTCATAAATGATTACACTCTGAACAAAGTAAGGAATGGGGCTGTTTGATCACCTCATAAAAGATGGTCTCTCTGTTCAATCGCATTGCTCACTTCCAGGGTATTTCCTTCTCTATTCACTATTTAATTCTTTACGACCGTTATCTCCTCCAGAAAGACTTATTAAAAAGTACAGTAATGTTGTAAAAGAGATAAGTCAAAGATTGTTTGGATATCAGCTATTAACTTTTTGCTTCTTACTTGAAAAAAAAAATAGAGCCAGCAGTGTGCATGGGAGCATGTGGGAGTTATTAATAATTTACTCAATCTATTGATGCTCGTTAATTGCAGTAGCTGAGAAAAGTTAGTTAATGATGTGCCTGCTGGCACCACATTATAATTATGATGGTAGTTCCCCTATTATTAGGGCTGAGTAGGTGTTCCCATTAGAAACCTTAATTTTCGAGCTGATTGTCTTAGCCATTTTAAATTACATCGGCCGCATTTTGGCAGACACTTTCCAAAAGCAGATATACTTCTTTCCCAAACCATTTTGTGCAGTAGCCCAGGAGTTCTCTCAAATGACAGAGGCTGTAAAATGTGTTCCATGTTCAGGAACTATTTTCTTGAGCCCCAACCAGCATTCCAGCATTGTCATGTATGAAGTTGTCTAAAGGAAAGAAAGTTTTTTATTGGCCTGGTGGCTAGCCTGGTCAAAATCAGCAGCCTCTTTGGGAAAGTGGATGTTTAATATCAGCCACAGAGTAAGAGGTGGCAGCCACTCTTTTTTTGTTTTCACTAGATTCATCAGAACATTTTTTATTGCAAGTGACAGAAACCAAATTCCAACAAATTTAACCTTGTTTTGTTTTTTTTAACAATGAGATTTATTGACTCATGAAATTAGAAATCCAAAAGATATGTGTCTTTCTTCAGGCAGAGCTGTGTCCAGTGGTTTAGATAACATCGCTGATGTTCTGTTTTTTCTCCATCTTTTGACTTCCTTCCTTCCTTCCTTCTGTTAGTTTCATTCTTCAGAAGATCTTCATGTGGCCGGTTGCAGCCTCCATGCTATGTTAGTCTTAGCAGCCCATGTTTTGAGGCCAAAAGAGATCTCTATAATCTAGCTCTCATATATAAAATAAGAGAGGTATCAGCTCTATTAGAATCACACCCTCATCCTGAACAGATCCCTGGGGCTAGAAGGAGAGAGAAATCTGATTTCCAATCAAGACCATGTATGGACAGCAGGAGTACAGATGAGGTGTGTTAGCAGAAATAGAATGTTGCTACCAGTAGAAATGGGAGAGATGATGGACCAGAAACAATATGTGGACTTACTACTCAGTAGGTGTATCCACTACCTCATCTCACCCCTTGGCTGACCTGATAGCCAAAGAATGTTGCCATCAACTCTTTATACCCATCATAGTTCAGAACCCTGTTCAAGCTTTGATTTTAACTTGAATTCTAGCTGCCTTAAGAATAGTGCCCATAAGGTCTGATGCTACCAAATAGCTGCTGAAGCAGTCTTGGTAAAGATAGGCAATAAGGTCTTTGGATCCATTTGCATCATTGCTAGTGGCTTCTATATTATGTCGATGTCATCAAACAGACATGAATCTGATGTATGGATATGTCAGTGAGAAGGAATTAATTTCGTTTTGGAAATGCAGCATGAGAAAAACAAGTTGTGTCCTGGTTAATTCACCTCTTGCAGAAAATAGTTTAAGTGAGTCCTTTACAGAGTGTGGACATGATATTTTGTGTTCAAACATGCTGTACCATTTTTGCTCCCTGGAAGAGATAATAGATGGTGAGGGGCATACGGCCTATCTGAAGGATCTTAGTTCTTTGGAAGACTTCAGGGGAAATAATAAGATGAGAGATACAAATGGTTTCTGGGAACAAATGTAATCTGGACAAGGAGTAAACCAAGGTGTGGCCATTGTCACTGCATGAAGCATGTTTAGTCTTATAATCCACAGTGTGTCTGTTTATGATTCTGATATTTTTTTGTTTTGGTTATCATTGGTTAATTATGTTGAACCATGACATAGTTTAATATTTTGAGCAAAATCTGTCTTTTATTGCTATAATCTATCTGGGAAAAAATAAAAGGAGAGATGAATGTCCTACTTCCCTTTTGTTATGAATATATCTATGTCACTTGTTGGACACAAAGTTTCTATTTTTTCTTTAAATTCTGCAATAACTCAACTTTGGGGTTGGGTTAAAACCACTCTGAAAGGCACACCTGGAGGCGTAGGTCAAAATCACCTGAACGTTTCCATGCCTATTGATTGAAATTAATCAATAAACATGGTCTGATTTAGTTTCTGCAGCCAAACTATAAATTCAATCTTTCACTTGTGTCTTTCCTTTACCTTCCAGGAAAATTTGACTTAGGGAAGGTGGACATTTATTGGATGGAAGAGGTCTCTACTTTACTGTTGTGTTTGTTGTCAACTAGTCATTGTGAGAGGGAAGTATCATGCGGAAGGCTCCAAAAGAAGGCAGCCATCAGATGTTTTTGCTCTTGATATCAGAAAAAAGGAGACAGATGACATTATTCCTGTTAGGCATTAAACCTAATAAAAACATCCCTTCCCAAATAATGGTGAAGGGAGAAAAGAGATAAAAACATTCTATTAACATCTCTGTGGAATTACTTTTCAATTTATACATCATTGTCATCATTGTTGATACTTCTGTTATTAATATTTATAGCAGATTGGTTTAAATAATCTGTCAGAATATTTAATAGTCTAGATTTTATAGAAAAAATTTTGTCAATAGAAAATCACTCAAGATTACTTTTCAGGATTTATTTTATGATATGAAAGTCATTCATTGAGCACCTACTACATGCAGATTGTTGTGAGGTTAAGAAATAAATAGGATCAGGTCACTGTCCTCGAGGATTTCTGATCAGTGGAAGACATGCTATGAATCTATAAACAGTGGCATGCCTCAGTGCTGTAACAGAGGCAGGTGAAAGCTACTGTAGGTGGAGGACTGGCAATTAGTCATCTATCTCCACTTGGGAGACTAGGAAAAACCACAACTGAAGTAGATGGCAGACATTCCCTGTGAATGTGAGCAGAGCTTGAAAACCCCGTCCCAGAGAGACCCTCAGACCTTCCCCAGGACTCCTCCCGAAGGAACTCATTTGCTTGAGGAACCCTCAGTGATGGACTGTCTCATGAGACGGCAACTTCTGCATGGTTTAATTGTTAGACACTCTTTCTTTTGTTAGATTGAGCTGGGCACCTGCTCTTCCTAGTTGTGAAGAAGGCCTTTAGGAAAGGTTGATGGTAAATGGGCAGTTGTAAGGAAGTGGTAATGGACGGTCATAAAACTGAGTTTGGGGAATGATCAGACCCATTGTCTTCAAATGCATGTTTGTGTGTGTGCATGTACCATATACACATATTAATTTAATTGAACGTCTCTGTTGGATAGACATTTTAACAAATGCTTTATGGATATTATTTTATTTAATATTTTCAAAAAATTTATAAGGTATGTATTATTATCAAACCCGCTTTATAGAAAGGGAAGCTGGGATTAGACTTTGATAATTTAGTCAGATTTACATAGTGAAATAGGAAATTTAGAGAAGAGATTTTAACTCTGCTTTTAAATAATTTTAGTCTTGAAATAACATATTGGCTAGAATAAGGTGGGTCTAATATAATATGAATGCCTATGGAGCTAGAATATTGTGTGAGTGTGGTAAGAACACTTGACCTGAGATCTACCATCTTAAATTTTGAAGTACACAATACCATATTGTTAACTCTAGGTATGGCATTGTACGGCAAATCTCCAGGACTTATTCATCTGACCGAACTGAAACTTGATAACAACTTCCTGTTCCCCCACTCCAGGCACCTTTAGAACTCCTTACAGTAGCAGAACTTGAGGAAGGACACAAGGGTTGCAGAATAAGAATAAAAGAAGTAGCACTATTCTCAGGAATCAATCCATAAAAGATTTACCAGCCACCCACAAAACAATAAATAAACAAAAAGAAGTGAGAAAAAAATTCCAGTCAGCGAGTACTCTCATATTTGCAAATGAATGTGTCATATATTAATTCCATTCTGGATATATAGACCTAACTTATTCTTTTTAATAGTTTCGTAGGATTCATTTTAATGAATAAAACAATAGTTCTTTAATAGACACTTTGTTAATGCACATTTAAATGGTTTGGTTTAGAGTCTTGTTTGTTTCATTTTTCTATTTCACGCACTGCATTTACTTACACATCTCTATCTTTCAGTGTTTGTGCATGTATATTTATAGGATAACTTCTTAGTTCTTCAAGGCCTGAGTCAATTTACTTTTCAATGATATTGCTAAGATTTGCCCTACGAAAAGGTTTCATTAATTTACATTCCTACAACGCGTGTGCTAACCTGTTTTCTTCATCAAAAAGAGTACCTTTTAAACCACATTTTCTTTATAATACACACACACCCTCTGCTGTGAGACAGTGAAAGACGGAAGGAAATTTGCAAGGAGCTCTCCCATTCTTTCCTAGTACAGTTGATTATGCTACTAAATATTCAGCAACTTCCATGCTATTGAGTGTGGAAGAATGCAATAATATTCTCATTGGCAGAGGTTAATGGAAGCAAACTCACCTGAACATCTTTTCAGCCTTACAATTGCAGGCGGAGAAGCCCCTCCTTGGGTGTATGTAATGCCTGGCAGTTGGCAGTTGTGAACACTACCCAGGTTCTTGAAATGGGAAGACAGACCAGATGCTTCATTATTAAATGAATTCACAGGACAAACTATCCCAGGAAACATGTGTAGTACAAGATATCATTTCAATTTGGAAATGAATGTAGGGTAAATGGAAGGTTGCAGCCCATGCAAAATGCAGTTAGGATATAGGGTTGCCATGGAATCAAAGGAAATGTTATACCAGCAGTTAGACGGCATTCTGCTTTGGAATGTTGGTATTCTGGGATCAGCTGGGGGCAGACAGAACCAGTCAGAATCAGAGTCAACATAAACTCAACGATTTGAGTATCTTAGTTCCAAACTCCAGGCACATGTTAATGTCAGAACCAGGTCTTAGAACTTGGAATTTCTAGCTTTTTTGGTCAGTTGATAGGAATCTAATTGTGATAGTGGAAGTGACAGTGTCTCTATACTCCAAAGCAGTCTTATGTCACCTCATTTTGTAGTCCCTGCAGCCTATGTTGGAGAGTGGAAATATTTTTACAGAAATCAGAACTAGGCAAGAAAGTAGAGGTACTATACAGGGGTGGGCAAAAGTGGGTTTACAGTTATGAGTATACAAAACACAGGGTTGATTCTTTTTTTTTTTTTAAGATTTTTGTTTATTTATTGTTAAACAGAAAGGAAGGGAGGGAGAAACAGAGAGAGAGAAACATCAATACGTGGTTGCCTCTCATGCTCCCCACTGGGGACCTGGCCCACAACCCAGGCATGTGCCTTGACTGGGAATGGAACCAGCAACCCTTTGGTTCACAGGCTGGCACTCAATCCACTGAGCCACACAGCCAGGGCTTTTTTAAAAAATGATTTTATTTATAGATTAATTCTTGCTGTATTTATTAATTATTGTATTATTTTTTAGACAAACAACTGTCAACCTACTTTTGCCCCATGCTGTGTTTTTTCCTTTGCTATTGAAAGTAAATAGGGATAAAAACCTGATGATTTACTTCAGGAAAGACAAATAGATTTCAACTTATATGCTCAATTGTTTCATTGGTAGATCTCCAAGGACCTATTTTTTAATTAAACTATTTATTTTGAGATAATTACAGATTAGCAGATTCACATGAAACTTAGGAAACAATGCAGAGAGATTCTGTGTACTATTTACTCAGATCTCCAAGGTAAAGTCTTTAAAAATTGTAGTAGCATATCAAAACCGGAGACTGATATTATGGATACATAAGAGGTACTTACCGCTCATATTCAGACACTGATTCCATTTACTGATGCAATATAATGATCTTATTTGGATTTCCTGTTTTATTTGTACACCTATGCATGTGTATATTGAGTTCTATACACATTTAGCACCTGCGTTGGTTCATGTATCCACACCACAGTCAAGATACAGCACAGTTCTATCATCATAAGGATCCCACATACTGCATATTGCCCCACTTCCTCCTACACCTATCCCCATCCCTAAGCTCTGACAACACTAATCTGCTCATTTCTTAAATTTACCAGTTTGAGAATATTATGTAAATGGAGTGTATAGCATGCGACATTTTGGGGTGGATTTCTTTCACTCAGCATGATGCTCTGGAGATACATCCAAGTTGTTACATGTATCAATAGTATGTTCCATGTTCTTGGTGAGTAGTATTCTATGATAGGGAGCTTCGTTGATAGAGATTCTGAGGCTGAACAGGAAAGAGTGCCATTATCACCCAGTCATGCCTGCCCCAGAGATGGGGATGGAGAGTGGCAGCAAGCATGGGTGACTGGCTTGCCTGATTTAGATCTTTGCACTGATATTTCAAAGGGAATCATGAAAGATAAAGAATTCTCACCTACCTTGTACTGAAGAACAAAATTCAGAAGGCTTGTAAAAACTATCACCATTGAAGCTGGTGATAGGTTGGAACTTCTGTTCCATGAGCTGGATTTGGAGCTCTAGTGGTATGGGTGGGATTTGAGGAAGTGTCTCCAGCCACTTGTTCAGGACTCTCTGTGCTCCACTCTCTCCTCTGTTCTCTCCCACTGCTTTTTGCTGGTGTTGCAGAGCACACAGTCTGCAGGAGGTGGTTTGGCTCAGACCTGCCAAGTAGAGATGTGGCTGCCTAGTATGTGAGGTGGCCTGATAAACCTCTGAAATGACTGCCTTTCTTCTCACCCATAAAATAGCTGGACTCCTCCAATGTGTGGAACCCATCTGTACTAACAGAATGTTGGTAGTTTGCACACTTGGAATGGAAAAATCATCTTTGGCTTGGCTTTGATCATGTATACTAATTATTGCTAATATAGACACCAGATGATTGCATTTTATTATATCTTTGTTTTTCACTAAATGTTTGAATTGCTTCCTTGGGGGAAATTGTCATACTAATTAATTGTTTTGTGTTTTTCTTGACGTATCCCAGCACTGTCAGTGCCATGTGTCTGCTGTTCTAAATATTGAAGACATTTATAACAACAATAAAACTAATTTCTCCCCACAACTCAAATAGCTTCCTTTTTTAAATTTTTCATTTCTGACAAACAGATACTGATGCTTCCAGGTTTCCAAAGCTCATGTAACCTTTGACTTTTTGTCAATTTTGTTCACACCATAAAATCATATCTGAAGTCTCATTATTGTGTCCTTCATCAGATTTTCTCCTTTTAAAAAAATTTTAGATTAACATATCCTCTTGTCTCACATGTGGGTCATTCTAATCTTTCTTCACTTGCTTTCTATTTGTAGAACTCTTTTTTAAAAATGAACCATTCAGTTCACATTAAACCTAGAACAGACTTCGTTTTTCTACCCCATGACCACTCTGATTTTCAAGAATGGGCTCCAAATCTAACCAAGAATACCCCCAAAATTGGATTAAAGATGGGCCACATTCAAGACTGGGATCCTTGAGTATATTTATTGTTTTTATGTTTTTCTTTTCAGGAAAAAAAATAGTTCACCATTTCTCACATCCAATCAATTGTCAAATCTATTGTTCTCCGCTTAATGATATACTAAATCCTTCTAAAATTCCTCAGTCTCCACCATTACCACTGCTTTTGTCCAAGAGGCTGCCTTCTGTCACTTGTTTTATTGCAGCAACACCTAACTTGTCTTCCTGCTTCCAGAGTACATCCCACCCCCAACCCTGGATTCTGCTGACAGCAACCCGCAGATCTTTCAAATGCAGGCATCGTCATGACTTTCTCCCGCTTAAACCATTCAGTGGCTTCCTGTTGCTTTGGAGTAAGACCAAAATCTGTGACCTGGTCTAGAGGGATTTGTGTGCCCTGCCTCCTGCTGTATTACCACTTTTCTCCTTTGTAGTGATCACCACTTTACATAGTCTGTACTTTTAAAATTTATCTTGTCTTTCTCCACTAGAATGGGAGCTTCACAAGGGCTGGGATTTGTGTATATATACATATATATTTTTACTGATCCTTCTTGAGTAGCTATGACCATGATATCGTTGGCCCTAAATAAATGTTTATTGAGTAAATGCGTGAATGCATCTATCAATGAATAGAAGGCCCTAGTAGAATGCATTTACACATAGTTTATTCTCAGTAATTACAGATTAAGATTGTTTAATTATTTCCAGCTGGTAAACTCATTTTTTGTTAATATATTTGTGAATCCACATGTTAGTGGAAGGGTTGCCTGCAGGCACAGAGCCAAGCCAAAGAGAATCGAGTGACTGTCATTGTTTGTTGTGTATCATGTAATACTGATACTCACATATGCTCAGAAGAGAGGGACATGTTGATAATAATGACTGGTACTGCTTCCTCCTCTCTCGCGGTTGCAATGGCAGGTGCCTGCTTTGGGGCTCCTCTCTTTTTAGATGAGGTATAACAAACAGGTAACAAACTACGTGTTTTGATGGCAGGCAGGGCTGTTTTATTCCTGACTTTGACACATGCCAGGCATGTTACTTCACTCTCATGAACTTCAATTGTCTGATATGTAATATGGTAATAAAAACAAACAAGCAAGCAAGTAAACCTGTGTTTCTTCTTCCCCTCTCTCTTTTCCATCTTTTTCTCCTCATCCTCACCCCTTCCTTCCTTATTCTTTAGTAAGATTGCATAAAATAATATATTTTAGACGAGATCAGTCATGTTCAGGGTGGTATGGCCGTAGACTAAAATAATATATTTTAAACACCTAACATACAGCATGAAATGTTTATGGTAAAATATATTTTATTACTTAATATATATTTATTTATAATTCCTATTAATTTGTTTTTGTTATTTTTATAATTTCTATTAATTTGTTATTGTTGTTATTGATTCCACAAATAGTTTTCTTGCTCTGTTAACTGGAAAATCACAATACAAATAATTGTCCTACCATTTTGTATTTTTATGATTTACACAATCTGGTGAACCCTTTTTGAAGGAAAATCCTCATCTTAATTTTATTGGATGGCTTTTTGTAATTCCTGTGCTATATTTTTCAGCAGTGTTTTAGTGTAGATAGCTGAGCTAATATATTTTTTTAATTTTTCAAATTCATGAGTACTGCAGGTTTCAACCTTGGAAGCTCTTTGTAATTCCCCCAACTCAACTCTGAATTCTTCAGCCTATCTTTTACATCTCTCTAACCAATATCACATTTTATGAGCCCCAAACCTAGGTGCTTAGGAAAAAAAATAGCAGCGTTTTCCTTTGTCTCACGGATATTACGCTCCCTTTCTGCTACAGTTTGGCTCAAGTTGTTGCCAGCTGCTCAAATGCCTACCTTCATTATGCTTGAAGACCTTTATGTATGACTTCTATGAAGAACAATGTCTGAGACAGTAAAATGGTTTTATGTTACTTTCTATTCCTGGATGATTGGCAGTGTCTGTCTGCAGCAGGACTCTGTAGCTGACTGTAAGGTCGAAGGATAGGTTCATGGGGAATGAGTGCATGATCCATTAATGATGTCTGCCATGGTCATGGGACGGGAAGAAAACACAGTACATGTAGGGTCTATTTACTAAGCTTCAGCAGCACTGCGTTCATTCCTGTCTGACTCATCCGCTGATCTCTTCCTTATTTATGCACTCACCCAATTCCCTTTCCTTTAAGATGATATTCTTGCAGTAAGTAGGAATGCCCAGTGGAATTTGGTGTGAACAGAGGAAGTCAGCACATGTCTGTGGTTTCCTGATCCTGCTATTCATGTAGCTTAGGTCATAGTTGTTCATCCTTCTCCTGTGGAAGGCAGCCTCTGGGGGTTTGAGGAGGTAGCTTAAGAGTAATGACTAGGGACTTTTATATCCACTCTAAGCCTTCTCTGCACCATTTATCCATAACTCATCAGGAACTAGGTATCATTAAAATACCACATTCTTCTCCTATATTGGACTTAAACATAACTTAAACATATTAGTCTTAAATGGATATGCCTTTTTAAATGCTCTGTGTGTTGCTTTAGAATAGAATGGATAACTAATTTAATTACATATTTGCTAAAGATACCATGACCCCTACTACTATCAGTACATATATTTATTGTTAAGTGTGCATCACTGGATAAACTCTTCCAATCAGTATTCTTTTAATCTTTAGGTCACTCTGAGAGCTAGGGAACATTATTATCACCATTACTCAGATAGAGAAATTGGGTATAGGGTGGTAGCATTGATCAATAAGATGATATACCTAGTAAATGTTAAAATCAGTATTTGAAAATGGGCATTCTAATTCTAGAGATCTTTATACTAAGGCACTGAAGATAAAGTTTACAAATGCATAAATTAATGAATTTCTTCATGGAGAGGTTTTTTCCCCCTTCATTTGAGTAGCGACTCACGAGAATCACCTCTCTAGATATTTGCAAGAACACAAGCCAGCATGGATAGAGGTGATGCCCGCATGAGTGCCAGATGTTGAGAAGTTTCTGGTCAGTTCTAAAGTGGAAAGGTGGAACAAAATTCAATAGACTTCCATTCATAGCCCCCAGAATACAAGAGGTGACGCACACTCCCCCTTGTAAACAGGCTCAAAGGCTTGGGGGCTACCCAAGTTGAGTTTTCCAGGCAGTGAACCACCAGAAACATATTTGTTCCCACAACACAGCCAGCGAGGAAGGTTTTCCCACTGGTACTGACATTTGCTCTAACAAGAGTCTGTTTCCTTCGCTCAGAGCTGCAGCCGGCTCCTCACAAGGGAGCCGGAATCTTGCCAGAGAAACCCCTCCAAGCGCTAGCAGACATGCCAGGGATGCCAGCAGGTTCCCCTTTAGCTGAAATGTTCCAGTAATAGTGGAATAAGGTTTGGTTTTTAAAAGAACAAGTTAAAATATTATTGATATACCATCTATCTGTCTCTCTACCTGTCCATTCATTCTGTCTGTTCATCTATCTATCTATCATCTATCTGTTCTATTCTATCTCTTTATATGATGACAAAATGAATGTGTATTTATTTTAACATCAAGTAATTCTATAAATATAAATGAGAAAGTTTCATTACGTCCCAACATGCTGATGATGAAACTGAGGTAAGAATCCAGATGTCTTGATTCTTAGATAAATATAAGGCAAAGGTAACTTTAAAAGAGCTCTTTTTTCTCTCTTCTCCTGTTTCTCTTTCTTCCACTTCTTCCTCCTCTTCCTTTGCTGTTAAAGAATCATAGACTTAAAAGCTGGAAGGATAATGTAAGGTCTTCTCTGGTCCATCCTCTCAAAAGCATGTTGAAGTTAAGGCAACTGGGACTGAGCTCCCATTTTAGTCACCACCTGTCGCTGTGACCTTAAACAAGTCACCTAGCCTCTGTGCTGCTGTTGCATTGTATGCACACACAGGCTATGCTGTATTACCTCTAAAATCACAGGCAGTGATAATGCCCAGCTTATTTATCTGCCAAATACAGTGGCTCATTTATAAATAATTCCTAAACTACTGAAGCACTTCAGCTCGAGACTCTTAATTCTCATTTTTCTTATTTTAACATCAACCAACTAAGATCTGAAAAGGTTTTGACTTGCCTGAGTGGGACATGGGGAGTCTACCAGCCAATTCCTTTGAGCATTACCTTGTTTGATTTGGATGAAGGGGCAGAGAATTGTATAAATGTCACTGCGGAGAGCCTTTGTCCCCTGGTGATTAGTAACCTTATCAATTCAGAGCAAAGAGACATGTCCTGAGATTTCACTTTGGAATAAGGCACATAGGTGAGGGAATTTTATGACTATGTGAAATGCCTGGGCTGGTGATGTTTTGTCTTTGGAAGTGGGTGAGTGACTTTGTTTACTGTCCATTTGGTCTGTCCATTTGGTCTGTCCATTTTGTCCCCTGGTTCTTCTGTTCCCTTTCTTACTCCACAGAATCTTAGTCTTTCTCACAGTCTCAATAAGCTCCCTCACGATCTCAGTTTGTAAATAGAAAAATAGTTTTAGGATATATATTTTTTAAGTTTAATTTTCATTTTTTCTGTGACAGAAATTATGCATGTCTGTTACAAAAATCCAAACCTGAGAAAAATAAAGCACACGAAATATATAGAAGTCCCCTTCCGAATCCTACACTGTGAAGATAACTTTTTAATAGTTTGTATTTTCTCCTCTGTGTGCCTGCACACATACAACCACATTTCAAAATCATGCTTGTGTGCACATCATGTCTTTACTCAATTTTATCCCACCTGAGAGCTGTATAGAAATCTTAGCATAATCTTGTTGCATAATTTCCTCTAAATCCCATTCCAATGGGCTACTATATTATTCTCAATTTTTTATTCTGAAAACATTGCTGCCACACCTCTTTGAAGACATTTTCAAAAAACTGTAGGACAGACAAGAAATTTTAAAGGGGCTACAAAACAAATCAAATTGTCTGCTTCTTAAATTAATCCTAAATCATAAACTGCAATTGGCGATCCCAGCTGGCAAGGTCCAAGGTGTATCAGTGTGACCCCTGCCGGGAGTTGAGGCTTTGAAGAACAAACAGGGATAGTTTCAATCAAAGGACTCCAGACCATGGAAGCAGAGCTACCATTTCAAATCCCCACCTGTGTCTTTGTCTGTCAACAATGCAATCCTGCAAATATTCACCCATCTCACAGGCACTTGTTAAGTACCTACTAGTGTTGGATGCTACCTGTGTCTGACAGGGAACATTCAGGGATTTACAAGATGGCTCGGTCCCTGTGTGCACTTGTGCAGTTTGTGCTGGGCTCCCAAGCTCCCACCTGGTGAGGGAGCGAGGATAAGCTCTGCTCACAAACTGTGCACCCTGGTGTGGGCTGAGTCCAGCCAGTGCGCAAAGTTGCCCTAAAGACTACTGGTCCCCACTCTCTAAAGCTCTTAGTTGTTTTTTTTTTCTTTAATTTAATTTTATTTATTTATTTTTAGAGAGAGAAGAAGGGTGGGAGAAAGAAGGGAAACATCGGCATGAGAGAGAAACACCTATCAATTGCCTCTCCTATTCTCCCCAACTGGGGATCAAATCCATAACTCAGGCATATGTCCCAGCCAGGAATCAAACCGGCAACCTTTCGCTTTGTAGAATGACGCTCAGCCAACTGAGCCACGCTGCTCAGGGCTGAGGCTCATAGTTTTGGCTTTGTTTCCTCCAAGACTCAGATCTGAGATTCTGAATAGGGTGGGGGTGTCAATTTTAATCTGCTTTTTACTTGACCATGAATCAAGACATTAATGTTGCTTCTTTTTTTTTTAAGGATGAATTTTTAATTTTGCTATTGTTTATGCTGTTACAGCTGTCCCATTTTTCCCCTTCTGCTGCCCTCCACCTAGCCTGCCGCTCCCCACAGTAAATCCCCACACCATTGTCCACATCCGTGCTTCCTTCATATATGTTCTTGGACTAATACTGCTCTTTTGATGTGTTTGTTACTGAATGTATATGTAGCAGGAGACTCTTCTCTTTCTCTCTTCTCTCTCATACATACATATACACACATACACACTTACCAAATTTCCCCTGAGAGAGTAAATAATCTGTACTTAAAATAAAAACCTAAATCAGCAAACACTTGTGAGGTAAAAGGTGAGATACTGAGAGTATGGGTCATAAGAAAAAGAAAAGAAAAAAAACTAGAGAGGGGACCATGAACGGACTGTAAGTCAGAGGGTAGGAGCAATGGGAAAGAAAGAGAGCAGGAACGGTCAGGAAGATCAAAGTTTGGAGACTAAGGTGCAGGGTGGCCTGGGAGAAGCCCCAGGGTTGGGATGGCAGGGGACAGTTAAGAACTGCCTGATAATCGGTCATAAACTGTTTGCCCTTTTTCTGATACACCTGATAAGTCAGGTGAGGAGGAGATGGGGTCCCTGTCTCTGTACCCTAGTCTCCTCTTGGCTGACGTGCTAGGAGAACTCCAACCAGGAGTTCCAGGCAGATAGACACCAGCAATAATGTCAGTGGCACATGGCCAGACTATAGGGGAGCCCAGAGGATCAGCTGTGATGTGAACTCAGAACAGACAGCACACAGAGAACATCACTCACCAACACAGGCAACATGCCCTGAGCTGTGAGACGTCTCAGTGGTGATGCAGGGCTGAAACGTGAATAGTGCACAGACACAGCATCCAGCAGTATTGCTCTTTTGAACTTTCTTTCTGTCCTCATGACATCAGGGACAAAGTCCCAGACTGAGGCATCTGTGTCTGCAACTCCTCGCCAGCACTTGCCAGTCTCCCTTTTTCACAGAGAGAAGGCAGTTTTCAGGCTTAGCACACAACTATTCCAACAGCGTCCCATTTTCATTGTGGTTGGTTTTCTCTTGCCATCTATTATTCAAGTTCTGGTACAGAAATGGGAGCACTTCTTTTAGACCTGGTGTAGGAGCTTGAAGAGTGCCCCCCTCCCCAATTTATGTCCCTCTGGAATCTCAGAATGGGACCTTCTTTGGAAGTACAGGCTTTGTGGATGTAATTACTGAAGAACCTTGAGATGAAATAATTCTGGAAGCAGAGTGGGCTCTAAATCCAACGACTGGTGTCTTTGTAAGAGAAATAAAGGGAGATTTGGAGTCACAGAGGCACAAAGGAGAAAGCCATGTGAACTGAAACAGAGATTGGAGGGACACCAGGAGCCACCAGACACTGGAAGGACAAGGGAAATTCCTCCCCTAGAGCCTTTGGAGGGCACCGGGCTCTGCCAACGTGATGGACTTTTACCCTCTGGAACTGTGGTGGTGGGGAGGGGAGCCACAAAGTTTGCAGCCCTTTGTGTTAGCAGCCATTTGTGTTAGCAGCCCTAGGAAACTCGTTCACCAGGGGTATGCAAACTAAGGCCTGGGGGCCAAATCAGGCCTGCTGCCTGCTTTTGTAAATAAGTAAATATTTGCAAAAACACAGCATTGCTCATTCATTTGCATATAGTCTATGGTGGCTTTCAAGCTACAATGTCAGAGTTAAGTGGTTGCAACAGAGACCAAATGTCCCAGAAAGCCTAAATTATTCACTGGCTCCTCTCAGAAAGAATGTGCAGAGCCCCTCTTCCTGGGAAGTGTTTAATTTGTGTGATTGTCTAGAGATTTGGGGGGGCCACAGAGATTGTTCTTAACAGTGTAGAACCACACAAGGTGGGAAATTTTTTAACTTAGATTATTTTTCTGGAGCAAGTCGTTTCCTCCCCAGAGAAAAGACAAAATGCCCTGAAGTAGTTCTCAGCTTTAGACACAATGAAGGGATTCAAGCAAAATGGTCTCCTCTCTGTTGACTCAATTAACATTCCAGTTCCCTTATCAATGAGAGTTTTTATATAGCAGCAGCAGCTTCCTATTGATCTTATGAATGGGGTGGGGTTTCCCCAGAAAACTGATTTAATCTAGAAGGTTTACAAAGCTTGAATGAGTTCCTTCACTCTGACCTGGGGCTGGATTGAGGTGAGCCCTGGAGCTGGTCAGTGAGTGAAGGAAGACAAGCTTTGTCTGATGGGTGCTTGGCAGTAAAGCTGAGACAGCAAGGCTGAGCAGACATGAGAAAGAGTGAACTCCAAATCTTAGCGGTCAAATGAACTAAATGAAGAAGCAGCCTTTGGAATGGGAGAAAACATTTGCAAATCACATATCTGCTAAGGGTTAACATCCAAAATACATAACAAACTCATACAACTCAATAATAGCAACAACGACAGCAAAACCTAAGAGCAAACAGTCTGATTAAAAAGCAGACAGAAAGCTGAATAGATATTTTCCAAAGGAGACATACAGATGGCCAATAGGTACATGAAAGGTGCTTAATATCAGTAATCACCAGAAAAATGCACATCAAAATCATAATAAAGTGCCACCTCGCACCTGTTAGACCGGCTATTAGCAAGGATGTAGGGAAAAGGGAACTGCAGTCCCTATGTTGGTGGGAATGTAAATTGGTTCAGCTGCTATGGAAATAGTATGGAAATTCCTCAAAAAATAATGATAAAACTGCCATAGGATCCACAGTCTCTCTTCTGGGTATGAAAACAGGATATTGAAAAGGTCTCTGCAGCCCCATGTTGCAGCTTTACTCACAGTAGCCAAGCTATGGAGAGATCCTAAGTGTCCATCAGTGGATATGAGTAAAGAAGATGTCACACACACACACACACACACACACACACACACACACAATGGAATGTTTTTCAGCTACGAGAAAGAAGGAGATCCTGCCACTTGCAACAACATGGATGGAACTTGAGGGAATTATGCTAAGTCAGATAACTCAGACAGAGAAAGACAAATATTGTATGATAGCACTGATATGTGGAATCTAAACAACCTGAACTAGAAGGAATGGTAGCTGCCAGGGACAGAGGGGTTGGGGAAATGGGGAGATGATGGTCAAAGGGTACAAACTGGCAAAATTATTTAGAAGATAAATGATTCCTAGAGATCTAATGCACAGCATTGTGACAAGAGACAACAATACTGTATTATCTACTTCAAAATTAAGAGATTGGATCTTAAATATCCTCATCACCAAAAAGAAATAATAATTACGTGACGTGATAGAACTGTTAGCTAACACTATGACAGTCATCGTATTATGGCAATATATAAATGTATCAGATCAACACATTGTATACCTCAAACTTACACAATTCTATATCTCAACAACAATGAAAATAATAACAGAAACCTTAATAGTCAGACTGTCCTCCAGTTCACAGTCAATGTGAACCTGTGCACCTCATTGGCCACCTCGGGAAGGTAGCAATTGGACCTAATTAATTCTGTTCATATGGTTATACAAAACTTTCCATTAAGTTAGTTGAATAAAAGCAGCCACACATAAAGGGGGGAGGCAAAACACTCCAGAATTTATTTACTAAAAGTTGTGTATTTATTCTTACCTGTTTAAACTTCAATCACCTTCAAAGTACTCTCCATTTGATGCCATACATCTGTTGAGATGTTTTTTCCACTGCTCAAAACAGTTTTTGAACTCACCAATTCTGATGCCTTTTCATGCTTCTGCCATTTTTTTTGTTTTACCTCTTCCACATCAGCAAAATGTTTCCTTCTGAGGAATTTTTTTCATCCAAAGAAACAAAAAAAGTATCTCAGGGCAAGAACAGGTGAATAGGGAGGGCGGGGTATGGGGATCATGCCAGTTTTGGTCAAAAACTGCTGCACACTCAGTGTGGTGTGGGCAGGTGCACTCATAAATCACCCATCATGCAATGGGCAAATGCACTGAAAGAGTCTTCCAAAAAAGTAGTTGAAGCCGAACACAGCCTCTCACAACAACGCCAACTAGTGCGCTGATACAGATGGGTTCCTAGAACACTCACCTAGTGGGGGAAGCCTGTACAGCAAGGGACCCGCCCTCCAGAAGATAATTCTGGGCTTTTTGGGGGGTGGTCCCCCCTTATACATGCAAGAGCAAAGCAGTTAGAAGGATTGTATTTGTTTTTCTATTTTACATCTTGGTTGAGGCCATTTTTATGTCCTTCACATATTTCACTGAGAAGCCTCAACCACTTCTAGCCATAACTTCCTTTCCTTCCTGCTATGAATTTGCTTCCTATATTTACTCTTCAGTCCCTAAAAATATCCATCCCGTATTATTTATTCACTCCATAATGCATACCATCCAAAGACAACAATTTTACCAATAAATTGTTATTCCAATGAATAATTCATGCAGCCTTCATTCTCTTGACATGAACAAATATACTTTCAAATGGGAGGATTGTGGCTCTATTTTAGTCTTAACTCCATTTTTTAACTTAATATTTTTAAAGGTTTTGTAATGTCCTTCCTTGGGTGAACTCCTTGGGGAATAATTCTAATACTCTAATTAAAAGAAATAAACTGTGGCATAGAATCATAACTAAATTTATACACAGCATTCGTTACATGAACAAAAAGGTATTTGGACGTGAAAGGAAAAGGAGGCAAATCAGCCCATGCTGCCGAGCAGGGAAAGTGTGGAGTCACGTCCTCATACGAGGCAGCGCCAACTGTCGTTTCACATTCTGACAACGTTACGGCCATAGTTTCCTCGTAGTCACATGGACAGGGCACAGTGTTATGGTGATGATGAAAACGATCACTGTAACACTGTAATAACGATAATAATAATGTTGTTATTTTTAATTTCTATGTGCTAGGGACTTTCCATATATCAGGGTTTTTCAACCTTGGCACTTTTGATATTTTAGGCCAGATAATTCTTTAATGGGAAGGGGAGATGTCCTGTGTGATCGCAGGATGACTAGCAGCATCCTTGACCTCTACCCACTAAATCCAGTAGCGATACACCCCTCCAAGTTGTGACAACAAACAAGGTCAGATATGGCCAGATGTCCCCTGGAGGATGAAATCCCCCGGTTGAAAACCACTAATGTGCATGATGAATTGCATCTTCATAATATTCTTACATGCCAGGGGCATTATTAGTCCTACTTACGTGAAGAGAAAAAAAAAAAAACAACAGAATGAGTGACAGAGTCAAACTTTGGTGCAGTTTTACTGCCACACTGATGTTAAGGCTATTTTTTTTTTTTTTTTTGCTTGTGACAATTCAGAGCATCAGTTTTTCTGCTTTCCCTCATACACAGATGATATTTTCAGATTTAAAAATATATAATTGATATATTTAGTATTTAGTATTTTTGCATAGATGCACTAAATAACGGATAGTATGGAATGTTTTGTACAGAGATAACTTCAAATCCCTGGAGCCCACTGTGTAGGAAGTATAGACGACACAGTGGCAATGATGATAGCAATTGTTCTTTGTCTTCCCACCACTATATGTTGAGCAACATTTTTGTGGCAGGCTAAGGGATTAACCTGGATTACCTGTTTAATCTTTCTATCTGAGAGGTACCTACTTCGGTTAGCTTTTAACCCAAGGCAGTGTGATTAGCTTTGTTTTGTTCTCTGCTGTGTCCTGAGCCATTGAAAACCGTGCCCTGTACACAGTAAGGGCTTTATACACATTGCGTGAGTGAGTGACTTGTGAGGAGATGGGATCTTGGAGGAAGTATAAAGATTGCTAACGTAGTGATGGATCTTCAACTCAAAGACAAAAGTGATGTGACCTGTTGCGTCTGTCTTTCATGCTCTAAAGAGGTCAGGTTTCCCTCGGTTTTCTCTTGCTGCTGATGGCTACAAGCTTTCTCTTCCATGTTGCTCCATTTCCCTTGGCCAGTCTCTGTCTTCCACCTACAATGTCTCCTTCATATCTGTTTGTATAAATCGTACTTAATTTCTGAGGCTCAGGCTCATCCTGACTTTCTTCTGGAACATTCTCCCTTCATCCTTGAAGTCTCAGGACCTCTCAAGAAACTTGCTGTCATCAACAGTTGATGAAGAGCACTAGCCATTGTGGCTTAGTTGGTTGGAGTGGTGTCCAGTGAACTGAAAGGTTGCAGGTTCAATAGTTGGTCAGGGCACATGCCTAAATCGTGAGGTTGGTCCCCAGTCAGGGTGTGTAAAGGAGGCAGCAGATCAATGTTTCCCTCTCACATCAATTTCTCTCCCTCTGTCTCTCCCCTCTTTCCCTTCTCTCTAAAATCATTAAGCATGTTTTCAGGTGAGGTTAAAAAAATAATAATAATTGATGAAGAGCCATGCAAAATAGATTCTTTCAGTATTAAACCCCATGTCAGTCTCTCCAAGAATGTGATCTTGGTTAACCAACTTAAACTTTTTGAAATCTTAATTTCCGCCACTGTGAAACAGTAATATTGCTGTATACCCTAGTTTACTGATGACTCAATGAGACGATGTTTAGCACAGTCCTTGTCACATTGTGCCTTCTAAATAAACTACTGTCATCATTAATGTCCCTTTCTGATTGGTTTATAGAGGGTGGGGTAAAAGTAGGCTTATAGTGTGAGTATGTGAAACACAGAGTTCATTCTTGTATATTATTTATTAATGAATTGTATTATTTTCATACAAACAACTGTAAATCTACTTTTGCCCCACTCTGTCTATGTGTGTCTAATCTTCCTAACTAGACAATAGGTTATAGAAAAAAATTCAGAGCGGATCTTTAATATGCTACAGAGTTCAGGACAACAGGTAAAACTGGGGCCAGGAGGCCACCTCAATGTTCAAAATGTAATTTTCTTCCTTCACATTTTGAACTCTGATGTCTTCATCAGCATCATGAAGAGACCATTTCCATTTACTCTGTCATTCCAAAAGGGCCATTGCAAATGCTTTATTTATATAGTGAATAATCAGCTGGTGTTCCCTGAGAATCTAAGCTTCAGAACTGTAATAACTTGTTATCAGTCTGTCTCAAGATTTCATCGAGGTCCCTGAGTCCTTTGAATGGTGGCTTTCCCGATGTCTTCTTTTATCTGTGAAATTTTGCTTAGCATATTGCTTAACATGGGGTGATTCCTGAGACACAGCTCCAGTTATGAAGGAGGATATGTCCCCAGGGAGAGCAGTTTCCAGAAAGGAGATGTGCCCTGAGGTCCCAGGTCCTACAGTGGAGAGTACAGTCTTCACAAAGAGGCTGGTTTCTGACTCTAATTTTCTTAGGATTCCTATAATATGCAGCAATTTAGAAAAAATCTTTCTGTGTCCTAATGTTCCTATTTGTAAAATAAAGCATCCATATCAGATAAGTTATGGATTTGCCTTTCATTTCTATAATTCTGCATCTCAGAATTGAAGTTCAATGGTATGAGCCAATAATTCCATATTTTTATATTTTACCTAAAATCCAAATACCTAATAATAAATAACTCAAAGGGCTTTCAAATCCTATTTTAAAAAAAATCTACTCCCTTCACACAAACCCCTTTTTTTGTTTTTGTTATTGAAAATATTACAGCTGTCCCCATTTCTCCCCCTTTGCCCACCTTCCCCCGCCCTTGCCCCGCTTCCTGCAGGCAATTCTCACACTGTTGTCTGTGTCCATGGGTCATGCCTATATGGCCTTTGGCTAATCTCTTCACCATTTTTCATCCAGTGCTCTCCTCCCCGCATCCCCCAACGCTCCACACATTTTGCTAATACAGTATAGAATAAAGCTAATCTCCCCACTGGTGTGTTTATAATGTGGAAGACATTGTTATTCCCACTGTGACAGTGGTGGATAAGAAATACATGCATACTTCTCTCACTCTCGAATCCACCCTTTGATCCTCAGCCTTTTATCAGTAAGTCAGAAGTGCTACCTTTTGCAAATTAGCACCACTTCCTGAGAAAGTGTGCCGAGTTCCATTAAATGTAATTAGCATTCTCATTGTTTCCTTCACGTTGCCAATAACAGCAACACAAACAACTCTTTCTGGGTTACCTTGAACACACATTCCCCAAGCTGTATGAACAGTGTCAGCATGCGGCTGGAAGCAGCAGACAGGAGAGCATCGTAACGTTCGACTGTTGAGTTCACCTTCTTGGGGGCACAAAGTGGCAGAATCAAAATCTTTAGTGCTGGCTTTTCCAAGTGCACCTTGGCTTCCCAGAGTAAAGTTAAACAGCTGGCACAGTGCCTTTTAAATCAATTATCTCCCTCAGTTTAACACTGGCCTGCCGTGGGGTTCGAAGTGGAAAACTCAAAGATCCTAGAGCAATACATTTCAAAAGTAAATTTTGAGAATCCCTTTCCCATAAGGGTTTGTATAAAAGAATTGCAAACAAAACAATCTATTTTCCCTAGAATTTCATGATAGAAATAACATTTTAATACCCACCAACAAGAAGAAAGGATATGAGCTCAGAATGAAGAACAGTGCTAGAAATTGGACACATTTTATCAATAATAATTACTGAACTATAAATATAATTTTACTGAAGTCATTAGGGTTAGAATTACAGAATTAGTTTATTAATATAAAAATAAAAGAAAAAACACTATTTTGCTTTCCCTTTTTTAAAAATATTTTGGTGTTGTTCTATTACAGTTGTCCCAATTTTTCCCCCTTTGCCCTTCTCCACCCAGCCCATCCCCCGCTCCCACAGTCAATTCCCACCTTGTCATCCATGTCCATGGGTCCTTCATACATGTTCCTTGACTAGTCCCCCACCCTCTTTCCGCCCTTATCACTCTTCCCCCTCAGTTTCGCATTCAGACATGGAAACTTACTCAAAGCAAACCTGCATTTAGAAAGCATTGTTGTAAGGGACTTCACCCCATTCACTTTGACGCTATGAAACAGACTTCTGAGAGACAACCAGATATACGTGCACATCTGTGCCGAAAGGTTCAGGGAGGAGGGTGCTAGTTTCTCATGTTTGGTGTGAAATTGAGTTCAATTTGACTGGCAATTTTTTTTCTCTCAGAAGCCATTTTCTCTCTTCCCTTCTTGCTCCCTTCCTTGTATTTCAGCATTTGTCATTTCAATTACAGTACTGCATCCTATTTTTACACTTTGGATGCAATTTTCAGAAACACTAAGGAAAGAACAGTGAAGATATTAGGAGGTGGTAGTTAAGACTGAGCATGGCTCTAAGAGGGTGGAACAAATTTAGCACGTTTTTTATTTTAACCATCTATTAAAACATAATTCCACAGACATCTATAGTTAAGTTCCACTTACAGCTTGAAGCATCATAAAATTGAATAAAGTAATATTCTCTAGCACAGTGTCATAACTATTATATTATACAAGTTAAATAACTTACTATGCCCACTTGCTTCTCTAAGAATTGAGGGTGAAAATCCAACATTTCCCATGCCGGGTCACAGTGAGAAACAAAATTAAAGACAAATCATTTAGTCTTCTCTCAAGAAAGGGTTCAGCCTAACATAGCTGGTTGGTGGTTTATTCATTCGACACATGTGCTTTGTATCATATGCTGGCTGCTGACAGAGCATATATGATGCATTCTCAGGAACTTACTGTCCCTTCCCCACACAAAGTCAGTTTAGCTCTCTTTATAATTTAATTAATCTTGACTCTTTAATTATTGACGGAAATGCCACTTGGACTGAGTTAAAAATGGGGGAAGGGGGACTTTATTTAGCCCGTATGATCAAAAAGGACAGATCATTGGAACCAAGTGATAATATGACAACTCATTTACTTCTCTCCCCCTCTCATGTGTTGCTGTATTGGCTTCATTCCCTTCCAGTGAAAATGTTTTTGTTTGTTTGTTTGTTTGGTTTTTGACCAGGCAGGTGGCAAAACATAAGGAGCTCTGGGATTTTATCCTCATAAACTTATTGTGAATCCAGTTGGTTCTTCATCGAGATACCAAACCTTCTTCCCTTTCCTAGCAGAGTACAGCTTTTGCTTATGTATTCACACACACATCCATCTCTTTCCACCAGGTTCATGTGCCACTGGAGAATCTGACCTCATCTCCATTTGGTGGTGAAACGGTCCAGGGACTTACCTGGTCTAAGCAGCCCTAACAATCCTCCTCTCTTAGCCAACATTTTAGTCTGGAAGCCAGATTTCAGGCTATTATTGAACAATTACCCTCATGGTTGGTAGTTGCGCATTTGACCTAAGAGGGCCAAAGTAGGATTTAATCTTATCTCTCAGAAAAGTATGATGCACAGTAGTTGATTCCTTTATTGTTTAAGCTAGTTTAAGTCTGGATTTTTTTTTTAAGATTTTATTTATTTATTTTTAGAGAGAGGGGAAGGGAAGGAGACAAAGAGGGAGAGAAACAGCAATGTATGGTTGCCTCTCACATGGTCCTCACTGGGGACCCGGCCCGCAACCCAGGAATGTGCCCTGACTGGGAATCGAACCGGGACCCTCTGGTTCCCAGCCCGCGCTCAATCCACTGAGCTACACCAGCCAGGGCTAAGTCTGGATTTTTATTATTTGCAGCCAAAAGCATTCTCATTGATAAACACCTTAACACAACAGAGGAAACAGCATTCTTTTTTTTTTTTTTAAGATTTTATTTCTTTATTTTAGAGAGAGGGGAAGGGAGAGAGAGAGACAGAGAGGGAGAGAAACAGCAATGTGGGTTGCTCCTCACATGGCCCTCACTGGGGACCTGGCCTGCAACCCAGGCATGTGCCCTGATGGGGAATCAAACAGGGACCCTCTGGTTTCAAGCCCATGCTCAATCCACTGAGCCACACCAGCCAGGGCGGAAACAGCATTCTTCATAGCTGACTCCACTTAGGAAAATCCAGAAAGAGAACATTGGTTGTGCTTGCATAGTGTGCAAGTAAATAGAGCATGATATTTTCCAGGTTTGTGTCATATAAGCTCACCTCAGTTTCTGTGATCTGTAGCTTCCACCCAAACATATATATGAGATGCAACTTGGCACGAGACTTAACAACTCAATTGCAGGAGTGGAGAAGCTGAGAGTGACCATGCCCACCAAATTTTTATGTGTTCACAGCTTTATTGAGGTATAATTTTATATCATGAAATTCATCTATGATAAATATACAATTCAATTTTAAATATACATAGGGGTGTATGTAAGCATCGTCACAATCCTGATTTAAGACAGTTCCATCACCCAATGACTTAGCCTCTGACTGTTTGCAATCACTTCTGCTCATACGCTCAGTGTGAGACAACCACTCACGTTTTCTGTATCTATAGATTTGCTGTTTCTGGACCTTTCATATGAATAAAGCCATGCTATATATAGTCTTCAGCCCCTGGTTTCTTTAACATAGCAAAATGTTTTTGAGGTTTACCTATATCAATGCATGTATCAGTAGTTTCTTTCTTTATATTGCTGAGTAATAGTTCATTCTATGGATATACCACATTTGTTTTTCTATTCACCAATTGCGGATACTTGGATTATTTCCAGATTTTGGGCTATTGTGTATAATGCTGATAAGAACACTTGTTTTCATGTTTTTCTGTGGACATAGGTTTTCACTTCTCTTGACTGGATACTTAGGAGGGAAACCGTTGGGGCCTATGGTAAGTTTTAGTTGAACTTACACAGCCAACAAATTTTCCAAAGTGGCTCCACTATTTTATATTTCTAACAGCAACATACAAGGGTCCTGGTTGTGCCACATCCTTGCCAACTCTTGGTATAATCTGTTTTTCGAACATAGCCATTCTAGTGGATATGCAGAGGTATTTCATGGTGGCTTTAACTTGCATTTCCCTAATGATGCTGAGTACCTCTTCTGTCTTCTATGTCTGACCTTTCATAAAGTAACCTTGTTCACCTGTGAAATGGAACTCATCAAAGGAGTTCTTATATCTCTAGCAATAATTCCCCTTGTGAATGTCAGCAAAGGAAAGAGGAAAAAATTCCCTCCCTTTTAGGCAGAAACGCAAGACAGGAAGCTGAACCCTTCCCTGCCCTGTTATATTCGTAGCAGGGAATCGTACAGACCAGTGGTGGCAACACGGTGTAGGTGGAGGCACTGACCTCACATGCAAATGATCCCATTTGTGGACAAGGCCCCTTTCATCCCAGAAGTCTGCCTTGGAGAAGATAAAATCTGGGTTCAGTGTCTCACCCTCGCAGCTGTGGGCCTCTGCTCTGGAGCTTGAAAGCCACACATGACCCTGTCAGTACAAGCTTTCTGAGATTACCTCTTCCAGACACACAGTAGTTGGTGTTATTTCCTTTATCTTTGATAAGAATGACTTGCTCTCTCTCAGGGTAAAGGAAGTCTGCACACATATTTCTCAGTTGGGTTGCAGTAATCTGCGCTTTTTAGGAAAAGGTTACTTCTTAGGGGAGTTGAAAGGACTCAAGGTTCATACATTGACCCCCTGGGCATATATGAGCCCAAAGAAACAGATACCAGTTCCTGTGTTGCAAAGGTTTTAAATCCTTGAGAGCTCTGAAAGCAGAAGACTAAATACCTGCGAGGCGAGTGCAGAGCAGCCAGCTGACACATAACTGACGCGGAGCTCAGCCAGCAGAAGTCCCTATTAACAGGCCAGTGGTGTGGTTAAGAGCACGCACTTTAAATCAGATTTCTTCAATTGGAACTACATGCTGTGTGTGTGATTTTAGACAAGCTACTTAACCATGTTAAGCTTCGGTTAAATCAACTGTAAAATGGGATTAATAATAATACTTTGTTCTTAAAATCATTGGTAGGATTAAATGAGATAATGCATGTAAAGTGCTTAGCATCATTCTGAATCTCTTTAGCTATTATACCTTTTATGTTATATTTAATTTTATATCTTTGGCACTTGGAAGAAAGCCTGGAATATAATGTGCACTCAGTGACAACTTTTTAACCACATGCAATTCAGATATTCATTCATTCATTTATTCATTTATATATTCATTCATTCATTCCATGATGCAATGATGAATTTATTCTATGCATCCCTCCTATGTATTCACTCATATCATAGATATTTAGGAGACACCTACTCTGTGTTAGGCAGGGTTCTGGATCAGCAAATTACAGTTCTTGGGACAAATCCAGCTGTTGCTTGGTAAATAACGTTTTTTTGGAACACAGCCACACCCATTTATTGGTATAATGTCTGTGGCTTCCTTGTACTACAAAAGCATCGTTTGTAGCTGCAACAGAGACTGTGCAGCCCGCAGAGCCTGAGCTACTTACTATTTGGTCTTTTACAGAAAAGGTGTTGCAACCCTCTCGTTAGATACTGAGAATAAAATCGTCACCACAGTAAGGTGATATCCGCGCTGTCATCATGATTAGGGTGAGACAGGCAATAAGCATATAAATAAACACATACGAACATGCATACATGCATTCAAAATACCCGTGGTGATATGAGCAATGAAAACATAAGGAAGTATAAGAGAATAGAAAAGAGTCAGGAATTGGGATGGGAGAAATAATTTTAGAAAAAAAAAATGTTTCCCATTTAAATGTCTCTTATCTCGGGTTAGAAGTTCAAAGTTTCTCTTTAGTTGTTTATTTACAAGTTTATTTTCAATAGCAAAACAAACACTTGCGGGCACATGAAGCCTCACTGAACACATTCAGAAACCACCCCAGGTTAGGAATAAATCCAGAGGTGGCCTACTCTAAAAAGCAGGTTCAGAGGGCCCTCATAAACAGTATTCTGAATCTGAGCAAGACACACTTGGCTCAGTTTGCTGAGTGGCATATGGTTTTGCGCAGGAGTGGGTCTCCCCACGTGGAAGGCAATGAGGACATCACTGCTTGCAATGAAAGAGGAATTGTATTCGTGGCCTTTTCCAGACTGATTATCTGTGGACAAGACTAAATTGAACAGTATCTATTCTACAAACAAAAAAGGAGCCCTCGGGGCCTCCAGAGCTAATAATAAGAGCAATAAGAAGTAGGTCAGAGACACTCTGGAAGGTTTTCTACCCTGCGTCTTATTTTCGGTAGGGTTTTCACAGTGGCACCTTCTGCAGCACAGGTTGCTTGCTACTGCTGCTGCTAGGTAAGCAAGTTGCATTGTTAACAAGATTGTAGCAGGGAGCAGGGCACTTCCACAAAATACTAGTGCAAAGGTCAGCAAACCTGTTCTGTAACGAGCCAGATCATAAATATTTTAGATTTCATAGGTCTCAGGCCTCTGCTGCAGCTACTCAACTCTTTTCTTGTAGCGCTGAAGCAGCCTTAGACAATACATACATGAATGAGCATGGCTGCATTCCAATAAAACTTTATTTACAAAAGCAAAGAGGATGTGGTCTGTGAGTCACAGTTTTCCAGCCCTTATTCTAGTGTACATTTTCCTTCTCAGGCGTGCTCGCTGGATGAAGTGGGGGCCATAAGCAGCACCAATAGGCTTTGTCTCCTGCCCTCTGACCTCCTGCTCAGGCCAGCCATGTGCACGTCCACGAAAGCTCCCACAGAGAGTCGGTATATGCGGGGTCATAGGGCGGTTACAAACAACCCTGGAATCCTAGCAACAGTAAAACAAAGGTCTGTTTCTTGTTTATGCAATGTCTACCACAGGTCTGGGTGACTCTCGAGGGCAGCTCTCCTCTGTGCAGTGACCTAGTGATTCAAACTCATGGAGGCGCCATCAAGCTGTAGCTTCACTTTTGGGAGCACACAGCCTTTTTTGGTTGATGTGGCTAAGAAAGCAAGAGTGGAAGTCTTGCAACAGCAATTAAGTGACTGGGTCACTAACAGTTTGGCCATAGCTAGTCATATGGTCCTGATTAGCTGTAAGTAGATGGCAAATGTCATCTTCCCCATGTGTCTAGAAGGAGAGTAGACTGGCTATGTGTAAGCTTGAGAAGTGCTTGTTGTTTGATCAATTGAGTTAATTGAATACTTGATTGGTAATCATTAAAAAGCAATCTGATGTGTTCACCAGTGAACAGCCTTCCTGTGTGATATTTATGGGAATATATTGTTTACATCATTAGAATTTGGACAGTTATCCCTTGTGGGGAGTATAAAAGGGAAACACTGTCTAGACTTAGAGTCTTAGATGTAGACTTCTTCCTGTATTATATTCTTGTATTTTAGGATAAAGGCCACTATTAGTGTTTTTAATCCCATTCCTGACTTTGAAATGTATCTCTCTCCTCTAAAAGTCAAACACGTTCACACTGACAAAGTGTCTTCTGACACTGGGCTTTACCTGTTGTTTCATAAGTTATGCCTCAGGAACACTCACCCTCGCTTTCTACCCTGATCCAGCTTGGTTGACGTTACTAATTTGGTTAACAAGGCCATAAATAATCATCTAGTCTCCTTTGTTTATGGTTAACAATACTGGCCTATTGTAATTTTCTATGGCAGCACATATGGTGGGTAATAAATTAAATAATAAAGTTGCCACTTGGAGAATAGGTCTGTTTTTATTTTTATGGCTGTTTCTTTAATCTGATACATAATTAATGTGCAAAGTTCACATTTTGGGGGGTCAGATCCCAGTTTATTTGTTGCGTTGTGAGGTGTTAATTTTCTTGGTGCATTGGCGAGTAGGAGAGTGGGAGAGAGCTATGCAGCTTTTTATCTGTATGGAAAGATGCTTAAGCAGGCTTTTTTTTTTTTTTCCTGCAAAGGAAGACACTTAAATTACCTTTGCTTTCAGAGTTCATTTCCATTGAAAATGTAAAAGTGATTCTATGTTCAGACTTTCTCAAAGCAACCTTCCCTTACTTAAGAGAACACAGCTCTAAAAACCTTCTCCTGGGGGAATAATTTTCTCGGCCTTCCACCTCGCTCAATGATTTGCTCAGTCTCCACAATTTGTCTGGCTCCCTCTCAAACTGATTTACGATTCCCCAAAATCTGTGGGAGAATTTGCCAAGCTACAGACCAATTCATTATGTTTGCTGTCGGACCTATCTGTCAGGTGCTGGCATTTCTATTCTGTCAGATGTTTTATATTTAATGTGCACACATGTTTTGCTTTTGTTTTTCTTAAGTATCAAGCTGACCATGCAGGGGTGATTCCAACAGCAACCACAAAATTCACTGGAGGTGCAGTGTCCTTCATTTGTATGCAGAATCTTGGAAAAAAATTTACAGTCTCCCTAGGGATTTTGCACAAGGCCCTTTCTCTGAGAAAAAGTTCTGTGTTTTGTCCACAAAGCCCCAACCTTCATGGTGAAAATTGTGCCATCCATGCTCCGTCTTGCAACACTAGTATTACAATGTAATAATAACACCCAAACAACAATAGCAATTGTTTACATAACACTTACTGTATGCCAGGTGATCTTGGAATGTAAGTTACATGTATTAACTCTTTAAATCATTATGGAATTCTATGAGGAGGGAGGATACTATTGCCATTCCAATTTATTTTCCTATAAGTAACAGGCTCAGGGAGGTTAAGGTTAAGGAAGTGAGCAGTAACCCACAGCCAGACAGCTACAGAGTGCCTGGAAGCCTGTCTCCCCGTGAGGAGATACCCTTCTCACCTGATGCAGGGCGGGCAGCGCGGGCTCCTGCGTTCTGAAGGCATGTTTTCAGACAGCCCAGGCATAAAGTTGTTTATGCATTGATGATGATTTATCTGGTAGGGCCCTTTGATTTTATCGGATAGTACTTTACAGGCTGATAGGTGCAATGCCACTAAGTATAGTGACATGTTTCCCCCTCCCCTGTAAAAGGTGAGGTGGTTTCCTGTGGTGCTGGAACGGATTGCAAGAGATTTGCTTGGGGAAAATTATCTTTTCTATACCCCCCCACTTCATTTCTACTGTGAGTTATTATGATAAAAAAATAAATAAATACCAGAACACTTGCTTCAAGGTGAAAATACTTAGGCAAAATATTACTACAGGGAAAGTTTATTTTAAGCATCCTGGTTAAAAAAGAAGCATGTGTCAGGTTTAGGATTTTTATGCTTAAAGCTCATCACAATGCCATAAAACACTGGTTGGCAAACTTTTTCTGTAAAGGGCAAGACAGTAAATATTTCAGGCTTGTGGACCATATGGTCTTTGTCACAACTACTCAACCTTGTACTTGTAGAGCCAAAGTAGTCACTGTGTAAACAAATGTGTGTGGTTGTGTTACAATAAATCTTCATTTTCAACATCAGGCAGCAAGACAGATTCGTCTTCAAGCCGTAGTTCACTGACATCTTGATGTAAAGGAATGGTCAGGGGATTTGGAGATAAGGTTTCTATCCTGGCTGCCGTTGGCCAGCTGGATGGCTGTGGAAAAGTCACCGAACCTCTCTAAGCCACAACCTCCCCCGCTGCCAAATGGGGAAATGGCTACTTGCATATTTATTAGCATGGCCAAGAGAGTAGAATGAGGACAGAATGGAATGGGTGAAAGACTAGTTTCAATAGAAGAAATCCCATGTTCTCTGTCTTCTCCGAACTCCTTTTTGTCCTACACCTCCCTACCTTCTGCTCATCAGTTAATAAGTGATAATAGTCATGGTTGCCAGAGAATTTTATGATAAAAAAATAAATGTGTGTGTGTGTTTTGGTTTTTATTTTGGAGCTATGACAATATTAGAGAAGCACCCCCAGAGGACATCTTTCTGAATAATTGCATGTGAATTGGTGTTGAAATGGTTGCTAGAAAAAAAAAAAAAGATCTCAGCCATCAAGATGTGGGGAAGAGAAGGGTTAATTCTTTTGGAACAGAGCTAGGAATGCAGCTTACCACCAATTCCCCCTTCAGTCCAATATCCATGGTGCACATCAGTAGAGGATCCTAGCCTTCTTCACCAATGAACTAGACAAACCTTCAAAAGTGTTTTCATGCAATTAGTCACCGCCAGTGGTTTGTAGTTGTCTCATGGTACGAACTGTCTTAGGTATCTGTAACACAGATTATTTGCTTTGAGGGTCAGGGAGTTTGAAACTTACATCAAATCACAAGCTGTGTGAAGCGGCGGAGGTTTGCCGTTTTGTCCCTGCTTCGTAAACACTGATGCTCCTTTATGGTGATTCTTAGCTTAACTCTGAGGCCAGAAATAAAAAAACAAAGAGGGACAGTATCTTCCTTTCTCAAGCTTTATTTCTTTGTGAAATGATCACACTTTGAAACAGGGTGAGCTCCCTCATTTCCTTGGTTCTAAAAGGTGTAGCAGCAGCTGAATATCTGTTCTCTCTCTCTGTTCTGCAAGCTGTGGCCCTTTTCCAGATATTGCATGGTGAGCTGCCACTCTACAAATCTAGGGATAAGAGGCAGTCCTAATTCTTCCCAGTTAAAAAGGAGGAAAAAAAAAAAAACCCTCAAATCCTACTCAGTTAAGTGAAAAGGGAGAATTTACCCTGAAAATATTTCGTAAGTGCGAAGAGGAGGGAGAGCAGGACACAGTGAAAGGCGACCAGGACCAGGAATGGTGTCAGCATCATGGACAGCGGTCCATCTGTTTTTCTCCCTGTGCTTATGGCCACCCCTTCAGATTTGTCCTTCTTTCCCCTTTGCATGTTGCACATAATCCGTCTGGAATGCTCTCCCTAGATCCTCACATGGCTGGATCCTTCATGGTTATAAATTATCTTATTTTCTTTGTTTACTAATTTACCATATGCCTCTGCCATTAGAACCTAAGCTTCTGAGAGCACAGCCTTATTTAGAGCAATGCTTTACAAATGATAGGCACATAGAAATGCTTTTTTGAATATATAAAAGTATAAATAAGAGAATGGCACCTCTAGTTCCAGATTCCCTTGGAGAGACAATTAAACTGGCCTACCTATGGCTGGTTTTCAACCCTTGTCCTATTAGTTGAGGCACAATGAGTGGAATCACATAGGCCACCCACCTTTTATGGGTACCTGTGTCACAGGGGAGATTGGCTGATTTGGAAAGCCATCATGGACTAGGAAGCTACATCTCCAAATAACCACAAGTACATTGTATTTGTGAGTTTACAGTGGACGGTGAAGATAGGGGTTGATGTTCTTGACTTTGGCAGAGGAAACAGGGGTAGTATTTCTGCTTGAAGTTTTATATCAGCAGTCGAGGCTCACCGGGCACCACGGAGTATCCTGAACTCAAAGACTTTATTTATTTATTTATTGCTGTTAAATAATTAAAACTCCATAGGTCAGTCCAAAGTTTACCTACAACAGATGATTTGCGCTTTCCCCCTCTGTTTACTTATTCCATCAATACTTCTGAATCAGGTGTGTGTGTGTGTGTGTGTGTGTGTGTGTGTGTATTTTATTTTCAGGCTCCCAAAAGCCTGTGTTAATAATCTCATAGAGTCTTGAAGCAGGGCCAAATACTAATCTCCAGGCAGAAATTATGGAATAGCTTACTCACCCTGAAAACAAACCAGGACTTTGCTGTTAGAACAAAATTGGTGAAGCTTGTGGTGAACTTTTCAGTTTTGTCTTTCAGTTTTCGTCTTTCAGTTTTGTTCAGCAAGGAGATACTTATCATCGATTATCAGGCATGGTTTTAAATGTGAAGAATATGGGTCTCTGCCCCCATGGAACTGCCATTCTAATTTGGAGAGTAATTGACAATAGAGATTAAATAAACCAATAACAAGAGACATGATGGTATCATTAAGAAAATGAAATGGGGTGGCATGAGCTGGTATGGCTAGGGGTGCTGCAGATCACTAGAGGTGGCAGGAATCCTCGGTGCGGCAGAGGAAGACAGGGCCTGTGAGGAGGGCATGTGAATGGTCACCAGCAGGACAGGGCAGGATGTGTTTGAAGAGCAGGGAAAAAGGGCAGCACATGGCTGGAATGAGGTCCAGGAGCAAGGGGAAGAGAAGAAGTTGGAGGAGAAGCAGATGAAGAAACACTTCTTTGCTCATGGTAAGGAGCTAGAAGTTTAGTCCCAGAACAATGGGGAGCCACTGGGGAGACCTGACAGAGGGGGACATCATCCAAATTACAATTTATAGGAATTTTGTGGAGCATGGACTGGAGAGGGGGAAGATTGAAGGAAAGGAGGAAGCTAAGCAGTTTCTGCAGAGTTCAGGGGCGAGATGATAATGGTGACCACGTATCCACCAACTTGCCACATGACAGAGGGCATCTGTTTGTCTGCATTGTGCGTAGGTTTTTACCTCCCCCAATTGCCTTCAATCTCATGCTCAAAAGTAATCCAGTGATTGAAGTGTGGCACCTCTAGTGTGCCTTTAGGACAAACCTGGGTGAGTTAGCAAACAGTGCAGTAACACAGAATCCTAGAGGGGTTAAAATATACAGGTCTCGATTATATGGGTGTATTTAAAGAGATATGAAGCCCCATTAAGTTTGTGAATTCTTGTGAAACTATTTTTTAAGAATTTCAAAAATGCATAGCTATGTATAAAGTTAGAATGTTTAGAGGCAATATAAATTTGGTTCTAAACTTCTGTGAATCTATTTATCAACTCAGAGATGTAAGTAAGATCCCTGACTTCTAAGTGTGTTAAGTGTGTGTGTATAACGGGATATTCATTAACCATGGTAATAATGCTTACTCATAAATCTCATTTGGTAATAAGTATGTTTACTTTGTGCCAAATATATGCATGAAACTTTATACACATCATTTCTTTGAAGAATTACAATGACCAGGTGACAATATGCATAATGCCCCACACCGTGAACAAGGAAATTAAACCTTAAATTAACTAACATGTTAGAAACTGTGCAGTAAGTAGAGGCGTGTTCATAGAGTTTATCTCATTTCGTTCACCTAACAATGGGGCATTGTGTGGTAGTGTATGGGAACACTTGGCATAGCTTCAGTCAGAGTGGGTGTTTGCTAAGTTTCATGCTGTATATCTCCCTATAGATTTCAAATATTTATGACCACAGAATTATTTCTAAGGAAAGTAAAGGACTTAAGGAGGTGTTTGCATGTAATTTTTTTCCTAATGATTCCACTGCACCCTTGAGCATTCCACGTGTGTATTTAATCACAGAATCTCAGCCATGATGTTTCTGACAGGTAATTTCCTTAATGCATTTGACAGAGATGGATTGCATGGAAGTCCATTGGATTCTGTGCTTTTGTCTGCAAGTGATAAGACTAGCTCAGATCTATCTGAGTCTAGTGCCGCCAATGATATTGCATCCTAATAATTCCCATGATAATATGGATCATCATTGTGGACATACACAATTCTTGGCCAGATGGAATACACCAGTTTTCAAGACACCCTGCCACTTTTATTACACCTTGAGAAACATCTAGGCTGATATTTGTGTGTCAGAATCATAAACCAATTTAGTTCAGAGATAGGCCTAGTTGTGCAATTTATCTTCAAATATCCTTGTGTTTTTTTTCTTTTCCCTGCTACAACTGAAAGTGTTGAATGATGAACACAAATGCCAAGATATTGGATTCCTTTTTAGATTGTAATGTATTTACATCGGCGTGTGACGATCTGAGCACACTGAGACTCACTGACACTTGGTGAGCAGCGGTGATCTGGGCTCCTTGGAGGTTCACCCTGAGGGCCAATAATCCCAATCCACTCAAACAAAGGTAGAGATGCCTCTCAGTCCCCACTTTTCTTCCCAACCTTTCCCACCTTCCAACCTTTTTTCCCTCCCCTCCACTGCTCATCAGCCGTTAGCCCCTATGGTTTGTTGGTGTGCTAGTATAGATCAAGGGGTGCAGAGTCAGGGTCAGGGGTCTCTGACGCCCCTGGGAAACACAAATGCTGCTATTTCACAGATGTCCTTCAGGCTAATCATGCCATTTGCTCTCAGAAGGCACATTCCTGGATAGCATCATGGTACACACCCAAAAGAGAGATTTTGCTGTTGCCAGTCTAGTGCTAGTCTCTTACACTGGACCCCCAGACCCCCTGCGTGCTTACAGATTCACTGAGAAAGATGTCTGGTCCCCTTTAAAAACTAATTTTATTATGAAAAACTGTCATGCATATAGAAAAAGAGAAAGAGTAATACAATGAATACCATATACTCACTGTTGGGATTTAATAATTGTGCAGATATGCAAAACCACCTTAAAGAAAGTTTTCAGACATCATGGAACTTACTTTTAAATACATAAGGATGTATCTGTAAAAAGAAATATAGTATTTTCTAAAACTATGTTATCGTTATTGCAACCAATAGCATTAACTTAAATTCATCCTATCATCAAATAGTTGATATTCACATGAACTCAGTAGTCCCAATAATATCTATTACAACTTATTTTCAAAATATAGCTCTTTAGTCACTTTGAACTACTGAAATTATATGTAAGAGGAAGAGGGCAAGTGGCATGATATAGTATATAAATATTTAAAATATTTTTATAGTGAATCTGGTCTTCCTTGCTTGGTCTTTCTAAGAGATTATCAATCACTTAAAAAATCACATGAAGTCTTAAAAAGGAATATACATATAATTTGTTACTATGGGAAGGCTCTTTTAAAATTATGGAAACAAATATAGTTCCTTATAAAATAACATTTATCAACATTTTTCCTAATGGTGAAAAATTAGATACAACCTAAATCTCTGACACAAAGAATTAGTTAATTTATGGTGGTCATACTAGAAAATGCTCACAATATATTGTCAAGTAAACAAAGCAGATTTCACAACTACATGGGCAGAATCACAGCTCTCTAAGAATTAGCTCACACCCAGACAGAAATGTTAAAAATATATTTTTGATGTGTTAACCATAGTTACTTCTAGATAGTGGAATTATAGTTCATTTTACTTTTCAAAAAATGTTTACATTTTTTGCATGAATTGTGGAATATTTTGGTGATTAAACGAATCTGATGAATCAGCCAACTTGGCAAAGAGATATTGTCTTGTTGGAAAGGAAACCAGAAGCACAAATGAGAAGGGATGGAACACCCTCATGCTCATGTGTTCAGCATAGTTTCCTTGAAACAGACCATGGCTGCAATGCTGCAGAAGGTAACAGAAGTGCTTCTTGCTGAAGTGAAGAAGCCATAGGATGTCTCTCAGTGTTTTCTCTGGCTTTGTAAGTCTTTCACTGAAGTGCTCTGGTATTTGTCACAGTAGGATTTTGTTAAAAACCCTAAAGTTGGAATTTACATTGCAATTAGTTTCATAATACCATTTTTAAAATTTATTTATTTATTCATTTAATTACTTTATTGTTGTTCAATTGCAGTTGTCTGCATTTTCTCCCCTCCCTTTTCCCCACCCCACCCAAACCTACCTCCTCCCTTGCTTCCACCCTCCCCCTTGGTTCTGTCCATGTGTCCTTTATAGTAGTTCCTGAAAACCCTTCTCCCCACAGTCCCCTCCCCACTCCCCTCCGGCTATTGTTAGATTCATCTTAATTTCAATGTCTCTGGTTATATTTTGTTTGCTTTTTCTTTTGTTGATTATATACCCTTTGTGACAGCAGGATGGAACTGGAGAACATTATGCTAAGTGAAATAAGCCAGGCAGTGAGGGACCAATACTATATGATTTCACTTTTAGCTGGAACATAATCATAATGCCATTTTGAGGGAGCTTTTAACTTCGTGTCACAGAGGTCTGAAATGGACCCTAACTGAAGTTATGCACAAAGGAAAATTTTGCTCAATTGCTATTTTATACTGTAAGCAAATAAGAGCAGATATGCTGCAGACTTATCCAATGAACATTGGTTCATCATACTGCTTTTGGTATTGTTATCCTGAATTGATTATGTCCTCATTTATTTGGGTTCTAATGAAGATTAGACATGTCTCATGATTATAGAAAGTATGACCATTGAGCTGACTGTTCAAAATTCAAATTTCAAAGATTGATGAGCCTTCAGAGAAATGGTGGAAATAGAGGGTAGAGATCACCAGGCAGTTAGGGGTTGGAGGAAGTTCTTTGACACTGTGAAAGCCATAACTGCAGCCTGGGAAATGGGATAAACTGTCTAATGAAGGGTTGGCCAGAGGCAGGTCAAAACTTTAGGGCATTAGATGGGAAGGTTGAGTGATTTCTCTAGTTGATGAAACCTAAGGAGATATCTCCATCAGGACCCTGCTATAAAGACTCACACTGAGTCAGTTAATTACCCCACATCTGAGAATGTATTGTCCTAACTCCAAAACATCTACACGCACACACACACCCCACACACACACCCTAGGGCATAAGACACTCTGTGAGGCATATTGATATCAATTAGCCTTTCATTAGAAGAATGGCACTCTCTATAGGTTGTGAATTGCTGAGGAGGTCTAGGTCAGCAGTTCCCACAATTCCCAGATAACTGCAGGCAATCTCCTGCATAACTTCCCCAATACATCTGGTAAATAAAATTTCATTTCTTTTCTCCAGCTTTCTGGAAGAATCCGTTCTAGCCAGTCTATATTCTGATCTCCTGTATATCTGGAATGGCCCCAACACAAAAAAGGGGGTGGGGGGGAAGTACCATTATCCTCAATGAAACAAAAGACCATTGCTCAGGATATCAATTACTATCTCAAATGCAGAGTTCTCTATTGAGTACTGACAAAAATCCCAGGACTTCTTGGAAGGCCACTAAGGAACAGAAAACCATCGATGAAATAACGTGCTTAGCACAATTAACTTTAAAGAAATTTAAAATATATATATTTTTTAAATTTAAAGCTTCTTGCAGCCAAAGTCAAGTTCTCTCATTTTGTGGTATATAGGCATTGATGCTTCTCACTCTTCAATACATTCCCAAGAGATTTTGACCTCTCAGACAGGCACTTTTTTTTTTAATTAATAATACTCAGATCTCTAGATGATGAACTAAAGGGGAGACTGGAAGTAATGTAAGTTAGAATGGAAAACTGAGAATGTTGAGCATGTGGAGTGGTACAGCTGCCCAGAAGTCACACTAGGTGAAATACCCCAACACCCCATACAATGGGCATGGTGTTCTCTGGCCAGTGTGGTTCTAACTGGGTGGAGCAAGTTGTTCATTGAGCATATAGAGTTTCTCATACTCACTCTATCACTAATTTGCTTTAAGAGTTAAAATAGACTTGTCTACACACATGCACATGTAAAGGAGTTTGGTTATACTTCAGAGGATGCTAATCATTCAGAGCATCATGAAAAAAAGCACTTTTGAATACATAAAAATTAAAAAGAAATTCCCAGACTTTTTCCAATCTTCTCAAGTAGAACCTGGAGAAAGGGGCCCAGGAATGTACATTGCATGCCCTTCTCCTCCCACTCATGTAGGATCCTGATGATCAGTCTGGGAATTCGTAAGGTGCGAATGTGATATGATTAGAACACTGTGTAACTATGATTCGTGACTCAGAGGAAAATCAGTCTTCATTCTTTAACATCATACTTACTGTTTAGAGTCTGTGCTCTCTTCCTAAGGAAACCACACTCAACCTCTCCCATTTTTTAATATGGAACTTTGTCATAAGAATGGATATCCTCAGTCTTTAATATTTGATTGGAGAAGTAATTCCAGTCACGGTACATCAGAAAGCTGCTCTTCTCCTTCTTTCTAATAAAAACTATAATCTGTTGCTGACAAAAAAATCTGTACAGCATTTCCTGGGTGCTTTAGAATAGGCTGTGACAAATAGCGTCTCACGTTGTACAATCGTCCTCATGGCTTGTAATACATCGTTTAATGAATTGATCACAGTGGAATGTAAAGATGAAGTAGCATCTATTTTGTATGTTATATTGCATATAATTTTTAGAGTTGACATTTATAACCATGGAGGATGTTATTTTACATATCATCTTCAAACCATATCAGCCTTAAACACATTTAAATTTAATAAGCAAGTAGATTAGATTTGCTTTTAAGCTAGGCATATCATTACAGTGCATATTTCTGGCAGGAGGGCACTCTCACGATTAAATACTGTCTTTAGTTGTCTTAAAGAAACAAAAATTATAAAGAAGCGGGTTAGAGAAGAGCTGAAATAATTAAGTATAAAGTCCAAAGAATACCCTTTGATGGACCAGTCTAAGCACAGCCCTCTAACCATTGAGGCAGGAGAGTCGTTGGTTTTATTAACCATTGTCAGGCAACTCTGATGTAGAATGCAAGTCTTGGGAATGAAATGAAAATTCTATAATAGGAACATCATTGTGATAATAATTTATTAAATTTCCCGAGCCATCTCCCTCTGAGGAGGGTAGCACAACAGCCCTGGTGATTAATTTTCAACATCGTTTAACATTTTATTAGAAGGAAACAGTTTTTAATCTATTGATACCCTTTCTGTACAATTCCATGAGCTGTTTTCCAAACTGGAAGGGAGGAGGAGGTCTGCTGACCAGCAGTTCTGATTCTGGTATCAAATATCTCAGACTCTCCTGTGCTTTTATGGCATCATAGTATTTTGGCCTCATGGCAGATCATTGGTATTTTGTGACAGGAGAGAGCTTGCTCATGAATCTGAAGTTAAGAGAGTTATAATATTCTGGGGGAGGATTACTCTGAGAGGGCCGGGGTGAGAAAGTTGTTCGACGGGGGAGCTTATCAGAGTCTTTGTAAGGCTTACTTAGACAGGGGTGGCAGACTCCGATGCTGATAGGGGCCAGGAAGATCCTTAAATGGAGATTATAATACAGGCAGGTGGGGGAGTACTAGGTGGAACTATTGCACTCAACCAAATGTTAACATAGTAGAATATCATTTGTAAGGAGACTGAAGAGAAACAACAGCAAAATGCAAGGTGAGACACTGGATTGAATCCTGGCAGAGAAAAGGGAGATAAACGGAAAAAAAAACCTAATGAAATCCCAGTTTGATCTTTAGTGTAGTTAATAGTATTGTACTAATGTTAATTTCCTAGTGTGAATGTTGTGCTATGATTTAGTAAGATGGTAACATTAGGGGAGCTGGGTGAGGGATACACAGGATTTCACTGTATTATTTTTGCAATCTTTCTGTAAATCTGGAATTATTTCAAAATAAAAATATTATAAACAATAAAGGCAAAGTGTGGGACATGCTAATAGGAGATATCGAGTTCAAGAGTAACCTGCTTGAGACGTTCCTTTGGGACAATCTCAGGCACCCTCTGAGAACAATGTAAAAGCAAAGACAAAGGCCATCTCTTCTGCTCTACTTTGTATGGATAGGCTTCTTATACTTTGACAGTGTGGTAAGCAAAATAATGCCTCCCCAAATGTGTCCACACCTTCAATCCTTGGGACCTGTGAATATGTTAGATTACATGACAAAGGAGAATTATGGTTGCAAATAGAATTAATCTTATTTATCATCTGGCCATGAAGTATGGAGATTTCTCTGGATTTTATGGTTGAACCCAATATGATTACAAGGGTCATTATGAATGGAAGAGGGAGGCAAGAGGAGAGAATGTGTCAGAGTCATATTTCTTGAGGAAAATCTCTGTAGGCCATTGCTCTCTTTAAAATGGAAGTGAGACGTGCTGAGAAATACGGGTACCTTCTAGAATCTGGAAAAGGAAAGATCACAAGTTCACCCCAAAGGCACCAGAAAGGAACATAGCCTCACCAACAACTTAATTTTAGATCAATAAGACCTGCATTGGATTTCTGAACTTCAGAACTGTAAGACAATAGATTTGTGTTCTTTTATGCCATTACATTTCTGGTAATTTGTTATAGCAACAACAAGATACAAATACAGACAGGAAATCAATATAGCACCCCAAGCTTACATGGTCCTTATATGTTACAAGCATTTTATATGCATCACCTCCCTCAATCCAATGAGGTAGGTACTACCTTCTACCCAGCCTTATATATGAGAGACTCAGCAGAGAGATGTGAACTTGTCCAGTGTCACAGCTGGTGTATAAAGGGCAGAGAATTAGAGATACAGGGTCCGTGCTGTGAACCAGCTTCCATGGGCAAGCAGTCTAGTATATTAGCACTATATTTAGCATAGCCTGTCTTAGCAGCAATTATGATATTGTGTTGAGGTAAAACATCATGAGAAGGAGGAAATAAGAGACTGAAATTTTCTTGGAGGGGTGACTAGAAAGATAAGAAATTCTAATAGCAGTTGAAAGAGAGTAAAGCATTGACTAGAAAATGTATTTCCCAAATTATAAATCCCATTTAATTATTAGGGTCTTAGGTGGTACACAAGGATGCTATTAGATAACACTAAATCAACCAACTGGGGAAGGAGTTATTTCTTTTTCAACTCTCTTCCAATTTCCCTGTTTCTGACATTGAGGAAGTGTTTGGTGCTAGGGTTTCTTAAACATCTCTCTAATACTTGATGATTCTGATCTTTAATAGTAAAGTAGAGACCTTGGGCTCAGTGTCTGCAGGTAGTGGCAGAAAGATTTTAACAACTTGTGCTTGCATTGTTTTTATTTTTATGACGACTCTCTCTTCGGAATAAGTGATATTATATTTTCCATTTACAATGTTGATATAAAGTTGCCTTTTAAAAATAATGTGTTTCAGCCCTAGCTGGTGTGGCTCAGTGGATTGAGTGCTGGCCTGCCAACCAAAGGATCACCTGTTCAATTCCCAGTCAGGGCACATGCCTGGGTTGTAGGCCAGGTCCCCAGTAAGGCACATGCAAGAGGCAGCCACACGTTGATGTTCCTCTCCCTATTTTTCTCCCTCCCTTCCTCTCTCTAAAAATAAATAAATAATATCTTTAAATAAATAAAACTAATGTGTTTCAGTGGAAGCAAAGTTCATCAGTGTAAAGATATATTAAGCAGCTGATAGTGTATCATTATAGCACAGGGTAGTCATTTAGTGATATTAGCAGAAGGAAAGACTTGGAATTGGGAACATCTGATTCTTTGGGCTGAAGAGTTTCAGCTCTAAACACTAAAGACTAGTTCATTACTAAGATACAAAGCCCAGAGACAACTTCAAACTCATTTTGTTTTCTACGTCTTCACCAGAAACACTTCCATTGAATTAAAAAGTGGAGACCTCAAAGAAAAATTTATAACATTTTTTTCAACATTAAAATTTGATTGAGATTAACTAAGTCCATTGGTCCTTAATTTGCTGTTCACTTTTCTACTAATTCTAGCACTGACACTTCTAGAATCCCCACTGGTCTGCCTTTATATTTGGTGATGGGAAGGTGTGTGTCTTAGAGCATCATCCTCTGCAGTACTTGTCATCCCACAGCCCTGCAGGATATGGCTTCTTGTGAGAAGTTTGGTTGGGGGGTCAACCCAAACCAATTCTGTCAGTGAACTGGTATGCAAGCTTCTTGTCCACCATGTAAATTCTCGGTCAGAGGAGATGAGCATTATTGCGTGGGCAGGGGCAGCTGTCTGACATCTGGTGTGACGTCTGGTCTGTGGTACGGCAGAACAAGACAATGACTCAACAAACGGCACAGGTTTGGAAGAACTGAGTCCCCAAGAAGCTCACAGTTCAAAAAATGATACCTGGTTTATATCTCTTATCCATGGATGACTGAGGGTAGCTTAGTATGTGTGACATGCTTTCCTTTCATTCTCTGTGGCATTGTTGTTTGTGTCATGATCTATGGACTTTCTCCTAGGGTCTGAGCGTCTAACGAACCTGACTGCCACCTTTCTCAGCCTCCCAGAGGGAGTTCTGAAGCTTCATTGATTACTGCTTTTGTTTTGGTCTCCCTCCCTCTCTTCATCCTTTTTTTCTTTCTGTTTCTTCCCCTTCTTCTTTTATTTATCCAAAGAAAGCAAAGGGAAAGCCTTGGGCCAGCAATTTTGAAACCTAAATCAGTATGTTCCATAGTCAGAATAGTATAATGATAGTTATGATGGCTCGATTTACTTAGCACTTGTGTGTGTTGTAAATTTACTGCTCATGGTGCTAGCCATGTCATATACATTCTTACTTTTCATCTTGAAGATCTCAGTAAATCTTTTCCCCCATTTCCTGTACCCCTATTCTCCTCTTTCCCTAGCCATTTCTACCAGACCAGCTTTAGCAGTACACAATTAAGAAGCATCTTTTGTTCAGACCATTGCCAACCTTGATAGTGCAGTTATCCAGAGGTCCAAATGCTTTACAAACATTTATTAAATATTTATGCTGTGCAAGGTAGTGCTTTTTAAATGTGTGAGCCTACTTCACCCTGACAACAACCCTGAGAAGTGAATATGTTTATTTTCATTTTTAAGAGGAACCAGGATCACTGTCTTCAAAGGACACATGGTTAAGAAGGGGAGATAGGCCTGAGTAGCTGTAATGTTGAATTACATAAGTGTGCACAGAGGGCAGAGGTCATGCTGACAAGAGGGTTGGAAGGTTGGAAGAGAGAGGTGATTCCTAGTCAAGGTTTTGAGGATGGGTGGGCATTTTTCAGGCAGACAATTTATAGAAGGATGTTTCAAGCAAAGAGGGCAGCATTTGCAAAGGGAAAAGGAAGTGGAATTCTAAGCCAAAGATAAATATGCATGGCTAAATATAGTTAGAGTGGTGTACAGAGGGGAAGTTGGATTATCTGAACTATATAAAGTCAGTGGTCTCATCTTTATATGCAAGTCTGGGTAATTTAAGGAGAGTTTTAACACCTTCATTTCAAAGGCATACACCATAGCCAGCCTATTCTTCCCTGTTTACTAATATCTGAACATATGCCTTGTTCCTTTTTCATATCCCCCAATTGTTCCTTCTCCCTCCAACCCACCTCCAACATGCTCTTCACCCAGCATTCTCTGGTTTCTCCATACTGTTGAAACTAAATACAAATGTGGTTCCTCTTTGCCTCCTACCCAGATATGGGAGGTTCTGCTATGGGAGGAATGAAATGGGTAAGGAAAATATCTCTGAGCACCTCATGCCTTCTGTTGTTGTATTTGAAGTGTGGAGAGGTGAGCTTGCTGTTGATTTTAACTCCTGCTTTTGGGAATCCAGAACTTCTTTCTGTCTCTTGAGTGATCTTTTCTTGAGTGCTAAAAAACAGTGAATGAAAAGTACAATCAGACTGTGGAAAAGAGTTTGATAGTTCCTCAAAAAGTTAAACATATGACCCAGCAATTCCACTCCTAGGCATATACCGAATAGAATTGAAAACAGGTACTCGAACAAAACTTTGTTCATGAAGGTTCATACATTATTCCCAATAGACAAAATTTGGAAACATCCCTAATGCCCATTGGTAGAAAAACGGATCAACACAATGTAGTGAGTCCATACAGGAGATGACATCAAAAGTCAGAAAGCGCTGATACATGTTACTTGAAAATACAATGGATGGAACTTGAAAATACCATGCTCAGTGAAAACAAGACAGATACAGAAGGCCACATATTGAGTCATTGTATTTATATGAAATGATCAGAATAGGCAAACAGTAGAGACAGAAAGAGGAGTGGTGGTTTCTGGGGGAGGGGGTACAGAGAGTGACGACCTAATAGGCAGAAGGTTTTCACTTTGGATGATAAAAATGCTTTAAAACTAAATAGAGGTGGTGGTTGTGCAACATGTGAATGTACTAAATGTCACTGAATGGTGCAACTTTAAATGGTTAATTTTATGTTATGTGACTTTTGCCTCCAGGAAAATAGAAAGCACCATCAAAAGTAAAACTCAGGGTGGGTTCCAAGGAAATGAATTTGCTGTGTTGCACACAGTTTGCACATACAAACCATGCTTGCAAGAAGCCCCTAGAAATTGGTCCTTGAAGAAAAGAGGTCTCTCTGGAGAGTGAAAAGGGAGCAGCTCTGAACACCAGGGCTTGGTTTCAGTTCTGAGGTGCCAGTGGGATATGACCAGCAGCATCACACAACCATTGTCCTCTCCAGAGGAAGTTGCAGACTGGGAAGGTGGCAGTTCAGAATGGCAGAAACAGATGATGGGAAAATTGGAAAGAAATGGAGTTTTATGACAATGCATTTTTAACTCCATTTCAGTGTAGAGGAGACAATTCAAGGAGCTAAGAGCTTAAACCAGACAAGATTTCCTTCAGTCTGATAATAAATACACCAAAGTGCCCTTTTATGTTTAATAATTCAAGATCTAGTGAGTGCTTAAATGTTTTCTTGTTTTATCATTTGAAAAATCGAATGGTAATCGGTTAAAAAGTAATAAATGAGAAATGTTTTCAATATGAGCCCCAGGTCACGCACTTTAAAACATCATTGGAAATGGATGTCTGTGTGTTCTTGGCAGCAGGGACCAGAGGACTGGAGACTTTAACTCAGCCAAACACTTGCCTGACCTGTGTTTGACCTGGGACCACTTTTGTAATAACCCATTCTTGAATGAATGTGCTCAGAATGAAGCCAGCAAAAATCAGAACCAGATTCCTGGAAAATTCTGGAGAGAAATCCAAAAGTCATGCTGGAGGGATGTGAACACATGGTGCCAATGAAAAGGAAAGGGTTTGAATTATTCTGGCCTGCTTACTGGGCTCCACAGGGTATGTAATGGTTAGTGGAAGGCAGCAGCAAGTTTTAGAAAGGAATACTGACTCTCCTTGTCGATGGTAAGGATGATTCTGTGACTCTTACATTGAAGGCAAGTGCTTTTCTCCCAGGGAGAGGAATGGGGAAGTGGATAGGATCATGGCAACACAAATCTGTCCTATCATCTGGTAGAATCTGAATGCAGCAGAAAGAATCCATGTGTGTTCTTAAACATCATGGAACATAAAATCCACCACTGTGCTTCATTCTTATACAGCAAATGTTTATTGCACCTCTCTTTATGATGTGCCCACCAGACACTGTAGCAAGGGCTGGGGTTACTGCGTTAACACCACACGGACTTGATCACTGTTTGTGTGGAGTTTATGTTTTCTGGTAGAGGGAAAACAGTTGAGAAGAAATTTTGATAGAAGCAGCCAGCTGCCTACCAAATAGCCATTTATTCTTTCTTCCTTAGAGATAAGTCTCTTAGTCATAGCCAGGGTGCCCAAATTAACAGAAAATAATACCATGTTCCCCAGCTTTCCTAGCAGAGAGGGATCACCAACAGGAAGGCAATGAAAATTATTAGGTGTGGTGTCTGGGAAAACCCTTTAATAGGGGCTGACTCACTTGCAGTGGAAGCATCCCTGTGCCCGTTCCCCCTTTATCTCTCCCTCTGTATGAAACTAGGTGACCTTGAGGCAACTTTGAGGGTGGAATCTATGTTCTGAGGATGGTGGGACAGAAAAGGGAAAGGAGCAACAAGACTTATGATGGACTGCTTACCCTTGAACTTCTTTCATGGGAGATAAAGATAAACCTGTGTTTCTTTTGTTTAAGCCGTGGTTATTTTGGGACTCTGTAAATAGCAACCAAACCCAATTTTATGAGATCAAGGCGGGAAACACAAATATGAAATAGTTTCAGAAAGCAGAACCTGCTGTGCAGGCAATAAAACAGAGACAGGGATTGAGATAAGTGAGGCTACTCTGGGGTAGGAGGGGGAAGATCTGTCTGAGGTATGAGTGGCAAAATGGGTCAGATATGTAAATTTCTGGGGGAGAAACATTCCAGACCCAAGGGATTCCAGATGCTAAAAGGACCAAAATGGCATAACTGACCAAAGTTATGAGGGCAGAGACAGTGAAGGCAGGTCCCTCTTGGGTTGTAAGCCATGCTAAGAAATGGGGATTGTATTCTGAGTTAGGCAGGACTCCTGCTTTTGCTGTAGGCAGAAGAATGATGATTTCATATTTATTTACAATGCTCACCCTAGGTGCTATGTAGAAAATGGGTGTGGCAAGGGTAGAGTCACCATTTAGGTGGAGACTGTCAACATCCGGGTGAGAGCTGACTGTGCCAGAGATAGTACTAATGGTACTCAGACAAATTTGGGAAGCCAATTAAAACCTACACAGCCTATGTTAGGAGGATGAGCATAGATTAAGCATCTACATTGCCTTTGGAAGAATCTCTCACAGAGTCTTACTGGTAGGACCACTTAACGGTGGGCAAACAATCAATATGGGCTATTCAACAGCAACAACAGAAAACACACAAATAATTCAAAAATGGGCAAAGAACATTTCTCCAAAGAAGATATGCAAATGGCCGATAAACACATGAAAAAGTGCTTAACATCACTAATCATTAGGGAAATGCAAATCAAAACTACAATGAGATACAACTTCACATCCATTAACATGGCTACTATCAAAAAAAAAAAAAAGCCCTGGCTGGGTGGTTCAGTTAGTTGGAGAGTCATCCAGTACACCGAGATGTTGTGAGTTCAATCCCCTGCCAGGGCACATACCTAAATTGCAAATTTGATCCCTGGTTGGTTGGGGCTTCTACGGGAGGCAACTGATGTGGAGAAACTGTAACCCTGTGCACTGCTGGTGGGAATGTAAATTGTGCAGCCACTGTGAAAACAGTATGGCAGTGCCTCAGAAAAACTAAAAGATAGAATTACCGTATATGGTTTAGCATTTTAGCTGTAGGTATATACTCAAAAGAATTGAAAGCAGGGTCTCAATGAGAAATTAGTAAACCTATGTCCATAGCAGCATTATTTATAATAGCTAAAATGTGGAAGCAAGCCAGGTGTCCATGGACAGATGAATGGCCAAGAAAAATGGAGTACATTATTACAGTGGAGTATTATTCAGCCTTAACATATTCTACAACATGAATGAAATTTGAAGATATTACGCTAAGTGAAATACAGCAGTCACAAAATGGCAAATACTGTATGTTTCACTCTATGAGGCATCGAGCATAGTCAGATTCAGGGAGACAGAAAGCAGAAGAGTTTTTGCTAGGGGCTGGGGACAGTGAGGGATGGGGAGTTGGTATTTAATGGGTGCAGTCCCCATTTTCCAAGTGAACAGAGTTCTGGAGACCGATGGTGGTGAGAACTGTACAATAATATGAATGTATTTAGTACCACTGAATTATATACTTAAAGCTAGTTAAAACAAAAAATTTTGTTATGCACATTATGCCAAAATAAAAAAATGGAAAAGAAATAATACGGGTTGCCCCTGGGGTTGTAGTGCATTCTCGGCCAGAACAACCTTCTCTGTCCTTCTCCCAGCTCAGAAGCAAGTCTCTTTATCTGTGAGTCCCAGTTCACAGTCATGTTGACAAATGGTATCTCTGACTTTCATATTCCCCCCGCAAATATGAGCTGATTTGTGACTTCTTCTCAAAAGCCCCTCAGAACCTGAAATGTGATTCCCCCCCATTCACTAACTTAACTAGAGGATGTGGGGAGTGCTAATCCTCAGAAGGGACCTGTACTTAGAACTAGTCAAGAAGGACAGTGTACATTCACATATCATTTGCATCTGCTTTACACAGGGCTACACAAGCTGTGCTGCCTTCTCAAACATCACTCACATTAGACTTTAATGCTGCCACAATCTTTGGCTGACATGTAGATCTGCAGCCTGGGTGACTGGAACTTCTCCAAATACAACTTTCATCCGTGGGTGGTGGAAAGCCCGGTGCATTTCCAGGACATCTGCGTACACCTGGAGGGATTCCGTACTTTCTCAGTGTTACCACTCATTCCAGCTTTCTGTTTCTGGTGATCTCCTCTCACCTCTAGTCTCTTGCCCATCCTCAAGCCCCCTCCAAACACACAGCATCCAAGGCCATTGTGTGTACCAACTTAATTTTTTTTTAATTTACTGTTTTTCAGTTACAGTTGCCCTGCCCTTTTCCCCCTTGCTCACCCAAACCCCATCCCCCTACTCCCACAATCAGTCTCCTTTATTTTTCATGCCCATGAGTCCTCTATTTGTGTTCCTTCACTTGCCCCTTCCCTTTCTTTCCCCCATTACCCACCTCTTCCATTTCCTCTGGTCACTGTCAGTTTGTTCTTTATTTCCATGTCTCTGGTTCTATTTTGCTCATTTGTTTTGTTCATTAGGTTTCACTTATAGGCGAGATCATATGGTATTTTTCTTTCACCACCTGGCTTATTTTACTTAGCATAATGTTCTCCAGTTCCATCCATGGTGTCGGGAAGGGTAAGAGTTCCTTCTTTCTTTCTGCTGTGTAGTATTCCATTGTATAAATGTACCACAGTTTTTTGATCCACTCATTTACTGATGGGCACTTAGACTGTTTCTAGTACTTGGCTATTGTAAACAGTGCTGCTATGAACATTGGGGTGCACAGTTCTTTTGAATTGGTATTTCATGATTCTCAGGGTATAGTCCCAGCATTGGGATTACTGGATTGAAAGACAGTTCCATCTTTAGTTTTTGAGGAAATTCCATACTGTTTTCCACAGTGTCTACAAAGTTGATGGAGGGATCGCATTATTACAAGCAATTTAGAATTCAATATGAGCATCCTTGTTTTTGAAAGTTCCTCAGTTCTCAGACATTAGAAATTGTTCACTGGCAATTTGTTTCCTTACGTCTTGATCGCTAGCCTTTTGTCTCCATTCCCCCACCTGCCCTCCTCCTCCTCCTCCTTATCCTCCTTGCCCCTCCTCTCTCCTCCCTTCTCCTTTTCCCCTGCCCCTTCTCTCCTCCTCTCCTCCTCTCCATCCCTCTCTTTTCCTAACTTTTCTCATCTCCTCTCTCAGTAGATGAAGGGTGAGTCACTCATGTCATTCAACAAACATGCATTTGGTGCTAATAAACTAGTGAACAAGCTGTACAAGTGTCTGCCCTCCTGACGTTTACAATGTTGGGCTGGCAAAGATACCCCTTAGAAATAAAGATGTAAAATCAGTAAACAAGCTGTCTTTACCATAATGACAGATAATAGTATATAGGCAAGGAATTACAAAGGATTACCAGTTAAAATTGAAGGATGGGACAGCATCTTCATGTGAAGGTCGGAGTGAGGAAGGTTCTAAGTGGAAGGGCACAAATACAAAGCCCTAGAACCAAAGGACTATGCTCAAGAAAGACAAAGAAGGCCAGTGTGGATGGTGGGGGAGGAGGGACATGCAAGACAGAGGAATTACCTTGCACAGCTTCCAGTGCCCTGTTGAGTATGGATTTTACTGCTGGTCTCTTTCAGTCAGGGAGCAACATGACATCATGTATGTTAAAGCCTATCACTCTGATGGTTCAGTGGAGGGCTTCTCTTTATTTATTCTTTATTTTTTTTAATCGTCACCCAAGGACATTTTTTTTCATTGCTTTTAGAGAGAGAGGAAGGGGGAAGATAGGAAGGGAGAGAGAGAAACATTGATTCAAAAGAGAAGCATGTATTTGTTGCCTCCCATAGGTACCTGGACTGGGGATTGTACTCCCCTGGGCAGGTGACAAAGCTGTAGTATAGGTATGTGTCCTGACCAGGAATCAAACCTGCAACCTTTTGGTTATGGGACTATGCTCCAACCAACTGAGCCACACTGGCCAGGGCTTCTCTTTATTTTTTTGTGCTCACACTATCTCAGGGGATGCTACCAGAACTCCCAAATCCTGTTCTCTCTTCTTTATGAAGACTAATGAAAGTTTCTGTTTATCTTGCACTCTCCTTTGTGCATGCGTATATGTATGTTAGAGAAAGAGAGAGAGAGAGAAGAACTATGCCACTCCCCTGTGAGATAGAAACTACATGTGGACTATTTAATTTCCTTTACATTTATCCCCTCTTCCCAACACTGATAATAAGACAGAAGCTGAGAGATGGAAAAAACAGTAAAAGAGATGAGGGCTGGCCAGGTAAATATTTTGGAAAATTCCAACTGAATGAAAACTTAAGGAGAGAATGCAAAGCATTCTCTAGCATGTTTCTCCCTGTCATGTTTATATCTCTACCATCTGTGTTTATAATGTATGGCACAAATTGAAAACTGTATTTTCATGTCTTTCTCATCATTAGTAGTGTTAACATAAACCTGGTCATTCAACCTACAGTCTTCTGCAGCGGGCAGAAAGAAAAGAAAAGGAGCCCCTTGAGTATTTCAAAAGGGCAAAGACTCACGCAGGGACCATAATAATATTCTCTGGGAGGGCGGTGAATTGTCACCTCGCCATGGAGGGAACTGTATGTAACAAATGCTGAGGGAAAAGAATGTTCTGCTGACACATCCAGAAGCCATGCAGTCACTAGTGCCCACTCCTCAGCATCTGACGGATACAGGACGATTACCTGGTGTCCTTATATGAGAGGACCAACAGCATGGAGAGTATGGCAGACACAGTTCTTTGGACCCAGGTGTGATCTGGCCACCCACATGAGAGCAGAATATTTTATTTTAGTTGAACCATTAGGAACTCAATATAACGTTGAGAAGATTTAGACAAATGCTTACTTATAGTCTAATTTAGAGTAACAACTCCCTCTGCTAGTAATATTTATTGTGAGAATAAGCCAGTCAGTATAGATCTTGCTAGGGAGACTTAGTAGGTGAAGTAGATTGGTTAAGGAATAATATCTTAGTATTCGAAGGAATAATACCTTAGTATTTGGTGTTTGCAAAGATCTGACTGAATTTGTGATGGGGAGTAGGAGGAGTTTTGAGATTGTCTGCTCTGCAATGCGTCTGACTTTGCCTCACCAAGTAAACCTGCCAGACCCCATACATATACATTGCATGTGTTTTTAGCAATTAGGATATTTGTTTACAGGTATTTTTTTATAAGAAAGAAACTTGCAAGCTCTCAAAAGTTAGTTGCCTTACGTACCATAACCCTCTGCCAATCATATGGGTTAAAGCAAATTTTATTGCCAGTCATATTGTACTGGAGCTGAAATGCTAAGAAAGCTGTCTTATCCCTCAGCTAGATTAGCTTTAAAAGGTGATCTTGGAGTCCTGTCAAGCACAGAGTGAGGATTTACGAAGTGACAAACCCTTGTCCACAACACTTACTATGAGATTTCCCATCACTGAATCCCGAGCTCCTGGCCAAGAAATATGCAATGGAAGTGTTGGAAAGGGGGCATTTTAGTACAGACACATTTCAGAACACAGGAGGTTCTTGTGATTTTTAGGTTGGGATTTATAAACAATCAAACAATATCCTTTATCTGAAAAAAAAAAGTGGAGAAACAGGAGAAATCATCTTGACTTGAAATGCTAGTTTAGTTCTTCCTATGGCCACGGTTTGCTCCCTCTCTCTTGCTAGTCCCACTGACATGCTCAGGGCTCTATGGCCTTTACAGCCAATTTAGCCCTTTGTAGCTCATCATCACCTCATTCCTCATCCCAGAGACTTCAAGGGCTTTATGGAAATGGCATATGGATATGTAGGTGCTTTTGTAGAGTCTTCAAATAACCCCATCCATCTTAATGGCATTTCTTACCTGATCAGCAAGAGGTTTACACTGTGTTTTCTCTTACAGCATCTTCATTACTTTGGTCTCTCGCACAGCTTCCATTTTCATGCATATTGCATCATCAGGCAGGCTTTATGGTGTTGCTTCTGGTCACACTCTGGCCCTGCATTCTGCTGGCTTCAGGTTGATCAATCACGTGTGTTGCTGACCAGACGGAACACGCTGCTCATTATTTCTCCACTGTCCTTCCAAGAAGCTTTATTCCTCCTTCCATTAGATTCACATGAATGGTAGAGAGCAGAACTCCATGGCATAAAAAAGCCAAAACAGACATTAGGGACCCACCCCAGATGGGTCCCTAATAGTGCCTGGTACACAATAGATGGTCCATTGAATGTTGAATGGTGAAATGGTCAAATTAATTGCTAATATTGCTACAAAAAATAATGAAATAGAAATACAGCCATTAGGGTTTGGGGCCAGATGGGTTATCACTGATATTATTAGGAGGTACAACAAAAGAGTGCTCAGTGCTAAGAACTGTTTCTGCAACCTAAATATGGATGAAAGAGAAAAGTTCTTTTGTTTTTTTAACAGAACCTAACAATTCAGTAACAATCTGGAGTTCTCTGAATGGCAGTTGCTTTCTAGCCCATCCATGGCTAATATGACTATTGGACCCAATTCAGGTGGCTTTGTGGTAGAACCTGCACTGATGGAGGGCAGTGGGCCACCATCTGTCACCAGGAACCACCTGTCATTGGAGAACGTCTTACTTTCATTCAGGGGAGGAAGCCATAGAGAGGATAAACTGTTACAGTGGAAGTTCGAATTCAAGGAGTTTACCCTCACCTCTCTCTGTCTTTGTCTCATTGTTTACCTCTATTCTGGGCTTCTTATAAGTGGAATTTATTTTGCCCGGCCCTCACTGAACTTGGTACATTCTGCCCTCTCCAGCATGCTAGAATTTGAGGCATCACCAATGAGATAACCAAGAAAGACTTGATTGGCTACAAGTGAAACAGGATTGCAACCTATCTCTGAAACTGGGCTTTGGGAGACAGGGATCTTACTGGAGCTAAGGCATGAGATTGGGGCCCGTTCTCTCACCATGTTATGAGTTGAAATGTGTCCTCCCCTTCCAAGTTCACATGTTGAAGTCCTAACTTCCAGTACCTAAGCATTGAACTATATTTGGAGATAGGGTCTTTAAAGAAATAATTAAGGTAAAATGAGATCATTAGAGTGGGCATTAATCCAATATGACCATATGAGGACACAGTGAGAAAGTGGCTGTCTGAAAGCGTGGAAAAGAGTCCTCACCAGAAACCAATTCCCCTAACACCTTAGTCTCAAATTTCCAGCCTCCAGAATTGTGAGAAAATTAATTTCTGTTGTTTAGACCAATCGGTGGTACTTGGTTATGGAAACTCTAGAAAAGCAATATACTCCCCCACCCTAAATGTGCTTCCTTGGAAAATATGGAAGGGCTAACTTCACCAAATGAAAACACAGCTGCTCTGCATATTTTGACAGACAGATAGAAAGGAAGGATGGATGGAAGGAAGGAAAGAAGGGAGGGAGGGAGGAAGGAAGGAAGAGAGAGAGAGAAAGGAATTGAGAGAGACATTTATTGCAAAGAAATTGCTTACATGACTGTGGGGGCTACCTAGGCAAGTGTGAAGTCCACGGGACAGGCCATCTAGGGAGAGCAGGCTGTGAACACTCAGGCAGAAACTGATGCCTAGTACACAGGTGAAATTTCTTCTTCCTCAAAGAAGTTTCTGCTTTTAAGGTTTTCACAGATTACATCAGGCTCACTAAACTTTCTCATGGTAATCTCCTTACTTAAAGACAAATGAGTGTAGGTGTTAATCCCATTAACAAAATATCTTTGAAATAATACAAAATGAGTAAGGAGAAAGGGCTCATGCACCTGGACAACAGTGTGACAATGGCTGGGAGGAAGAGGTATAAGGCAAGTAAATGGTAATAGAAAAAATACAATAAAGATTAAATAAAAATAATAAAACAAACAAACAATTAGTGTTTGATCAAAAACCAGGTTGACACATGAAATTGACCATCAAGATGATAATGATGACAACATCTTCTTTCTTGCATTCTTAGTAGGTATCAGACATGCTGCAAAAACTCTTACAGGTAGTACAGTAGCCCCTCCTTATCAGCAGGGGATGTGATACAAGATCTCCTGTGGATGCCCAAAACCACAAATAGTACCGAACCCTATATGTACTGTTTTTTTCTGTACCTACATATACCTATGATAAACTTTAATTAATAAATTAGGAATAACAAGAGATTAACAATAACTAATAAAACAATTAAACAATTTGCTGTAATAAAAGTCACATGAATGGCTTTGAGGCCCATATTAAGTGATCTAGGAGTTACTTGAACACAAGCACTGTGTCACCGTGACAGTCGATCTGCTGACGGAGAGGGCAAAACAAAGCGACCAACTTGCAGGCCGTACACACAGTGTGGATGCGCTGGACAAGGGGCTGACTCGCCTCCTGGGCAGGACGGAGCTGCAGGATGGTGCGAAATTCTGTCGTGCTACTCAGAATGGCACACAATTTAAAACTTATGAATTATTAATTTCTGAAAATTTGTATTTAATATTTTCAGACTGAGGTTGATTGAGGATAACTAAAACCACAGAAAGTGAAACAGCAGACAAAATGGGGTAATTGTATTTATATTTCTGTCCCAATTATTATCCTCATATTATATATAAGGATGTTCAGGGAGGTTAAATGACACATCCAAGGTCACATTGGATTAAGGAGCAGGTCTGTGTGACCTCCAAATTCAAGCTTCAAACCGTCGTGCTGTGCTGGTAGCTGTCAGAGGGATAGAAATGCTGCTCTAGGTTCCATCATTCATAAATATAGGAAATAGTAAAAGCCCCAGGGAGCATCTTCCATGTAGAAAGCATCCCATGAATCTGAAATGAGAGAGAAAGAATGTTGTTGGAATCTAGAGCCATACCTGGCAAGTGAAGGAAACTCCTTTTGTTTCGGGGGAAGTGAACTAGAACCTAAGTCACAGTAATTCCTACAGTGGGGGTTATGGGGGTGTTTCCTCTTTAGCTCCCATACCAGGTGGGCAGTAGCTTTGAACAAGGAAGCCTCAGGGGGAGTTGGTTCCAATGTCCCTGGTCTCTAAGCTGCTGTGAGCCTTCACAACTTCCTCCAGTCCATCCCCCGCCCTGAGCACGAGGTGGTTACAGCATTTCCTAATATAAGTGCAAGCAAAATAAAATTAGAAATGTGCCAGTGGGGGGAAGCCAGCTACCCACAGGCACCGTAAATTACCTCTTCCTCTCACCCCTCCTCCCTTCTGCCTACCCCTCTCACCCCCATCAAGCCACCCCGAATAACCCTGCCTTGCCGGGTTGAATCACCGTTTCTGGAGAAGCGGGGCCAGGGAGATTTCAGACAAGTCACGGAAATGATGACGAGATGATGATCAGCAGTGGAAAGAGAATATAGCAAATGCAATGTGATGAACCTGTGTGGGCGGCAGGTACCGAAGGGCTGTTGAATCAGACCATTTGAGTGATATCTGTCATTTGGGGTCAAGGGAAAGAAATCAGGGACTGGAGAAGTCCTAGCGGCTGGATTTTGTCATCACATCAGCCACCTTTATGTATGATTCCTTTGCTTCTGCTTCTCCGAAGTTGATGCAGTTCCTCACCCTCAGGCAGAGTACATAATCTTTTGGCTGTAGGATCAATGGCCCTTGTGTTTGATAACTGAGGAACAGCTATTTTATTAGCAGCCTCCCTGCACACACTATTTTAAATATATAGGCACACTTGAGTCTACATGGAAGCAAATTTAAGGTGTAGGAAATTCAAAATCTGGCTACCTCCTAGAATACGGTATCTCAGTATTTTCAGGGACCAAATATAGATTATCGAGGCACATCTTCATCCCACTGAGCCAGAATTGCTGGGGCAAGGGCCTGCGCAGCACTGTTTTTCCAGGCAGAAGGGTCTCATGGCCCCTGGAGGCTGATACCTCAGGCATGAGGCAGTCTCACTCAGGTGATTGTTAAAGAGAGAGAGAGAGAGAGAGAGAGAGAGAGAGAGAGAATAGCACCAATATTTGAAGAGTTTTGTTATTGAGGATAAAGGGATTCTATGCTAAGATGATGAAGATGATGTTGGTGGTGGTGGCCTTAATATTAATGAAAGCAATTATGGTTACATAAGACCTATTATTGAGCTATTGCTATGCCATGCATATTTAAGAACTATTCCAAGGAACACATCATTTGATCCTCCCCCAAGTCCTGGAAGACAAGTATGATTGCCCCGTTCTTGTTTTTAGAGATGGGAAGAAATAAAAGAGAACCAAAAAATTGAAAAGCTTGATAAGATTATGCTGCTAATTGGAGGACAAGAATGGATGATTTGTAGGTCATCAGGGGTCTAACTGCCTTGAAGCACTGCCAGGATCAGGGGAAATGCAGGACACTCCAAAAAATATCCTGAGCAGAGGAAGGAGGCACCTGTATTTCTCCCTTTGTCAGTGGGTCTCCATTTTGGTTGCAAAAAAGAGTCTTCTGGGATGCCTTTAAGAAATATTACCTGTGTCCAACCGCAGATGAATTAAAGATAATTTCACTAAAGAGAGGCTTGATTATCAGTATTCTTTTTAAATTTCCCTAGGTATTTTAATGGGCAGCCAGGTTTGAGAACCACTGCTTGAGATCAAAGATTCTTAAAATATGGTTTATGGATCAGATTTCAATCAGTCTGCTCAAAGTTTTCATGCATGAGTATTTATTGAAGGTGTGGGGCATGGTTTTCTTCATTCTCAAAAGGATACTCTAATGTCAACAAACAAACCAAGAAAATAGAGCATCCTTGCTTTGGAGGATGATGGTAACCACCGCCACCTTTAACTGAGAGCCTACTGTGCGCCAGGCCTTAGAGTGGTCTCTTGAGATAGACTATCTCTTTTAATCATGCTTACAGCCCTGGTATTGTCCTATTTTATACATGAGGGAGCTGAGATTCCAGAAGGCCAGGAATCCTGCCCAAGGTGTCACCGTGAATAAAGGATAGAGCCATAAAGCAACTCAAGTCTATTTTATGCCAAAGTCAATTCTGCCTAATAGACTTCCCTGATGATTAAGGGTTAAAAATGTCCTGCCCAGAAATAGGGAACTGGACTAAGAGATAGCTGGAGGGCTTTGCCAGCCACAGGGCATGTAGGAATCTGAAATGGTACATCATTAAGAAAGTAAAACACTCCAAGTTTACACTGAATGGCCTAGGATTAATCTCTACTGTCCCAAAGAGTGAAAGAGAAGGTACTTGACATTTCCCCCCTTGCCTAGAACCTGATCCTTTCCGGAAGCTTCTGAACTTGCTTATAGGAAATGCCTCTCCTCACTTCTTTCCTCCACCACATTATTTCCTTGGTGCCTGACCATGTATCAAGTAAGAAAGTGTTCTAAATATTTCTAATGACGCAAACGCAGACCCCTCATTTCATCAAGTATATATTTTATCCTAATTTCTTCTAATCTTTCTTCCCTGAAGACCTTCTGAGATTTAGTTTCTTATACACTATGGGAGGAGGGTGATCTTCACAATGATTCAATGATCTTCCCAGCAAATACGTTTTCCTACATGGATCCTATGTTAGCAAACGGCTTGACCCGAGTTGCTCAAGCTAAACTCAGTGCCTACTTTCATCCCTCCTTCTTGTGCAGCCTGCTCTCCTCTCTCTCTACATCCATGTCTAGACTTCCCTTGCAGAACCATCCACTCTCTCCATCTCTACCACGTTTCTGTTCCAGACCTCCTCTGTCTCTCAGACAGGAAACCACTGTGCCTTCTGCATGATCAGCCTCTTGCTGAGCTGTCTCTACTTTATCCTGTGCAGCTGGAGTAATAGTGTCAATACCAATCTGATCATGTCTCCGCACTACCCTTCTCCAATGCTGAAAGTACACACGCACGTGAACATTCGCATATACACGAATACCCACAAACATACACATACTTGTATACACACAAACATTTACACATACACACAAACACACACAGCCAAAAACACACACTTCTCCGAGCCCTGGAAATAAAGCACAGGCTCCTTCCCATGAGCTACCGCATGTTACACAATCTTTCCTCTGCTCTCCGGCTTCATTTCTCTCCACTGTTTCTGTCTCTGGCTCTGCAAATGTAAGTAGGTAAATGTTCCTCACCTTCTGCACCTGCGTCCATGAGATTATATGCACGTGGGGTGGTCTGGGTAGTTTGTCTCATAGTGAGAGAGAATTTTTGTTTGTTTCGTAAACAGCTTTATGAAGATGTAACTTGCATACCGTAGAAGTCACCCATTTTAAGTACATGAGTCAATGTTTTTTAGTATAGTTGCAGAGTTATGCAGCCATCACTACAATCTAATTTTAGAATGTTTCATTTCACAACGAAATGAAACATACATGTATATCTAATCCTCACATTGTAAATCTTAAATATATATAATTTTTATTTGTCAATTATACCTCACTAAAGCTGGGGCAAGAGGAATAACATTTTTAATACCCCCACAATATCCTCCAACAGACCTGCATTCTTCCACCCCTCTCTCAACTGTAGACAACCTATCGATTTCCTGTTTGGGGCATTTCACAGACATGGAATCGATTGGTGGCCTTTCATGTCTGGTTGCTTTGACTTAGCATAATGTTTTTTAGGCTCATCCACATTGTAGCTGGTATTGCCAGAGGATGTTCTGTTGTATGGATAGATCCTATTTTATTTTTCTATTCACTAGTTGGTGGACATTTGGATTGTTTCCACTTTTTTGGTATTGTGAATCATGCCCCTCTCCACACATCAGTAAAAGCATCAGTAGGTCTGGCTTTCTCCATTTCCTATTGGCAGGAATTCAGCCAGCTATTTGACTTATCTAAGCCTCAGTCTTCTCCTCTGTAAAATGGGCACAATAATAGCATCTCACTCATGGGTCATTATGACCATGAACTGTAATGATGTGAGTAAGGAATTTAGCGCAGTACCTGTTTATGTGCACTCCATAAATTGGTACTATTCTTATAGATTCCCTTTTTGTTGGGACAAAATTCTTGTGGTAGTAGTTGTTGACAGCTATGATTTTTTCACAAATGCTTATTTGATTTTCATTCGGTCCTGGTCATTTACTTATTCTTTTCAATAAACCTGTGATACAGTCATTATATTCTCATTTTATGTGAAGAAACAAAGTCACAAAGGACAGAGGAATGTGCCCAAGTGCACAGAGGTTCTGCCTGAACCCAAACACCGACTGTCTGAAACCTGCGTTTCCTGGCATTTGGGAATCTGTTATCCACTTGCCTCTTGATTTGCACCTCCACACCTGCCACCCTCACAAAAGGCATAAGAAGAAGTCATGACATAGCTGGTTCTGGGACTTAGCTTAAAGGAGAAAGTGTACACTTGCTTCTTTTCTTTCTTTTTTTTTTTTTTTGGATGTATTTATTGATTCTAGAGAGAGAAGAAGAAGAGAGAGAGAAACACCGATGTGAGAGAAACATTGATCCTGTACACACACTGACTGGGGAGCGGGGAACAAACCCACAACCACGGCATGTGCCCTGACTGGGGATCGATCCAGTGACACCTTCGTTTATGGGATGATGCTCTAATCAACTGAGTCACACTAGCCAGAGCTACAGCTGCTTCTTACCATGGGAAAGTTTCTTTGGTGGCTAGGAGCCTTTCACTTTCTTCTGAGAAAAAGCTTTATTCACAGCAGGAAAGACTGCAATGAGACATCAGAAAGAACTTCCTAATAGTCAAGATTTCGAGATCTTAGGTCCTCTGTGAAGAGGCTATAGCACAATGTACACTGACTATATTTGTACATGTGTGTGTCTGTATCTGTGTATAGGTGTTTGTGTGTATATACATATATGAGTAAAGTGCATATGTATGTGTATGTTTGTGTGTGTGTACATGCACCCATGCATCTACCTGCCCAGAGTGCCCCTCTTCAGACACCAGGTTACATTACTACCTCTTGCTGACTTTTTGCCTAGAGATTGGGGAAATGATCTTAAACCTTACACATTCTTTCTCTTTGTGATTCTGGCTAAATCCTTTGCAAACCACTTCTCTACCTCCCAAAGGTGTGTTTGGGAGTGGCAATTAACAAATCCACTCTAACTAGGCCTTCCTAAGGATGCGTCTTCTTTCTCTCACTCTCCTCCAGGGTGTGTGTCATCTGAGACGCAGTGAAAGAGATGGAAAGAGAGATGAAGATAGAGATAGTGAAAGAGAGTGAGGGGGGGACTGAAATCTGTACCCAATGTCAGAGAGCTCACAGAGGAGGATGCATATTTGAGGAAGAAAACAGTAAAACGGTAACTAGGTGTCACTCTTTTACCAACCTTCACAGTAATTGAGCAGAGAAGGAGACCAAAAGAAAAGGAAAAAAAGAAAGAAAACCAAATGATTTTATTAACCAGAAGATGTGATTCGGCTTAAGGTTTTTAGGGTTACGCAGTGTGTGTGTGTGTATCTTTCTTTTGCTCCTACCTAGCTGAGAGACTTTTACAAGTCATCTCTCAGAGTGATAAAAAAGGAGTTTTCAGCAGGGATTGCCTTTTATTTTCTCGCTTCCCCTGCAGTGAGGTAATCAGGAACCTGTCTGAAAGCATCAGAAGCCACTGCTGCATTTGGTGGGCTTGAACTGGCCCCCTTCCTCTCCCTTCATCAACCCCATGCAGTTAGTATGTTCAGCACAATCTTATCTCTGGGGTATGGGCAGGCATATGGGATGTCCTTAGCAGAGCTGATATCCCAGGCTTCACAAAAGTGCCTGTTTCCTGCTGGTGGTCACAAGAGAAGGGGAGGTGAGCAGGGCTCTGGGGCCAGACAAAGCAGGCTTTTGCAAGGGAACACGGCATTGCCCACCAGCAGTGTTCATTATCCCCATCGTCACAGGTAGTCGGGCTGGCTTTTTGTCAGCCCTTTTCAGAGCAGCCTTGTTAATTCGCCCCCATGAAAATGGAAGTTTCATAGGCATTGACTTAATTAATGAAGAGGCAGGCAGCATGCTCTACCAATTAACACCACAGGGAAAAGTAAAATGGGCTTTCTTTTGGCATGTTGTGCCAAAGTTAAGGACTGTAACACACAGCAAATAAATAGAGATGCTTTTAATGAGCCGCAAGATCGAGCTGAATAACTCAGAAAGGATGGTGGGTAAACACTGCCAACTCTTTGCACCGTTAAGGGTAATTGATGAGCATAGTTAAAAGTTTGAGGGGGAAAAGGGACTGTCGGTGCTGCAGCCATGCTCATCTATAAACATATTCTCCCCTGAAAGTAACTGTTAGGTATGTTAACGGATGTAATATGCAGTTGGAAACAAATATGATGGACTAGGCATTTTGTAGTGCCCAGAAAATAAGAAAACTTAGCTGTTCCAGAAAGAATATTTTGGTGAATTTTTCACACCTGATGGGATTGTCTTTGTCAAACTCAAAGCAAAAGGGCTCCTCTGCTGTAGACTCAGTTCCACACACACCCTGGAGATGGAAGGAAAGGGATTTTTAAAGTGGTTTTGGAACCATTCCATTCCTTTCAGAACTCCAGATGGATAATTTAATGATTTTTCTCTATGTTCATAAGATTAATACATGACCTTCTTTCCAACAAAGGGGTTTTCATTGTTTCTGAAACAGCAAGCACATTTGTCCAAAGAGGTTTTTCTGACCAAAGAGAAATCCATTTGATCAAAAAATAGAAACATAATAGGTTTCTGTAGCTATTTTAGGCATTTTTAAAAATCCGAGTTATATCAGTTTTGTCAATGTGATGTGTCTGGTCCAACTAAGCTTCATTTTAAAATTAAAGTGCCTATAGTAGAGTCACATCGTTCACATGTTTAACCTAAAAGAATTCAATTATGGATGCCAGGCCAATGAAATCCAATGTTCCTACCCCTCCCCAAAGTTATAGCAACAGAAATGCAGGAGGGAAATGCTCGGCGTTAGTTGAGAGCATGCTTTGAAGTAAGGGCAAGGGAGATGATTCAGTACGGTGCCCCTCATTGGGCTCTGTCCTGCCCATCTCCCCTGGTTCTGTCACCTCAGCATGCCAGGTCTGATGCCATTTCCAATTGTGCATTGTTCATGCAACGTGTCCCTAAGCCAAGCCAACAGCTTAATCTGGTGATGATCAAAACCAAAGCAATGTGTTATATCAAGAAATTTTGAAGGATGGAGTGTTGGCACTACAACATGGTACCTTCTTCCTAAGCAATTTCCTAAGATTTGACCAGGTGTGAGTTGGGATTTCTGCACCCACTTTGGGTATGACCCTAATGTCGGAATGTCGGATGTGTCTCTTGGAAGCTGCACCACTTTCTGTTAAACACTTTCAGGTGCCATTGCTTCATCTTTTCTAGTTGAGAACTATTAGCTCTATTTTTAAATTATCCACTTTGTGAATGATTTGTGGCAATGTTGGTTTTTTTTTTTTTTTCAGACTATGGTCTCTGCACCTGCTTCAGAATCATCTGGGATGCTGGGTTTTAGTAGAGTTCCCAGGCCCACTTCTGACCTATTATACCAGGAGTAGTCCAAGAATCAACATTTTTAATGGCATCCTGGTGTCCCCAAGGTCCCTTGATCTCTAAGGACATTTATATCCCATTCTATTTTCTGTCTCTTAGGACCCAGAGCATTTTTGGAACTGTTCTATCGAATGTGTGCTTAGAAAATCTAAATGAATTTGCATTACAAAGACTGATGAGAAAGGCACACCTGTCCAACTGAAAAAACAATCCATTGTTCTTCAGTTCCAACAATGAAGAGCTTAGTTCAATGGGTTTGCTGCCTATCAGGTGTGTGTTCATGAGGCCAGAATAGTTGTGACTAATTGAGTTTTGATTTGATTGCTATGTTTTATATTGTGGCCCATATTTAAATGTCTCTACAAGAGCCACCTGCATCTTTTAGAGGGTGTGATTCCAAACAGCTGCTTTGCACATTCAAGGGGTTCAAGAAATAGTTTGTAAATTGTCAGAATAAGAGCTACCCAGACACCAGACAGGTCTCCAAAGGCAAGGCAGCCAAATTATAAAAAGGAAATTCTAGCTTCTAAGTCTTTTCTTTCCGAATTACCCTCCACACCATGTACACACTTTAAAATTTTAGTATAGTTACCGTCCATTAAAGTTTGTTATTCCACTAGAATGGTCACATCATTTAGAAGTGAGATGAAGAACATGAAGCTGCTGAGAAATAGAAAATTGATTTCCCTTCTCAGAGCAGTTCCTGATTTATCTAACTATATGAAGGAACTGAACGTCTCAGCATGTCCAACTACAAAATGGGTAGAAAACCATAAAATGCAGAAGAGATGTCAAAGTCTCATTTTTCTTCTATGATGAAAAAGTAGAGAGGCAGCATTTTATTTTATTTTTTTTACCATTATTAACCACCCTGTCAATCATTTAAAATTTCCTCATAAAGACACAAAGCCAAGTGTTGAAAACTGCATGTCAGTCCTTCCAGCTGACATTACGAAAGGTGACGGTGAATATTCCAGCTAAAAAAAGATTCCTGGTTTTAAAGCCCAGCCGGAGGCAAGAAAGTGACACAGAAATGACCGCAGTGGAGGGAAGGTGGCCACAAAGGACTGTAAATTCCTCTTTGCTCTTGTTTATTTTACATGAGTGCAGTAAGCCCCAGCAATTAAAGTTATAATGCTGTATCTGACAGGCAAATAGCCTTCATGTACAAAGTCTCATGTTGGCTATGTAGGTAGCTCCCACGTCAGTGACAATTATTAACACATTTCTCAGTGATGATAGTTTCCTAATTCATTCTTAGGGAATGTTTAGGGCATGCAGTGGCCCAGAGCTCTGTCAAAATGAGTTGTCCCCCTTGAAAAATTGCAGTGCAGGAAAGTGACAACCTAAAGCTCTCTGGATAATGGAATCCAGGGGACACAGGGAAGCAGCACGCACAGTGGTTAAGCATCTTGGGTGCTGGTGTTCTATATTCTACTGCCTGAGCTCAAGTGTCCCTTCTGCCACTTATGAACTGTCTGCTATTTACAAGTGTCTTAGCACTTGTAAGCCTTTCATCCTCACAGGGTTGTCATGCAGATTAAATGAGATATGTTGGATTTAGCCCCATGCTTGTCTGTAGCATCTATTATTACAGTGGAAAGCAGGAGTCAGCACAGCTACAAGGAGCTCTCCAAGGACTCACCATGAAAGATAATCAATGTTCCATGTATGTAGAGATGGTCCCTGACTTATGATGCTTCAACTCAATGAGTTTTCAATGTTATAATGGTGTGAAAGTGATACACCTTCAGTGGAAACTGCATTTCAAATTTTTAATTGAATTTATTGGAGTGACATTGGTTAATACAATTACATATTTTTCAGATGTACAATTCTATAATACATCATCTGGATATTGTATTATGTGTTCACCACCCAAAGGCAAGTCTCCTTTCATTATCCCCCCTTTATCCCCTTCTACCTCCCCTACCTGCTTTCCTCGCTGATTGTCACCATACTATTGTCTGTGTCAATGTTTTGTTTTTGTTTATTTCTTTGTTTGTTGCTTAATCCTGTCACATTTTTCACCCAGTCCTGCAACACCCTCCCCTCTGACAGCTGTCAGTCTCTTCTTTATCTAAGAATCTGTGTCTATTTTGTTTATTTTATTCACAAGATTCCACATATAAGTGAAATCACATGGTACTTATCTTTCTTTGACTGGCTTATTTCAGTTAGCATAATGCTCTCCAGGTCCACCCATGCTGCTGCAAGGAAAAGATTTCTTTCTTTTCTGTGGCTGAGTAATATTCCATTATGTGAATGTACCACAGATTTTTTATCCACTCATCTTTTTGTGGGTATTTGGGCTGCTTCCCAATGTTGGCTACTGTTAATACAGCTGCAATGAACATAGGGGTGCTTATACTTTTTCAAATCAGTGTTTTGGCTTTCTTCAGATATATTCCCAGAAGTGGAATGGCTGGGTCATAAGACAGTTCCATTTTTAATTTTTTCAGGTAACTCCATCCTGCTTTCCACAGTGGCTGCACCAGTCTGCATTCCCACCAACAGTGCACGAGGGTTTCCATTTTTCCACATCCTCGCCAACACTTGTTGTTTATTGATTTATTGATGAAAGCCATTCTGATAGATATGAGATAACTCATTGTGGTTTTAATTTGGATCTCTCTGATAATTAGTGGCACTGAATGAACATCTTTTGATATGTCTATTGGCCATTTGTTTACCATCTTTGGAAAAGTATCTATTTAGATCTTTTGTCCATTTTTAATTGGATTGTTTATTTTTTTTTTTGGCGTTGAGTTTTATTACTTCTTTATAAATTTTGGAAATTTATTCTTTATCAAATGTATCATTGGTGAATATGTTCTCCCATTCAGTGGGTTGTCTTTTCATTTTGTTGATGGTTTTCTTAGCTGTGCAAGAATTTTTAGTATGATATAGTCCCATTTTTTTAAATTTTTTCTTTTGTTTTCCTTGTCCTAGGAGATATTTCAGAAAAAAAATATTGCTATGAGCAATGTCCAAGATTTTACTGACTATATTTCCTTCTAGGATTTTTATGGTTTCAAGTCTAATATTTAAGTGTTGAATTTTTATCTTTTCCGGGTTAGTGATATGCATGCAGCATGATACTTTCTCATGATGCTGGGCAGCAACAGCAAGATGATTTTGCTCAACTGAAGGCTAATGTAAGTGTTCTGAGCATGTTTAAGGTAGGCTAAGCTAAGTGCTGATTTTGGTAGGTTAGCTATATTAAGTGTATTTTTGTCTTACAATATTTTCAATTTGCAGGTTTATCAAGACCTAACCCAGTCCTAAGTACAAAGGGCATCTGAATAGGCATTATTCAATGGTTTACTAAAAAGGGTGTTTGTCCAGGACTCTCACTCACTATGTTTTGCCCAATCAGTCTTCTCATTTGTGGTGAATTGCTTTCCCCACAATGTGTGGCTCCCCCATTCACCAGTGGAGACTTCTTTGCTGTATGGCTTTTCATTCTTCATTCTTCTACTTTCTGGGAACACTCTTGTAGGCTAAAGCCTGCTTGAAGGACAGGCTTGTTTCTAACCTTCCAGAAGCAGCCTGGGAAGTTAGCTACCAAGCTGGACGAAGGCAGTTTACTTGCATCTCCCAGGTTGAGAGGCTGGAGAGCAGGGTAGACTAGCCAGGGTCAGGAAGGTTATCATTTGCGGCTGGGTCAGATTGAGAACTCTGGTTTGAGATCAGAGTGATGAGGAGGCAAGACCTCCAGGGGAGCCTTCACAGGTCAAGGTGAAACCATATACACCTATTCTCAGAGCACGTGAAAGGATTTTTCCCTGAGCCTGGAATTTGACACTCAGCAGAAGAAAACGCTTCAGGGTTTGATGTGTGTCTATGGTGAGCTACACTGATAGATGTGAAAAGAGAAACCAAATCAAAGTGTCTTTTTTGTTCAATCATAATAAATTATTATTGGTAATGTTAATAATATAATATGATAGGTTCTGCTTAATTTCTTTACCTGTAGGACTCCCATTTCATAGGTGAGTTCACTCAGCTAAGGATTACGCAGGAAGTCAACCTTCTATCGGGTCAGCTTAACTCCCAAACTATGTATTTCCACACTATGCCATTCATTTTAGTGTCTCATGTCTGGGAGCTACAGAAAGTGGACTCGATTTCCACTAATGCAAACAGTGCTAGACATTACAGGACATACAAAAGTGCAGAACATATAACTTTCCCCTCAATCTAGCCTTCAGTGTGAAGCATATAAGCAAGGTGGAGAAAGGCAGAGAATGCACCCCTGGTAATTTTAGATTTTGTTTGATAAAAATGGGGACTTCTTAAACCAAAACAGCATTTTTTCCTTAGAAATAGCAATTTCTTTATTAAAATCCATATGTATCTCATGGCTGGTTATTTAGCACACTTTATAATAGTTTAAATGTACCCAGTTGAAAGTAGACATCAATTAGGATTGGAAGACCTAATTAATCCTCATCTGCCTTATGCATTTCTGAAATAATATGACTTATCAGTACGCAAGTAAAACATGTGGTATATTATTAATATATATTTTTAATTAATTAATTTTGCAGGGGAAGGAATGACAATTTCCTGGCCATTTTATTTTATTATTATTGATTTTAGAAAGAAAGAAAAAGTGTGTGTATGTGTGTGTGTGAGAGAGAGAGAGAGAGGTGGAGAGAGAGGAAGCAAGCGAAACATCAATTTGTTTTTCCACTTATTTATTAATTCATTGGTTAATTCTTCTATGTGTTGTGACTGGGAATTGAACCCACAACCTTGGAATATTGGGTTGACACTCTAATCAACTGAGCTACTCAGCCAGGGCAATATTTTAAAATTTATGATCATTGGCATGAACAGGTGATTTCTCAAGTTGATTTTTCTAGGTTTTTGCAGGAACTAGAATCTCAAATAGCATTTTCTACCTTGATTCCTCCCTTTTTCAAAAATGTTTCAGTTGAAGAACTGGACTAATGCAATAAATTATTGAGAAGAGGCCCATGATACTAACATTGCAATTACAAAATGGCTTATTTTAGTCTTTATACAAGCAAAAATTATGGAATATGTTTCTCTAAATGTTGGTGATAAAATTTGCCAGCTTTCATGTCAATGTACTTACTCTAACAAAAGTTATTGGTAGTCCTGAGTGGTGTGCCTCAGTGCATTGAATGCTGGCCTGTGAACCAAAGGGTTACTGGTTCGATTCCCAGTCAGGGCACATGCCTAGGTTGCAGACCAGGTCTCCAGTTGTGGGGCGTGTGAGAGGCAACCACACATTGATCTTTCTCTTCTTCTCTTTCTCTGTCCTTTCTCTTCTTTTTAAAAATAAGTAAATAAATATAATCTTTAAAAAAACCATTGGCAGCCCCAGTGACATTTGGATTCTACTCAGGTGAATTAGACATGTTTGTGATATGCTTCTCTTTAAATTGTTACAGGAATTAAATGATGTGATGCATGAAAAGCAGTAAACCTAGTGTCTAATATTCAGACAGAGTTCCAAAAATAGCTTTATATTATTTTTCTTAGTTCTTACAGTGACCCTGTACAGAAGGCAATATGATTCCTTTTATGCAGATATGGAAAGTGTGAGTTACTTGTTCAGAGTCCTCAGATAGTAGATGGAAGAGTTAAGTTACCATCTGAGGTCTTTCCCCAAAGCCATACACTTAGCCTCTTTGCAATAATGTAAGAAGATGGGAGCTATGGCTCTAGATGTACGTTTTCAGATTGTTTTCCTTCTATGGGCCGCATGAGACTACGGGATTGGACCTTGATATAACAAGGATGAAATGGGGCAGGGGAGCTTTGTTCTCCTCAATGTTTATTTAAGAATGGCAGAAATCCAGATAGAATTGCCTTTAGTCAAAAGCAGAATATACTGTACTTTAATACCATGCATTTTATGGTTCAAAATAGGCTTCAGCCATGGTTGGATCTAGGTAACCAAATAATGACTTCCTTGAATGTGCCTTGCTGTAACTCTAGGCTCTACTTTCCTTGATGTTTACTTTATTTCATGACACATTCTCCCTAAGTAGTAGAAGGATGTTCACTGGTAACTCTGGACTGAGCCATTACTCAGACCAGGATAAAGAGAGTACCTCTTTCCCAATCATCAAAGCAATATCCCAGCGATAACTCTCATGTGTCACATATCCATCCTTGAACAAATTATTCTGGTCTGGAACATGGGACAACCTTATTAGTCAGGTTTGGACTCAAGGATGAACAAGACTCTATATGAACTATAAGTTCTATAAGACTAGGGCTGGAGAAGGAGTTTTTTCTTAAAAGAAATTCAAGATGTTATTCTTATCAGGAGGAAGAAATTGGAGGATGTTGGAGACTAATGTCCACCACAGGGACATCCCCCTCAGTCGAGGGAGTCAGGTAGAAAGAAATGTGGTGGGGGGATAACCTGCACTGACTCTTCACCTGCCTTCATATACATTCTGAAGACAAAGTTCTGGTGTTTCCTCCTTTGTGCCACGACAGCTAACTCCTTTCAACTCTGCCTCCCAAGGAAGAAAGGAGCCAATATCTGGTGGCTCTGTCTGGTATTGCAATGATAAGTTGTTCACACCATTAGCCCAGTATCTGTTCACAAGGACTCTTTAAGTAGATCTTCCAGGCTCACACATCCAAACCAGAAAAGGCAGAATGAAAAAAAAAAAAAAAAAAAAAAAAAAATTAAAAAAATACAGTGATGGGTCTGAGGTCATAGTTAATTGGAAGGACTATCTGGATTCCCACTTCAAAACCCCATGCTCCTGTATAGTCCTCTCTGCAATAAATCATTAAAAAAAAATGTCATTAAAATGAAACTCAAGCCGGAGATTACAAATTTGAGAATTTAAGGCTTACACAGCTAGTGGATTTTATGACTTGCAAATAGTCTTATTTCCCCTGATGTTGTATGTATGTGTTAACAAATAATATTTTATGTAAAAATATGAATTCTGGCTTCTCCCCACACCCCAAAGATAATAAATGACTGAAGTTGACATATGGTCATGCTGTCTGGCAATGCATGCTTTCTGCATTCCCCTCAAAGTTCACCTGGCCAGCTTCAGTCATTTATGGGATCTATTCAGCACTGGAGGCATTTGAGTTTGCAAATCCTGGTGTAATAGTAGCATGTCACCTACTCACATACATGGTGGCCTGTGCAATATGCCAGTCCATCTCCTGAACAGTTCCAAAATACAGCATGTGCTCCATATCCATATATCTATATTTCCATATTTATTCTCACCGATACACACACACATGAGGAATTTGCCTCTGCCTTGCTCTTTTCTTTCCCTGCACCCTCTCATTTAGTTCTCTGCATAATCCTCCTCTTATAACCTTCATCTTCACAATGTAGGAATTTAGCATGCTCTCTACCCAACCATATTAATAAAGCACTTAAAAATATGCAATTTATTCAGGATTATTTATCTAACTATCTCTACTGAAGTGCTTCTTCTGCAGCTCTTCATATGCAGTGGTTTCCCTGGGGGCAGCTTTCAGAGTCCGAAAGCATTGACTGAAATGCAAAGCCAGGCATGCTAGCTGCACACCCAGGCATCCCCAGCGCAGTCGTTGCAGCAAGGAGCAGAGTCGAGCACTAGCCGTGGGCATTTGGTCTGTCCTCCTGCTTCCAGGCTGAGCTGCACCACCTGGCCTAAGCGCCTGGGAATTCTCTCCTTCCATACTCAATTGCAGGAAACTCTAATCTCCTAATTGCGGTTTAGTGTCTGGAAGAGTCCAGAGAAATGATGAAGTCTGTCCTAGCTGTTTTCACTCCTTGCCTTAGTGATAGATTATCTCACATCCTTATCCCTTCCCATATAGCAGGTTTCTCTGCAGTCAGACAGTTCTTTGTTACAGGGTTCTCCTGAGCGCTGGAGGGCTTTTAGCAGGATCTCTAGTCTCAACCCACTAGATAACAATAGCACACAATTGTGACAACATTTTTTCTGACAGTGGCCAAAGTCCCCTGGGGGAACATTTGCCTGGTTGAGAGCCGCTGCCTCACAGGAGCATGGCATGGATAAGCCCCAGGGAGCGGGCATTGTGTTTGGTTTTGCTCATTGTTTGTCAACACACAGTAGATTCCCAATAAATATTTGTTGAGTGGAGGAATGAACTTTCTCCTGGTCAGAGCTGAATATTATGTTTATCCTCAAAGTAAAATGGAAAATCTTTCATGATTTTAATTCATATATAAAGAGGGAAGTCAAGGGCCCCTTTTCATTTCTTCCTCCCACCGCCATTATCAAACGAGTTCAATAAATGTTTGTCGATTGAAAGCCTTAATCGTTATTATGACTCTCTTAACTTGAGTATCTACCCTATGACAGTTCTAAATAGGTGTCATCATTTAACTTAATTTTCCCCAGTGACTCATTGATGTATTTAATATCAACCCAATTTTATAGACTGGGAAAGTGGAAATCAGAGATGCTAAGTAAATGTTCTAAGGCCACACAGCTATAAACTAGTGGAGACTTGATCCAGACTTGGTCTGGAAGGATTCTCAGAATCTTCTTTTCTCTCTACACCTCGTTGTCTCACTCTCTTCTGCCAAAGCTCCACGTAGGATGACATGAAGAACATTCATCTCAAGGTAAAATGAGCTAGAGGTTAAGTGGATTTGACTGAGTTCCCCATTATATTCATTTTTGTGGGGGTGGGTTAAAAACAGAACCCCTTGGTCATAACTTCACATGCACTTGAAAATGAGAAGAGAGTTTTATAGCTTCCCATTATGTATTGCACTATGAGAGAAATAAGAAGAGGGATGGAGTGGAGTGAAGAAAATAATAATATTGCAAGGCTTTATATGGAAGGGTCAAGTGAGGAGAAGAGGAGCCAGAATGTAGAGAACAAAGGCTAAGAACACAGATACATAAGAGATGTATCTAAACTATTTTAAAACATGGTTAAGGAACTCAAGGAGAAATATAAAGAAGGAAGCACTGTAAAAGGTCAGAAAAAGTAGTCAAGTAGAAGCAAGGTAATTTAAACATAAAAAAGAAAAGCTGCAGATGCTCCTTTCATGCTTCAGAAGTCATCGGTCTTAAACCTTGCAGTACACCAGTAATTCATTGAAATCTTCTGCAAGATACAACGTTTTTCACAAAGACATGCTTTTCCCCCTAAGCTGATGAGTACCAGAGATGGTCCAAATTTCTTTTAAAAATGAGACCACTAAGTTTTCTTTACATCAACCTTAATGATAACAATGTGTTGGACCTTGCCTTATAATGGACACACGGAGGTGGACTGTTTAGTTTCCCTGTCTACGTAGGTGACTCCATCATTCAGATATTGATGTATGAAAGTATTAGTGTCATGGGATGAGAAGAAAAGAAGAAAGGGAGAGAGGGAGGGAAAAAGCTAAAAGAAAAATTCCTCCATGTCATCATCATTTTCTCCTCCATTTATTTTTCAGTCTGCAATATTTTTTAATTGTGCATGCACTGTATCCAGTTACTGTGTGAACCACATAAGAAACAGCAGTAAACAAAACCAGTCAGGGTACACTGCTCTCGTGGTGTGCATGGTCTAGTGGGGAAGGCAAAAAGGAATCCAGAAATCACTATGTGTGTGTTGGGGCAGTGTCTGTATTCTTGCATTCATGACTCATTTGTGGCCCGACATGTCAGCTTCCATAGCTCATTCATCTACCAGCCTGGCACTCAGACCCCACAGATTTGGGACAGTGGATCATCACATTAAGGAAAGAGCTGACCCCACATGCCATAACAAAGCACTACTTGACAGACTCAGCCCCCCAATCCTTGAAGGAAAGGAAAGCTGGGCTGGCTTCACTTCCCAAACTGAGCAGTGGTGTTGGGTTCTTCCACCGCTTTCTGATATGTTCATTCTGGGACTTGAACGTGAAAATGAGTTGAGGCGTTAAGTATAGATGGGAGAGCCACTTGGAACTGAAAATGACCTCAAGGTCACCTAAGCCAGCCAGTATGAATTTACAATGCTGGATTTCTGCTCTTTAAACTTAAACTTCTTCCACACTTCTCATCAGTTTGTTTTTACCCAATAGAATTGCTGCTGCGCAGGGCAGGTCATTTTATTTTTAGACAACTGACAATTCCTCATTTTATGAAAACATGTCTGTTCTCCCTAAAATTACTGGCTGCAATTCCACCTTCTGACACCAGACCACCAGTCACTGCACTTTGGAGCTGTGGGGTCCAAAGGCCTAGGCCCGAGTTCCAGCATCAGCAGTGGTCAGACATAGAACCTGAGCAAGCACTCAGGCTGCCTGGGCATCGTTGGCCTTTTCTGTTAAGTGGAGAGTATTCCTCAAGACCTATCTCTCCAGAATTCAGGGTGGAGTAAGTGTGATTACCTGGATCACATGGGCTTTCTTCACATGGTAGCGAAGAGGCCACTGTAGCTCAAAACTCCCATCCCACCAGCAGAACAACCCAGGAAGTTAGAACACATTTATGTTTTCTGATATCTGGGTCAAGGGAGAAGAGAGGACTTAGATCATTTTTACTTGGACCATGTATGCACCCTTCAGCCAATCAGAGTGTCAGAAATGGACTACCGTTGTTGGTGTGACTAAAGTGGAGTGTCAGAGAAGTTAGTCGCGGGGACAATGGGGGAAGCTATCGATGTCCACTACTACATGGTATCTAAGAGCAAGCAGTTTACCCATCTCAGTCATCAACCTCGCCAAACCTTTAAAAGACAAGGAGAATTTTCTCAAAAGCTTAAATATAGAATTGCTGCGTGACTCAGCAATTCCACTCCTAGGTAAATACCCCAAAGAACTGAAAACAGGAATTCAAACAAATGCTGGTACCTGAATGTTCATAGCAGCATTATTCACAGCAGCCAAAAGGTGAAAAGAACACCAATGTCTGCCAATGGACAAATAAAAAATTGTGATCTATCCATGCAATGTAATATTATTCAGCCATAAATAATGAAGTATTGATCCATGCTATAACGTGGATGAACTTGAAAAACATCATGCTAATTGAAAGAAGCCAGACACAAAATGTTACATATTGTATAATTTCATCTATAAAATATGCAGAATAGATAAACCTAAAGAAACTAAAAGCATATTGGTGGTTTCCAGGCCTGTGAGGAAGAATGTGAGGAGTAGCTGATTGAAGAAGGGCTTGGGATCTTCTTCAGGAATGATGAAATATTTTGGAACTGGACAAAGTTGGTGGCTGTACAACATAGTAAATGTACCAAGTGTCATGGAATTGTTCACTTTAAAATAATTAATGAAAAGAAAGCAAGGATACTCTGGTCTGGGTGGCTCAGTTCGTTGGAATACTGTCCCATGCACAAAAAAGTTGTAGGTTCAATTTCTGTTCAGGGCACATACCTAGGTTGTGGTTCAATGCCCAGTCAGGGCGTGTATGGGAGGCAACAGATGGGTGTTTCTCTCTCATCTCTCTCTCTCTCTCTCCTCCCTCCCCCTTCCTTTCTCTCTAAAATCAATAAAAACATATCCTCAGGTGAAGATTTTTAAAACAAGTTAAAAAAAAAAAAAAGGCAAGGAGACCTAGGGTGGTGCAACCTTAGGTGAGATATGTAACTTGCTTGAGCCACATATTTCTTTCATAAAATGGGCAAGAGATGCCTACAACTTTGGGTGATGGTGAGGTTCAAAGGAGCTAATGTTTATAAGGCAACTGCTCGCCACTCAATAAATCACACATGAGCAACCCTTCCCCAAACACACACACTTGTGTGCACGTCAGCACCAAAATGAGTCCTACTCAGTGAGTTGACTTTGACTTTAGAGAAAGCATAGGTAAAGGGTTACCTACCACACATCACTATCAGGTCCTGTCAAATACACACCCCCATATCTCTGAAAAATTGCTATTCCTTCTGCCTCCACATCAGTTCGGGCTGTCCCATCTTTTCCTGGTCGGCTGCCCTCCCTGCCCTATTTCCTTTGCTCTCACTGGAGTCTTCCCACAGTAGCCGAAGGACCCATCTCAGCACGCACATAGGATGTTCTTCCCTCCTAAGAACCTCACCGCGCGTAGAGTCCCAACCACCTTCACATAAACCCCGCGAAGTCTGGCTCCTGCCAACCTCTCTAAATTTACGCCCCCCCCTTTTTATTTTCATTCTGATCCTATTGACTCTGACTTGTCTGAAGCTGGCTCAGTTCCAGCTGAAAAGTCACCTTATCAAAGACCTTCTCCAACCACCCTTTTTACACTAGTATCCCACTTCTTTATTTTTTGCCATGGCACCCTGGTTAATTCCTTCAAAACCATGATTACAATTTATAATTTTAAACAATTGGCTTGTTTTGTGCACTTTGTCCACCTCATTCATGAATGCAGCTCCACTCACCAATGCAATGCTTGGTTCATAGCAAGCCATGGATCAGTGCTTGTTAGATGAGACCAATGTGTGGGAATTATCATTATGGTCCTAAAAATGCTGCAAAGTCCACTTTGCCCTAAAGTACAAACTCGTGAAATGGTTAAGGGGCACACTTAGTTTGCCTTCTGGATGTCTCACTGTTTTTCTGTCCTCTGCCATTATAACAAGGAGTGTGACTTTGGCACAAGGTGGCAGCCCGTTGAACTTTGATCCCTTCTTTTATTTATGATGTATGTCTCAGGAAAAAATGACAACATCTGGGAATTCATTAAGTGACAGTTTTCCCTTCAACTTCTTTCTCTAGTTTATTTTGCCCAACACAATCCTATTAAGGGAAAAGCTAATTGACCACAAGCTCCATTTCTGCTGAGCTTAGCCAAAAAGTCAATCACTGCTCGGCAGGAGCTCTTCTGACTGTTTAGTTAGTGGACAAATTTCCATTCTGACTGGCTCGGCCGGTCCTAAGGGAATAGATGCGAATGTGCTTAATTCTGTTTCCATACCTTTCATTTTCAGCAAAACTGAGACAACCCCAAGGAGGCTATTATTATGAAAAGAGAGGGGGGCGTGGAAATGATTTCATGACTATGCGTATTCTGTTTCCATTACACTCAGCTCTGTTCACAAATGTATTTCCTGCTGCAAGGGTGGGGGGGGGGGAGAGAAGGGGGAGATGCCGGAGAGAGAGAAACATATATGTGAGAGAAACATCCGTCAGTTGTCTCCCAAAAGCTCCCCAACTAGGGATCAAACCACAACCTAGGTATGTGCCCTGACCAGTAATTGAACCCACAGCCTTTTGGTACATGGGATGATACAGCTGGGGCTGTAGCAAATCATTTTGGTTGAAGAATCTTTATTTCCAAAATGTAGACATCATAAACTAACAAGGAGAAGCTAGTAATTTGTGACACTGTGTGAGCCCATAGAGATTTATCACTTCCGTCCAGTGAATGGAAGCACGTGGAGTAGAAGAAGGGCACTGCTTCCCAATTTTTGAGTGAATGGAGAGCCACACTGGCAATGGACAAGCCTTTCTGAGGTCACTATGACACTGTGCTCTCGGGTGGCATTAAGAACATCCTGTTGAGGGATGGAGAAAAGCTATCTCTCTTCCTTCATGGCTCAATTTAAAAAAAAAAAATGTTTAAAGCTAAGTAATATTCTGTGTCAGCTTGCACTAAAAATAATGCTTTATTATTGCCATTTCAGTTTTTTACAGTTGAGGGCTATTAATCAATGAGGCAGCGTGGACCCATATGAATATTGATCACTGTCTCATTGCCCGCCTTTGAGTGATCTCTCTTAATGACAGCCAATTTCAATATTCAATACAAAAGGTGTGTTTTCTGGATTGTACCAGAACTGATAATTTTTTTTTGTTTCTTTGATTATGCTATTACAGTTGTCCCATTTCTCCCCCTTTATTCCCCTCCGTCCTGCACACCCTCTCACCTTGCCCCCCTTTCGTTCTTGTCCATGGGTCATACAAATAAGTTCTTTGGCTTCTACATTTACTGTACTATTCTTAACTTCCCCGTCTGTTTTCTACCTATCACTTATGCTATTTATTCTCTGTACCTCCCCACCACCCGACTCCCCTGTTGATAACCCTCCATGTCTTATATAAATCCCTTTAACATTTCATATAATAAAGACTGGGTGATGATGAACTCCTTGAACTTGACCTTATCTGAGAAGCACTTTATCTGCCCTTCCATTCTAAATGAAAGTTTTGCTGGATAGAGTATTCTTGGATGTAGGTCCTTGCCTTTCATGTCTTGGTACACTTCTTTCCAGCCCCTTCTTGCTTGAAAGGTTTCTTTTGAGAAATCAGCTGAGAGTCTTATGGGAACTCCTTTGTAGGTAACTGTCGCCTTTTCTCTTGCTGCTTCTAAGATTCTCTCCTTATTTTTAATCTTGGGTAATGTAATGATGATGTGCCTTGGTGTGTTCCTCTTTGGGTCCAACTTCTTTGGGACTCTCTGAGCTTCTTTGACTTCCTAGAAGTCTATTTCCTTTGCCAGATAGGAGAAGTTCTCCTTCATTATTTGTTCAAATAAGTTTTCAATTTGTTGCTCTTCCTCTTCTCCTGGTACCCCTAAATAATTTGGATATTGGAACATTTAGAGACGTCCTGGAGGTTCCTAAGCCTCTCCTCATTTTTTTGAATTCTTGTTTCTTCATTCTTTTCTGGTTGAATTCTTCCTTCTGGTCCACACCGTTGATTTCAGTCCCAGTTTCCTTCCCATCACTATTGGTTCCCTGTACATTTCTGCTTATTTCCCTTAGTGTAGTCTTCATTTTTTCATCTAATTTGCGACCAAATTCAACCAATTCTGTAAGCATCCTGATTACCAGTGTTTTGAACTGTGCATCTGATAGGTTGACTATCTCTTCATTGCTTAGTTGTATTTTTCTGGAGTTTTGATCTCCTCTTTCATTTGGACCTTTTTTTTTTTCTCTGCACCTCTGTTACTTTAAGGGGTGGAGCCTTAGGTGTTCACCAGGGCAGGGTAGCCCACATTGCTACATTGTGACACTGTCTGTGGGGAAGGGGTCTAAGAAGGAACAATGGTTTTTGCTCTGCTCTCTGCCAGCTTTCAGTCACTTCCCCTGCTACCCACAAGCAAATTGGGCCCTTCTGGTGTTGATTCCCTATTGGGTCGGTTTGTGTACATTCTAGGACCCTGTGGGTCTCTCCAACGAACTCCCCTGTGAGGCTGGGAGTTCCTCCCGCTGCTGCCTCAGCCCCCACAGGTGTCTTCAATTGGTGGTTTGAGGCTTTATTTCCTCACGCTGGAGCTCTGGGCTGCGTGATCTGTTTAGTTCCCCAGGTTTTTCTCCCAGTTTATCTGTGTGAATGCAGAACCATCTACTCCACCAGCCTGGGCCCCGCTGGGTCTGGGTCGGCCAGCCACGGGTTTCACTGGGTCCTCCAACTGTGGGTCTCACTGGCCAGCTGCAGCGTTGCCCATTCTGCTTCATAAACCGCAGGCTTGGCATGAACCCTCTCTGCCCGGCTTCGCCCTGCCTACTGGTCTGGATGAATGTGTCTTCATTAACTCCTTGGTTGTCGGACTTCCATACAGTTCGATTTTCTGTCAATTCTGGTTATTTTTTGTTTTTAACTTGTTGTTGTCCCTCTTTTGGTTATGTGAGGAGGTACAGTGTGTCTACCTATGCCTCCATCTTGGCCGGAAGTCCAGAACTGATTATTGACTGGAAGGATTTAGCTAGAATGTGGGCTTCTTGTTTACTAGCCCCTCCGATCACAAAGACCCTGGTTTTGGTCAATCTGGACTTAACTTTTCAGGGTCTCAGAAATTCAAGCATTTCCTTGGTTGTGTTTTATTTAGGACACCTAAACAATGCTAATGGCAAACATTAACTTTGTCATATTTAGTAGCTCAAATATCAAAGCAAATATTCAAGTAGTGTGTTTTTTTACTTTTTTACTGTATTTTTCGTTGCCATTTAGTCCCTTTATGCCCCCTCCCTGCCATAGTCATCACACTGATATCCATGTCCATGAGTCCTTTTCTCTTTTTGCTCAATCCCTCTACCCCTTACCCACCCTTCCCTTAGCTGTCATCCTTCTCTTTATCTATGAGTCTGTCTACATTTTGCTTGTTAGTTCAGTTTGTTCATTAGATTCTACATATCAGTGAAATCATATGGTATTTGACTTTCTCTGACTGGCTTACTTCACTTAGCATAATGTTCTCTAGGTCCATCTGTACTATCACAAAGGGTAAAACTTTCTTCTTTTTATGGCCAAGTAGTATTCCATTGTGTAAATGCCTCATAGTTGTTTTATCCACTCATCTACTGATGGACACTTGGGCTGCTTCCATATTGTGGCAATTACAAATAACATGGCAATGAACGTAGAGGTGCTTATGTTCTTTGAAATGAGTGTTTTGGATTCTTTTTGATATATTTCCAAAAGTGAGATCACTGGGTCAAAAATCAGATTCACCTTCTTACACCACACATGAGAATGAATTCAAAATGGATTAAAGACTTAAATGTTAGAGCTGAAACCATGAAAATCCTGGAAGAAAAACATAAGCAGCAAAATCTTGGACATTGCTTGTAGCAATATTTTCCATATATCTCCCCAGGCAAAGGAAACAAAAGAAAAAATAAACAAATGGGACTATATCGAAATAAAAAGATTTTGCACAGCAAAGGAAAACATCAACAAAATAAAAAGACAAGGCACAGAGTGGGAGAACATATTAGTCAATACATCTGACAAAGGGTTTATATCCAAAATTTATATGTAACTTACAAAACTAAACACCAATAATAATAATAATAATAATAATAACCTAATTTTTAAAAATTGGCAAAGGACTCCAACAGACACTTCTCCAAAGAGGACATACAGATGTCTATTGACCAATAGACATATGAAAAGATACTCAGCATCATTAATCATCAAGTGATGTATTTTAGATCTTTAAAATGAAGCCTAAACATTCTATAATTCAGGGTAAACCAGGGTAAGATTTATTTAACACCACATTGCTTTAACTCAGTTTAGGAAGGGAAGAATGTCACATATGCAAAAAGGGTAGAAATTCTCCCCTTCCCATTGTATCAGAAGTGCCATGTCTTCTTCTGGGGTGGTGCTGAGATTGTGCAGGCCACTGTTGCCTTTTCTCCTCTCAGTTGTTGTAACTCTGGTGGAATCTTTCTCTGCTCCATGGCTCCCAGATGCATCCATCCCGTTGCCATTAGGATCCTACTTTTGGCTTTTTGCCCGTCTGTTTGGTTAATTACTAACACACGAACTGATATCCCTAACCTGGAAATAGTGTACCCTTTGTGCGCTAGTATATTATGGTCAACTTCCCAGAGAGTGATATATATCTATGTGGCTTTTGGTAGTGTTTTTAGAAGTAATATAGCTACTTTACATTTTTCAATTCCTCAGTCTCTACAAGCATGCAATTTTCTAGCAGCCATTGAAATGCATTCAGTGCTATGGGATCATCCTGCTTGGGTTGGTCAGCATCTCTGGTTCTTAGCAAAGTGTAGGTTGATTGGCAGTACAGATCAGGTATGAAAGGCAGTGAGTCTTGCTTTCTTTCTCTAGAATGTCTGGTGTTGTCATGTTCTAGCAACATCACTGTGCATGAGCAGACTGCTTCTGTGTTGTGGTTTGGACACTCGGTACGTGCAGGATAGGCTGGCTTGAGAAGAGGACAGCCATTGCTTCGTTAGAAGAGGTTATTACATCACCTATCAGCCTGATTCAGGAGAGCTGGAGAGCAGCATGGGCTGGGGGGCAGCTAGCTGCTTCCCAAACTTCCCAGGGACAGCAACACGGCAGCCAGCACAAATGTCAGTTGGATAGGACAGCGTGCCAGATGCCATCACAGAAAATAACTTCCCCTCGCTGGTATCTGGGGACTTGCCTTGTGATCCAGAAGACTGCACAATGGTCTTCTGTGCCAGCCGGGACCGTGAGCCCCTCTGCCCTTTCTTCCTCCATGTCAATGAAACATTTGGGTAGATCACCAGAGAATGCAGAATGGACTTTGGTCATGGCATAAATTGAGTGTGCTGTACATTAACAATGATAATTAATGAAATCAGTACAAAAGATTCTTACATAACTGTCTACAGAGGAACTGGGGCTCTAAATGCTGCACAAATTGTAACTCATTTACATATTTGTTATCCATCTACATGTCTCATTAGCCTGAAGCAGAATGGAATAACCAAAGTTAAAAGCAAATAATTCAGACTCTAGAGTTGGACTAACTAGCTTAGTATCCTGACTCTGCCTCTTTCCATATGTGTGACTTTGGAAAATAAATTCTGTTCCCTTTACCAGACCCAACTCTCCTTCCCTGACTTCTTGAAACAGATCCTGCTCCTTGCTCCCTCACGGCATTTGCACAGGCTATTCCCTCTCCCAAGAAAATTTACTGGCTCTTTTTTCTAAATGCACCCTGTTCATCATCCTAACATTGGCCCAATCATCACATGGGTAGGAATCCCCACTTCTGTCTTCTTTCTACCTTCTATATCTCCCAAATTCTGAATCTCTAATAAGATACACCTGCATTTATTTTCATTATATCTTTCTTTCTTCCTAAATCAAACAGATTGATACACTGTGGGGCTACTTCTAGCATTTATGTGGGGACTGTAGGTGTTCAGATGTGCTCAGAAAAATGTAGAATTGGCTGAGGTGAAAACTTCCAAAGTACATTAGGTGTCCTGTATAACCCATTTGTGTGTGTGTGTGTGTGTGTGTGTGTGTGTGTGTGTGTGTGTGTGTGTGAGAAAGATAAGATAAAATTAGAAAACACGGAATCTGGGGGTACTATTGTCCCTTTTAAGTCTGATATCATGTTTATCTAATATTTGAGTATTATTTTGCTATTCTGGACCCTTGATATAGTTACCTGATTAGAATTTGCTGAGGTTTTATCTGTGTTTCCTTGAATCAGCAATAACTCATTTAAGAGTGAAAATGGGGCATGTGGCTTGTAGGAAGAAAATAAATATCATTTACATTCATTTGACTACTTGAAACCAGTACCTGAAATGAGTCCACATAGCTCAATGTGCTCCAAGAGGAATTTCCCAGTGTCGATGAATATTTCAATTGTCATGGAATTCTAAATCTATCTGCCTCATAGAATTCATGTAATAGTTAATAATAATATTATCTATGGAAATTATATCAGTCACTGTTCTAAATTATGTGCACGTATTAATTCACTAATCTGCATAAAATACTTGTTACTTCTATATATCATCCATATTTTGTAGATTAGGAACTGAAGAACTAACAGGTTTTTTTTTTTTTTAAGATTCCCTGTTGATACATTTAATGTATGCTAAAGGAAAAAAACAAATGTGTTATTGTATTATATTTCTATATATGGATATTTTTTCTTAATTTTTTCTTACAGTACTGATATTACTTTAGATTTTAAAACAGCAACACAAAAAGTTTCTTTCTTTGATGTGACATTTTTATTTTTCCCACACTTTCCCAAGTCACTGCCTTACTGTGCAGCAACATCAGCTCTGGCTGTGGAAGTTAAGCCACAGGTTTGGGTTGGGGAAGCAATTTTTTAAAATTATGAAGGGGAGACTTTATCGTGTGTATCAGATTTCCATTTCTGGCTAGGAGAGCCAAGCAAGAAGTACCTCTTGCATTTGCAAAATGAGAAACCCACTGGAGAACTGAATTATTCTGAATCCTGAAACGTTTGCCCCTACCTCTCACATATATCACAACAGAGTTTTCATACTCATTAGCCAAATTCTGGCACTCCCGTTTAAATGCTGGTATTTATTTTAATTTATCTCAGCTTGGGTCGTGGATGTGGCCCAAGCAGAGAGCAAGTCACCTCCTGGCCCCTTGAACTGTTTTGGAGAAAGTATGTGATTCCCTGTAGTATTATGGGATTTGCAGTTCACTGGGCAAATTTTGCACTCCAACATTTAATGTGGTTGTTTGATTAAATCTTTTGGCTCCTTTGAGATTACTCACATGTTTCTGAGCAGAGCATTTTGAAAGTTTTTAAAATTTCACAGGAAAAACTTGTATGACATGCGCCTTCATGGATTAGGGTTGGGTCTGGGCATTGTGAAAGCCTTATTTAAAATATTTTGCTATAAAAAGAAGAAAGAGAGATAGACAGACAGAGGGAGAGGAAAAAAGGTACAGAAAAATGGCAATGAATAAGTACCTATCTATAATAACCTTAAATGTTAACAGATCAAATTCTCCAATCAAAAGACAAAGGGTGGCTGAATGGATAAGAAAATATGACCTACACATATGCTGCCTACAAGAGACCCACCTCAGAACAAAAGACCTGTACAGGCTGAAAGTGAAGGACTGGAAAAAATATTCCAAGCAAATGGACATAAAAAAAAACTGGGGTAGCAATATTTATATCAGACAGAATAGATTTCAAAACAAAGACCATTAGAGGAGACAGAGAAGGCTACTTCATAATACTCAAGGGAAGAATCCATCAAGAAGATATAACCATTATAAACATATATGCACCCAACATAGGAGCACTCAAATATATAAGGAAAATCTTGGAGGACTTCAAGAAAGATACTGACAGCTACACACTTATAGTAGGGGATTTTAACACCCCACTGTCAACAATGGATAGATTTTCCAAACAAAGAATCAGTAAGGATATTGTGGTACTGAATGACACTCTAGATCAAATGGACTTAATTGATATGTACAGAATGTTTCACCCAAAGAAGCAAAATATATATTCTTTTCAAATGCACAGAGAACATTTTCAAAGATAGACCACAGGGTAGGACACAAAAGAAGCCTCAAAAATTCAAGAAAATTGAAATCATACAAGCATGTTCTTGGATTACAATGGCTTAAAGCTAGAAACCAACCTCAAGGAAAAAACTAAAAAAATTCAAATTCATGGAGAATGAATAACATACTATTAAAAAATGAATGGGTAAACAATGAGATCAAAGAAGAAACCAAAAAAATTCTGGAAACAAATGAAACTGAACACACAAAAGCCCAAAACCTGTGGGACACAGTAAAGGCAGTCCTTAGAGGGAAGATCATAGCAATACAGGCTTAACCAGAAAAGATAGAAAATCTCAAATAAACAAACTAACCCTACATCAGCAAGAACTCAAGGAACAACAACAAAGCTCAAATCAAGTAGAAGGAAGGCAATAATCAACATCAGAGCAGAATTAAATGACATAGAGACTAAAAGGACAATTCAAAGGATCAATAAATCCAGGAGCTGGTTCTTTGAAAAGATAAACAAAATTGTAAGCCTTTAACCAGACTCATCAATAAAAAAAGGAGAGAGGACCCAAATAAATAAAATCAGAAACTGAAGAGGAGAAATTACAACTGATACCACAAAATTATAAGGGATTGTCAGAAATTACTATCAACACCTATATGCCAAGAAATTTGACAACCTGGGTGAAATGGACACACTTTTAGAAACATATAATCTTCCAAAACTGAATCAAAAAGAAGTAGAAAGCCTGAATAGACTGATAACAGCTAGTGAAATTGAAGAAGTAATAAAAAAAACTCCTGGCACACAAAAGCTCTGGACTAGAAGGCTTCACAGGTGAATTTTACCTAACATTTAGGGAAGAGCTAACCTATCCTTCTCAAACTATTCCAAAAAATTCAAGAAGAAGAAAGACTCTCAAACTCTTTTTATGAGGCCTGTATTATCCTAATTCCAAAACCAGATGAAGACACAACAAAGAAAGAAAACTATAGGCCAATATCGCTGATGAACATAGATGCTAAAATCCCCAACAAATATTAGCAAATCCAGCAATACATTAAAAAGATCATTCACCATGATCAACTGGGATTCATCCCAAGGATGCAAGGATGGTACAATATTCAGAAATCAATAAATGTAATGCATCACATAAATAAACTGAAAGTCAGAAATCACATGATCATATCAATAGATGCTGAAAAAGCATTTGATAAAGTACGGCACCCATTTATGATAAAAACACTCAGCAAAGTGAGAGTAGAGGGAGCATTCCTCAACATAATCAAGGCCATATATGAGAAACCTACAGCCTACATCATACTCAATGGGCAAAAACTAAAACTTTCCCACTAAGATCAGGAATATGACAAGGGTGCCTGCATTGACCACTCCTATTCAAAATAATATTGGAAATTCTAGCCACAGTGATCAGACAAGGGAAAGAAATAAAAAAGATGCAAATTAGGAAGTAGGAAGTAAATGATGTGGTAGTGTACATAGAAAATGACGTGGTAGTGTACATAGAAAACCCTATAGGTGCCACCAAAAAACTACTCAACCTAATAAGTGAATTTGGCAAAACAGTGAGATACAAAGTCAATATTCAGAAATAAAAGGCATTTTTGTATACCAACAATGTAATATCAGAAACAGGAACTAGGAACAAAATCCCATTTGCTATAGCAACAAGAAAAATAGAGTATCTAGGAATAAACTTAACTAAGGACATAAAACATCTGTACCCAGAGAACTACAGAACACTGAAGAAAGAAATTAAGGAAGAAGACACAAGTAAATGGAAGCATATACCGTATTTGTGGATTGGAAGAATTAACATCATTAAAATGTCCATACTACTGAAAGCAATGTATAGATTCAATGCAATCCCTATTAAAATACCAATGATGTATTTTACAGATATAGAATAAATATTTAAAAACTGTATATGGAACCATAAATGACCCCAAATAGCCTCAGCAATTTTGAGAAAGGACAAAGTAGGAGGGATCACAATATCTGACATCAAACTGTATTACAAGGCCACAGTAATCAAAACAATCCAGTACTGGCATAAGAACAGACACATAGATCAATGGAACAAAACAGAGAGCCCAGAAATAATCCCAAATCTCTATGATCAATTAATATTTGACAAAGTGGGCAAAAGCATAAAATAGAGTAAAACTAGCCTCTTCAACAAATGGTATTCAGAGATCTGGACAGCTCCACGCAAAAAAATGAAACTCAACCACCAACTTACACCATATAGAAAAATAAACTCAAGATGGATAGAAGACTTACATATAAATCATGACACCATAAAAGTCCTAGAGGAGAACATAGGGAGGAAAATCTCAGATATTCCATACAGCAATATTTTCACTGATATGTCCCCTAGCACAAAGGACATAAAGGAAAGAATAAACAAATGGGACTTCATCAAAATGAAGAGCTGCACAGCTAAAGAAAACACCAGCAAAATGAAAAGGGAACTAACTTTATGGGAAAACATATTTGCCAATGATATCTCAGACAAGGGTTTAATCTCCAAAATATAAAAGAATTCATATGACTCAACACTGGGAAGACAAAAAATCCAATTAAAAAATGGGCAAAGGACCTGAACAGACACTTCTCCAAGGAGGACATATAGAGAAGGCCCATAAACTTATGAAGAAATCCTCAACATCACTAGCCACCAGAGAGGTGCAAATTAAAACCATGATGAGTTATTAATTCACACCGGTAAGAATGGCTATAATTAACAAATTGACAAACAACAAATGTTGGCCAGGAGGTAGAGAAAAGGGAACTCCAGTACACTATTGGTGGGAATGCAGATGTGCAACCACTGTGTAAAACAGTATGGAATTTCCTAAAAAAAACTAAAAATGGAACTGCCTCATGATCCAGTGATTCCACTGCTGAGGTTATACCCTAAGAATCCTGAAACACCAATTCAAAAGAACTTATGCACTCATATGTTCATAGCAGCATCATTTACAATAGCCAAGTGTCTGGGAACAGCCTAAGTGCCCATCAGTAAATGAATGGATCCGAAACTGTGGTGCATTTACACAATGGAATACTACACAATGGAAAGAAAGAAGGAACTCCTACCTTTTGCAAAAACATGGATGGAAATGGACAATATTATGCTAAGTGAAATAAGCCAGGTGCTAAAAAACCAATACCATATGATCTCACCTATAAGTGGAACCTAATGAACAAAACAAACAAATGAACAAAATAGAACCAGAGACATGGAAATAAAGAACATGCTGACAGTGACCAGAGGGGAGGGATGAGGGAGTTAATGGGGAAAGAAAGGGAAGAGATTAGTCAAGGAACACATATAGAGGACCCATGGACATGGACAACAGGGTGGGAATTGACTGTGGGAGAGGAGGCTGGGTGGGGTGGAGGACAGCAACAGGGGAAAATTCGAACAACTAATTGAATAACAATAAAAAATGTTTTATCTGGAAATTGTAGTAAAGAAAAAACACATTCCTTCTTTACTTCCAGCATGTTTTCAGTAAGAGTGCATTATGAAAAAATGCACACCTGGAAAACAAATATGAGACCAATGGGTAGATACAATTATATGTACATATATGCAAACACATATGCATATATATGTCCATCTCCACATTCCCCCTCTATTCTGATATAAATAGATAGAGGTAAATTAACAGATATATGCATATCTTTGTATGCACACATATATAAATATATATGACATACACAGGTATACACATGAGTTATATGTACATGTGTGCACATATTTATGTGATATGTATATATCTGAAAACAAATGTACATGTACAGAAATGTTTATATATATATATATATATGTATATATGTGTGTGTGTGTGTGTGTCTATGGATGTGTGTATATTTTTAGAATCCCTTAACCTCAGCTCTATAGGTAATTTGAATTGAGAATTCTTTGTTGTAAGGTAGACGGTCTGTCTTGTGCATTATAGGATGTTTAGCAGCATCCATGGCCTCCACCCACTATATGCCATTAGCACAAACACCTCAGTCATCACATTAAAAATCTTTCCCAGTCACTCCCAAATGTCAGGGTAGAGGGATTGCCCACCTGCTGAGAACCACTGTTCACTGCTCTATACACATACACATGTGATCACATATGTGTATATCATAACACACTTATGTGGGTATTATATATACACACTCATATTTGTGAATATGACATACAGAGACACACTCATATACAGTATATCATATATGTATATACACTTTCACACTCATATATGTGGATATCATATATACACTCTAACACTTGGAAATCATTATTTCATGAATAGTTTAGTCAATAGGCCAACAGAAGCATTCACCAAAAATTCAAGGACATAATTGTACATAAATATCTAAACAAAACAAATGAAAAAATAAATGCCTAATAACAGGCATGGCAAATCATGATGGGAAAAGCAGGCACATTTGATGCAAACACATTGGGCTGAGCAACATGACAGCTGTGTGACCTTGGGCAAGTAAGTAGACTTCTCTGAGCCTTAGTTCCCTCATTTATGAAATAGTTATATTGCAAAATTTATTTTTAAAAATGATGTAGAAGAAACCAGAATGTAGCAAAAAGGCGGTTCAAAATGAAGACAAGGAGAAGCCACCCCAGTGTCTAGGCATGAGAAGAATGACCGCATTGTTGAAGGGATCCCTAATGCCCTTTTCCTGAATGTACCTTAGTGCCCCAAGAAGGGTTAAATCCTGTCATATTGCTTCAAAGTCTACCTGGTGTGGCTGACTCTGGAACCCACTGTCCATGAAAGAAGAGGTTCTGCATGTAGGTTGAAGGCCTTCTCGGCACAGGGAATGTTAGCTCCTCAACCTTGCCACCATTGAATTAATGGGTAGAGTGTACCTCCTCCACCGGGCTCCTCAGTCACCCATATACTAAAGAAATAGGATGCTCCATATTGGATCACATCTTGGGCATCCAGAGGTCTCCTGGCCATGAGTAGTAAGCTCAACAAACCTTCAGAAGTAACAGCTGCACAAGGCTCAGCACTCAGTCAAGTCAAACATTACCACTTCTTGATTTGCTTATATCAGCCAGTTGGATTGTGTTTATGACTGGGACTTTGGCCACATGTAGGACTGATATCGTTGGACTGACTAGTTGTCTGATAGAACTGACTAAACAGCTTTGCCAAATGATTGATCTGTTTATCCGGGCCTGATTTTCTTGGCCACATGTGGACTGTGCCACCAGGATAAGTTGCGAGGTCTGTGTTCAGGTGTGAGGGCTGGTCCTTCATATTCTTGCCATGCATATGAGACCATGTCTTCCCTACACGTCTGCCATCTTCATCTTATTCCTTCTTTCATTCTCGTCCACCCCCTTTTACCTTTGCGACTTGATTTTTAAAATGTCAAGCTCTCACATTTTTATGTATAAATAGATAGTATAATAATGTATTCTTTTGATTCTCTTTGTCATTAACTTAAAATGTTAGGAATGCCAATAAAATACACTTGAAGATTTTCATTAGAATTGTAACAACCAGTATTAAATCAGAACCTGAATGTTCAGCAAACATTATCAATCTGTCACCATGTCCCAGCAACTATTTCAGCCCTTAGTATGAATTCAGTTCACTTATTCTCCAAACAAACCCATGAGTTATGGGTTGACATTCTCCCATTTTGTAGATGGAGAAAATTGAGACTCAGAATTTCACACAGGGCATGGCTAAACCAGAAGCAACCTCAGGCAGTTGCCCCCATACTCCTTATTCTAAAAGATGCTGCTGCATTCTTGGATTTCATGTGATCAAAGATTTTAATTTCTAGCGTTGAAACCAGAAGATCCATTAAATCTCTGATGTCATATAGCAAGCTCTGCATGTGTGTCTAACATACTTTTAGTTCTGTAGAGAATGTCCATAGCTTTTAAGTCAATATCTGAAAGTGTTTTTATGTTCTGAACAAGATTAAATAATCACTATATGTTAAAGCTTTTTGTTTTCTGTTTCTAAGCTCATTCTCTAGCTCAATTTTAAATAGCAACATTGTCATCGAGTGGTATCTTCATGGAAAAATGTAAAAGTAAATGAACATTCATGGGAATGTATCGTTCATCTCTTTTTCAGAATGTGTTCCAGGAAAATGCTAAAATATTCGACGACAAATAAAAACCCTAATGTTGGATTAACTACACTTTAGTCTTTATGATTATCTTGACCTTGAAAGTGTTGATGCTTGAGCAACTTCTTCAGACCCTGAAGATGCACCCTCATAGGCCAAGCTGGACCTTTTCCATGTGTGAGCGGTTTTAGCACCCTTCTTTGTTATTCCTTGTCATATTGAGATCAAGTTTGGCCATCCCCTTTGCAAAATCATGTTCAATTTTCTTAAGAGGGAGTGCATTCCTGGCACGCTTCCACTAGCATCAGAGCCAGCAGTCACTTTTGGTTGTGATGCTACTGGGGAACAGACACTTGAATCAGGACACAATGGGACTGGCCTAGGGCTTCAGTTATAGTGAATATTCAACCGATGTCACTGGCAAAACCTGTAAATCTATGGCTGGTTATCTGTGGGTTTCTTCCACTTCTCACTCATTTTCCTCTAATATTGTGCATTGTGGAAAGATCAGACATATTAACGCAGGAGCCGGGAAGCAATAATACAAGAAGGTGGTAGGCTGGGTCATAAGGAATATGCCCACCTCCATCTACTTTTATGCTCCCACTTATGATCATGATGGATGTAAAGAGACATCTTCCTGCAGTATAAGAAAATATATCATATGGGAAGCTAATTGTCAAATGACCCTTCATGTTAGGGGCACAGTGGGAGCAATAGGGACAGTGGCAGAGGGGTGCTCAGTCTAAGGGTGGCAGCTGCCGCCTAGCTCCAGGACATTTTTCAGCACAGGAATATACCAGTTTTCTGATTTGTGTTCCAGAGAGTCCTAAATCTCTTTTTTAAATGAAATCTCTCCGTTTAAAAATTGGACCTCTGATATAAAGGATTTTTATAATTTACCTGGGCCAGACAAAATGTATGGGTGAGATCAATCTGTTCTTTGGGGTTCTGGCTTGAGACAAGTAGAGAACATTATGATTTGCAAAACGTGTTTTCATACTCAAGAAAAGAAAGAAAACAATAGAAAAGAAATCTGATCTTTATAACTTTCTGGGAGGTAGCACATTAATCTTGTAGGAAGCAAGAATAAGGCTGGAGCAGATGAACAAGTGTACGTAGTCTAATGTTTTTGTTTGTTTTTTTGAAAGATGTTTGTTTACTGGCTCAAGGATACTTAGGATCAAAGTTAAGTTGGGGTTTTTTTAAACTTCAAGTTGACTGTCTTCCCATTAATCTTTCATAGTGCCTTAGACAATACTTTAGACACTCACACAACACTTCCCAATTTCCCAATTACTTTCTTTCTGGGTTTATCTAACTTAATCCCTGTAGCCCTGCAAATAGATTCTCAATTATCCCAGCCCATAGCAACTTGAAACCATTCAACAAACACAATTAGCCCATCGCTGCAAAGAAAATGTATAGATTTCAGTGTAAATGTAAATTTCCTTTTTGACTACAAGTGTGGCATAAATTATCACCCACCTTAGCTGAATGACTAATTCACAACTGCTAAGAGTGTTTTTACTTTGTACTCTAAGCAAATATTTTGAGAGACATTTTTACAATTTAGTTTGGCCCTTAAGCTGATAAATGTTTTGCTCAAGCATGCTGAAGCCAAGTCTATTTTAGAATTATGGAAGTTAGAACTGCTTATGAATTTCAGAAGCAATTTGGAAACAATCCTCAGCCTCTCCACAGCCAGTACCCTAATCCCATCCAACCATCTCCCACCTGGGCGGCTCCAACAGCCCACTCCCTAGACTGGCCCCTTTCAAGTCTCAATCTCTAGAGTCTGCCCAGAGCAAGGCATCTGAGCAGATTGTTCTGAAATGATAACCAGAACATTTTTCTCTTGTACCAACAATTTTCTGGTGGCTTTCCATTGTAAGCAGAATTGAATAAGGACTTCTTATTATTGTCAAAAGGTTCTATGTTACGTGCTCTTTGATCACGTCTTTCTCCACTTTTCTCCTGTAACTGCACTCAATACTGTGGTCTATTTTCTTTTCCACAAACATGCCAAGCCCATTCCTACCCAGAGGCCTTTAATCTTGTTCATCTATTGACTGTTATCTTGTGTGGTCACCTGCTTCTTCAGTGAGGTTTAATGCAATGGCCTCTTTCCTGTCTTCCCTTAAAAGTGCTTTTAAACAAACAAATAAATAAATAAGCAAGTCTTGAAATTCATAGAATTCTGTGGTGCTGGCTGCTATATTCTCGGCACCATAGACAGCACCTGGCATGCAGCATGTGCTTATTAAATCTAGGGTTCGGTGGCTGGCTGACTTACCAAGGTGGGCTTCAGCCAGAAGGTTGCATTTTAGAGTGAGACTAGAACTCCAGGTCTGCCAGCCACTAAATGTGAAGGTTACATAAGCTCTCTAAACTTCATTTTCCTCATTTTAAAGCAAGAATGAGAACAATGCTTCCCTCATTAGGATATTGCACATATCATTTTGCTATCACTACCTAAAATCGCAAAAGGTAATTGTCAGGCAACAGTAAGCATTTACTGAGCTCATGTATCCAGAGTACACTGTGGGCATCGGTGTAGGCTTGACTCAGTCATGTGATCCGGGAGCTACTGCTGGTCTAGCTTGCACCAGGCTGAGAAGGCTCAGCTTGGGAGGGGCTCTGGTCCCTGTGTCTCACATTCTCCTCCCAGGAGCAGTAGGCTAGTCCAGGGATGTTCGCATCGTGATGAGAAAAGCACAAGAGAGCAAGCCAAACTGTGCAAGCACCTTCAAGCCTTTGGTCACATCACACAGGCTACCAATTAGCACACTTTGGCCAAAGTAAGTCACACAGACACACCCCACAGCCAAGGAGTCGGGGAAAACATTCTGTCCGTGGCGGAAATGAATATTTCTGCCAAACACTGTATGGTTCAAAGATCTAACACACAGTAAGAAATGAATGATGCAATGAGTTTTAAGTGCTAGGTACATAATTAATGCTCAATAACTTTATTGAAATTACGATTAAAATAATTACTATCTATAAGATCAAATGAATGATACTTTCAATAACATATGAGCTTAATAAATAGTTTTATGTTAAAAACAACCCAAAACTCACAAATTATACCTAAATGAGTTTATACCTGACGTAGCGATTTTGTGATTTGAAGAACATGTTAGTGACTATCATCACAAATTTTTCAATTCAGTTGTCACAGAATGTGGCAAATAGCTTGTTTACATTTAGGTTATTGTACATTTTCATCATGGAAAGCAAGCTTCAGGCTGTCTAGATCTTTAAAATTTTTTAATTTTTTTCTATTACAGTTTACATTCAATATTATTCTGCACTGGTTTCAGGTATGCTGCATGGTAGTTAGACAATCATATACTTTACACAGTGTTCCCCTGATATCTCCAGTACCTAAGTGGCACCATACATAGTTATAATTTTATTGACTCTATTCCTACACTGTACTTTACATTCCCATGATCACTTGGTAACTACCAACCTGTATTTCTCAGTCTCAGTCCTCTAGTTCCCCTGACCTCTGGCAACCACCAGTGTTCTCTGTATCTATGAGTCTGTTTCTGTCTAGGTATTTTTTCCCACTTTTTTATTGTATTTTTTATTTGTTTAGAATTTTATTTTTAAATGTAATCTTTATTATATTTTTCCCATTACCATTTAGTCTCCTTTTCCTCCTTCCCCCCACAATCACCACACTGCTGCCCATGTCCATTTTTCCTTTTTGCTTCCACCTCCTACCCTCCCCACACCTGTGCTATCATCCGGCTCTCTATCCATCAGTCTGTCTCTATTTTTGCTTGTTAGTTCAGTTTGTTCATTAGATTCCACATATGCGTGAAATCATACGATATTTGTATTTCTCAGACTGGCTTATTTCACTTAGCATAATGTTCTCCAGGTCTACCCATACAGTCTCAAATGGTAAAACTTTCTTCTTTTTTTATGGCTGAGTAGAGATGGCCAATAGACATGTGAAAAGATGCTCAACATCACTAATCATCAGAGAAATGCAAATTAAAACCACATTGAGATACCACCTTACACCTGTCAGAATGGCTATCATCAATAAATCAACAAACAACAAGTGCTGGTGAGGATGTGGAGAAAGGTGAACCCTAATGCACTGTTGGTGGGGGTGCAAATTGGTGCAGCCACTATGGAAAACAGTATGGAGATACCTCAAAAAATAAAAATGAATCTGCCTTTTGACTCAGTGACCCAACATCTGGGAATATATCCAAAGGAACTCAAAACACCAATTCAAAAGAACATAAGCACCCCTATGTTCATTGCAGCATTATCTACAATTGTCAAGATATGGAAGCAGCCCAAGTGTCCATCAGTGGATGTGTGGATAAAACAACCATGGGACATTTACACAATGGAATACTGTCTAAGTATTTAAATTGTGGTTCTGAAGGAACAATAGCTTCTGATTTGGGGTTCTGGTTAAAGGCAAACATATCAGAGAGAGCTGAGCTCTTGGCTTTGAGCCTTTGTTTCTTTATCCATCATTTGGAGCTAATATTAGTGATGTCCTAGGGTCCTTGGAGGATTAAAGATAAGACTAACAAAGTATTAACAACACAGTTCTGGCACATGAATGGCTCCCTAAATCCATGTTTTCTTTCCTACCCACTGCTACTTCCCTTCCTTTCTCATAAAGGACAGTACTGTCTAACAATTCTGTTATTTATGGTTCTCAGTAGGATGCTACATGTGAATATCAGAATGCATTTGATCAGCATCTTCTGGCTGAGCCTCTTCATGTTCTCTCAGCCTCTGGGGGAAATGGTGGTCTGGATCAATAGGGACTTTCAGGTTTATACTTACTGCATAGATGGCTGAATTAGGAACAGCTTCAGTTAATTTCAGCCATCATTGATGGTCTCATTAGTCATCTCACCCATGAGCCCAACTTTCCTCCAGGATCAAGAATTTCTTTTTCATGGAAAGTTGACTTATTTTCAATCCTCCCTTATTACAAAAGCAATACAAGTGTATTTTAGAAAGTTTGGATACTGCAGATAAGCACAAAGAAGGAAATTAAGATAACTTGGCATTCATCATCCAGAGATAATGTGAGTTAACATTATAGTTCATCTATTTTTCTATATATCTAGATATAGATGTACCAGGAAAATGCTATTCATGACAATGGGCTTTGTAACAGCTCAGTTATCATCTATTTATAATGTGTATGTCTCATCTACTTGTAAAGAGCAAGGCAAGTGTTGCTATGTATAGCTACAGCCAAAGAGGAGCAATGCCTCTATCTTGTTCAACGCAAGGACCTTTGCAGAATCCTAGGAAGGTCTTATTTTGTCAGTTTAGGGGTGAGCACCATGGATCACAGTGCTCAGCATGATAGAAGGAGGGACATGTACCAGGACTGACAGGAGAGGGAGAGAAAGGAATCAAAGAGGAAGAAGACAGAACTCTGAGGGTTACCTGGAGCCTCCCCTCTCCTGTGACTCCAAACCTTCAGGAAAGTTGTCTATGCTCTCAGGTGGTTTTCAGGGCAGATGTTTCTATTTCTTTCTTTGTTTTCCTTCCCTTACTTCCTTTTCCTTTGCTTCCTTTCTTTGTTTTTTGATGGACACTGAAAATGGTGCACTAGAGAGATAATAAATGTGATAGGAGGAGCCTGGAGGGCCGAGAAGGCAATGAGAACAAAAGCCACTTGGGAATCTGTGGAAACCTGAGAGGTCTTTGGACCCCCAAAGGCCATGGAAATGGGAGCTTTGTGTCAATTTTGCCTTTATTCCCAAGGAGAAAGGGTTTTTCCAACTGACATCTGAGTCTCTCTCTCTCTGTGTCTCTCTCTGTCTCTCTCTCTCCTTCTTCCCTTCCTTCCATTCTCCCTCCCTCTCTTTATTCCACTGGTGCAGCACATTGTATATCAACTGTATATATGCATTGCAATTTTTAAGTGTAACTATATATTTGTAAAGAAGGAAATTTGTGCAAAAATTTTGGACAAATTTCCTTCTTCGCAAAGCTCCTTTCTATAAAAATAAAGCAAATCATCAAATGGGTACCAGATTATTTTATTTTATTTTATTTTGCACAATTCCCAATTGTGGAGCTCTTGTGTTTTATTCTAGTTTTTCACCATAACAAAGGGACAGTGATGGGCAACTTCACGTCTCTATCTTAAGCTCACCAGGACTTTCTTTGGAATCAGCCCCTACAAGTATTGGAAATACTTGAATAAAGGTTATGCAAATGTTTAAGGCTTTTGATACACATTGGTAAATTGTCTTTTCAGAAAGGTTAAACCAATTTACACTCTCAACAGTAGGGCTTCAGAGAGACACTTTCCCCAAATATCTTATAATAATGAAGACTAGCATTATAAAAATTCTTTCCTATTGCCAGTTTGGCAAAAAAAAATAGAACCTATAAGTTTTACAATTATTTAAATAGCTATCAAAGTTTACCTTGTGTTTTCATATGTTCTCAGACCAGTTGTGTTTCTTCTTCTGGGAAAATCTTCATGTCTTTTATAATTTTTTGAGAGTTGTTATCTTTATTTTTTATTTTTAAAATTAAAATACAGTGTTTCTGGATGGTAAGCAAAAACATGATTTCACTAGCAGGCATGTATAGATTAACTATTAGGGCAAAAGCTTCCTATGGATGTAAAAAGAATGGATTATCTTCCATAAGTGGGAGAAGATGGTGCTTATATTAACAGTATACCAGTGGCCATGAATGCCACCTGCACGGCGATTAAACATTAGAGCCAACTTGGTAGCATAACACTATTTCTTTGTGTGTGTCATCTCAGTGAGATCCTTCCCAGCTGAGCCACTCAAGTTAGCTGCTTTATCCTCCATGCTCTGGCCCCCGCCACTGTAATCATAATTTACACTTTCTTCTGTTTAATTTGTTTTCAGCCCTTTCTCCAAGAAAGTAAACTGACTGAAAGCAGAGACTCAGGTTCCATACCTCAGGCCCCTGGGTCATAATTCAGCATAATCAGAGTGTATTTAGATTAGTACATTTTACCATTAGACTGTTGAAGAACACCACACTGTGTTTCTCAGAATCTGTATGCACGCAGGGCATTTATATATAAAAGCATTTACCAGGCAGGGTCACACTGGGTGTAACCTCTCATGTCACTCTGCCAAGGAATCAGGCTTCCTGCGGTTCTTCTGGCTATTCTCCTTCCTTTCAGCAACTAGGGCATTGAAAGATTCTTAAATAGGCTCTTAAAGGAAAAATCTAAAACCCCTATAGTCGTTGGGGCTGAGGACAGTAGAGGATAGTGAGGTCTAGGATACTGCTGACCTGGCCACTGAAATTAGAATACACAACAAGAAGAGAAGGAATATATGTCCCAGCTGAGAATCGCTGCAGTGGCCAGATATGATATATTCCCTTTCTTTTTTAAAAATTAAAAAAAAAAAATTTCCATTACCATTTACATAAAATTTTATATTCATTTCAGGTATTCAAATAGGAATTAGACATTTATTTAATTTAAAAAGTGATCATCCTGTTAAGATTAGTACCCATATAAACTTATTAGAATATTATTGACATTATATTATTGAAATTCTATTCTTTATGCTGTATTTTACATTTTTATGACTGTTTTCATGCCTGGCAATTTGTACATTTTAATCACTTCCCCTGTTTCATCCTTCTTCCCAGCACCCACTCCCGTCTGGCAATCATGAATTTTTTCTCTGTATCTATGGGTCTGTTTCTCTTTTGTTTATTTGTCTGTCTTTTAGATCCCACATATAAATGAAATCATATAGTATTTATATTTCTGTCTGACTTACTTCACTTAATATAATACCTGCTCAGTCCAGTGTTGTTGCCAATGGCAAGATTTCATTCTTTTTTATGGCTAACTAATAATATGTTGCATACATTCCCTTGTACCGTATTTTCTTTATCCACTTGTCTATCAGTGGACACTCAGGTTGCTTCTGCATCTTGGCCATAGTGAACAATGCTGCAATAGTAAACATAGGGGCATAGATGTCTTTTTGAATTAGTGTTTTGGATTTCTTTGAATAAATACCTACAAGTGGAATTGCTGCGTCGTACTGTAGTTCTATTTTTAAATTTTTGAGGAACCTCCATGCTGTTTTCTATAGTGGCAGCACCAATGAAACCATCTACCAAATGAAAAGACAACCTATTGAATGGCAGAAGATATTTTCCAGTGATACATTTGATAAGGGGTTAATATCCAAAATATATAAGGAACTCATACAACCTAACACCAAAAATGCAAACAATCTCATTAAAAATGGGAAGAGGACATGAATAGGCATTCCTCCAAAGAGGACATACAGGTGGCCAGCATGCATATGAAAAGATGTTCAACATCACTAATCACAGAGAAACGAAAAATAATGCCACCACGAGATATCGCCTCACACGTGTCGGAATGGCTACCATCGACCAACAAACCAAAAATGTTGATGAGGGTGTGAGGAAAAGGGAAACCTCGTGCGCTGTTGGTGAAATGTTCCTTTTCTTAAATAACCAAAAAGAAGAAAGGAGCTGGTCTTTCTTTGAATTTTCTTTCATTGCTTCATTCGTTTATTACAAATTTTAAATTTCAAGCCTTCCCCCTATGGGCTTGAAAGTAAGTGGAAATGTAACTCATGAGGAAACTGGAAAGCGTGTCTCATTGACAACTCCGTGTTTGCTAATTGCGGGAAAAGATTGTGCACATGGCTGGAGCAGAGGTCTCAAACGGACTGACCACAGGCCTTCTGTATTTAGTTGGCTTCCAACTGCTTCAAAGCTGAATTTATTGTCCACATTGAAAAATCCGGAATTTTTACCTAGATATTCAGATGTTTGTTTCTCATTAAACATCAGAAGATCTGGCAAAACAGGGCCACTATTCAACATAACGACAAAAGCTGGGGTTTAGTAGTCATTATATACTTTGGGTGTGGCATGAGCCCCTCAGTTACCCACTCCACTCATCGATGTCACCAACTTTGTCTCAGAGCTGATGTTTTCTATTCAAATCCTTTCTTGAATTTAGTTCCCACAGCAAACACACGTTGTATTCAGGTTAGCTATTATTACGTCCATTTTAGATGAAATATAGCAATTGTGTGCTAAAGTTATGTAGTAGCAATGGTCAGATCTGCTATTTGAACCCAGGTCTCTGACTTTTCAGGTCAAGTGTTCTTTCCATTACTCCACCTATTTTCCCACGCTTGGCAGGGCCATGATCTCAGAGCCTCCGTGTGTGTGTTTCTGTCTGTGTCTAAGTACAGGCATTTTGTAAGTTCTGTAAATATCCATGCGCTCATTTAAACAGAATTGGGCATCTTAACCCCTGATCATTGATAATAACCCCTTCTGAGTAAATAAGTGTTCTGCATCTTTCCTCTCTAGTTTATGTTCTTTTGTGGTGGTTGTTTATACTATTACAGCTGTTCCAAGTTTCCCCCTTTGCCCCCTCCCCCAGGTTACCCCTTCCCAAAACCCATCCCCACACCATTATGTCCATGGGTGACGCATATATGTTCCTTGTCTAATCCCTTCACCCTTTTTCAGCCAGTCCTCCCCTCCCTCCCCTCCTACAGCTACCAGTCTGTTCTTTGTTTCTGTGCCCCCAATTTTACTTTACTCATTAGTTCATTTTGTTCTTTAGGTTCTAGTTATAAGTGAGACCATATGGTATTTGTCTTTTACCACCTGGCTTATTTCACTCAGCATAATATTCTCCAGTTCCATCCCGTGCTGTCTCAAAAGGTAGGAGTTCTTCTTTCTTTCTGCTGTGTAGTATTCCACTGTGTAAATGTACCACAGTTCTTTATGCACTCATCTACTGATGGGCACTTAGACTGTTTCCAGCACTTGGCTATTGTAAATAACGCTGCTATGAGTATAGGGGTACATATATTCTTTTTAATCAGTGTTTTGGGATTCTTTGGATATATTCCCAGCAGTGGAATCACTGGGTCAAAAGGTAGTTCCATTTTTAATTTTGTGAGGAATCTCCATACTGTTTTCCACAGTGGTTGCACCAGTCTGCACTCCCACCAACTTCACACTAGGGTTTCCTTTCTTCCACAGCCTCACTATCATTGTTGATGTTTGTAGATTTGTTGTTTTTTAATTTATTGATGATAGCTATTCTGACAGGTGTAAAGTGGTATTTCATTGTGGTTTTAATTTGCATCTCTCTGATGATTAGTGATGCTGAACATCCTTTCATATGTCTATGGGCTCTCTGTGTGTCCTCCTTGAAGAAGTGTCTGTTCAGGTCCTTTGCCCATTTTTTAATTGGATTATTTATCTTCCTGGTGTTTAGTCACATGAGTTCTTTATATAGTTTGGAGTTAAACCCTTGTGCAATGTATCACCGGCAAATATGTTCTCCTATACAGTCAGTTCCCTTTTCATTTTGCCAATGGTTTCTTTAGCCATGCAGAACCCTTTTAATTTGATATAGTCCATATGTTTGTTTTTCCTTTATTTCCCTTCACTTAAGAGATATATCAGCAAAAACATTGCTAGGAGACATATCTGAAATTTTACTGTTTATGTTTTTCTCTAGGACTTTTATGGTATCATGACTTATATTTAAGTCTTTTATCCATTTTGACTTTATTCTGGTGCATGGTGTAAGATGGTGGTCTAGTTTTATTCATTTATTTTTTTGCATGTACCACTCCAGTTTTCTCAATACCATTTATTGAAGAGGTTGTCTCTACTTCATTCTATGCTCCTGCCTGCTTTGTCAAATATTAATTGGCCATAAAGACATGGGTTTATTTCTGAGCTCTCTATTCTGTTCCATTGATTTGTGTCTGTTCTTATACTAGTACCAGACTGTTTTGATTACAGTGACCTTGCACTATAATTTGATATCAGGTATTGTGATCCCTCCAACTTTGTTCTTCTTTTTCAAGAAAGCTGAGGCATTTGAGGTCTTTTTTTGGTTTCATGTAAATTTTTGGAATATTTGTTCAAGATATGTGAAGTATGCCATTGGTATTTTAATAGGAATTGCACTGAATCTATAGATTGCTTTCGGTAGTATGGACATTTTAACAATGTTAATTATTTACCTCTTAAACACAATGTGGCTGGACTCGGTAAGCGTAACCAGGTCAGTCTGTTTGCACTGTGACAGCTCCGTTGCATGAAGTCTCTTCTCCACCTTTCTTTCTCTGGAAAAAGCAAGGACCAAGACCTAGGAGGCTGTGGGTCACGCTTGCTTCGCCATTCACAAGTGTGTTCCTGGGGATGAAATTAACAAATCATTCAGTCAATTCTGTTACATGGAGCTGTTCAAGAAATTCGTGTTGATGGTAGTGGCATCAGGCTGAAAATCGAAACAGCCAGGCTCTGGTTCATTCTTTTCTTCTAACTGCTTTGAGTGGTATTCTCTGGCTTAACAAGTTAATAATGAATAGCAAGGATATTTGTTGCCTTCAGGATAGAGTCTGAGCTCTAAGAATCAGACCTCTATCTACCTCTATAATCTTGACCCTCACCATCACTTCCCTTCTAGCACTTGCAAAACCTTTTTGTTTTCTTTCTGAATGCTCTTACCTCCTACCTCCTTTACTGCCTAGCCAATTCCTACTTGTCCATCTTGCATAAGCTTAACATCGCCCTCCATGACCTGCTTCTCAGGCAGCTTGGATACCTTTGTCCATCACTGCATAATGATGGGTGTCAAATCTCTCGTGACCCACAAGCTGCTGAGTTCCGGCTGTGAGTTCCTGGTAGGGGTGGGAGGGGCAGAGATCTTGTTCTGTTGTCTCTTCAACACTGAGCCCGAGTTCTGTGCATGAGAGCACTTGAGAAGTGAGTGTCAGATGATTTAATATTTTGTATGTTCAGTATCTAATTCTGGAAGATCTCTGTAGAAGAGCTCTGCTGTATCAGGAGCAGGCCATATCAGAATCTGATACAGCAAATGAAGAGTTGTTTTGAAAAGATTTCACAAAACTTAGAAGTAGTGGAAGCTACAGAGGCTCCTAGCATTTTTGAGAGCTTGCTACTCTACCGTGGGTGTTGTGCTTGATTTCCCTTGATTTCCATTAGTTATTTTAATCCTCATATCAACCCTCTGACCCTGTTGTTTGGCACTGAGGAGACTGATGGGCAAAGAGGTTAAATAGTTTGCCTAAAGTTGCAGTTAATTGCTGGAGGACAAAGATCCCACAGAAACCGCCTGGCTGCCAGGACTCAAGGTTAATCACTATGTAAAGAAGTTCTTGACTTATTTGCCTTTAGCCACTTGATTGTTTCTTGGATGGCTCATCCATTGGTGGGACCCACTCTGGGTATCCTTAGGTTAATTGAGTTTATTGAATTATCTATCACACTGCTTTGGTCACCCAAGCCAGTCCATTGCCAAAGTATCAATGGTCTGGTCAAAACCTAGAAGGCACCACCAAGTTATGTCCCTTTCTTTGGTATCAATTTACACTCATTCCAGGTGCCATTTTGACATTTATCTGATTGTGTCAGGATGTCATTTGTTTGCCTCCCAAGTTATAATTCTCTGTGCTGCATCTTGAAAAGGGAATGATGTTGCTGTTCAGCCCTGTCTTCCAACTAGAGGCGAGAGTCATTCAAATCTAAGTTAGAAAGACATCCGCAGGCAAGCTTTGCAACTGTCACTATCCTAAAACTCAATTGTAAGCATTGTATCTCTGAAACATTATTCCTTCTACCTAGAATGGTACCTTAGGTCATGTGCCACTCAAGGTTGAACAAGCAAAGGGCTGAAAGTCTACAATGAGTGATTTTGGTCTGAGGTAGGTAAAACACCAACAAAAACATAGTCAGTGTCTACTGAAACTCTCTCTAGACTTTTCAGATTTTAACTCAGAAATGCATTGATGACTCAGCCTTTAATAAGCCATTTTCTACCTTATTAGTTGTGGCGGCAGTGTGAGTGTCCATCGTTCTGCAACTTCCTAACAATAGTGTTTTATTTAAATGTTAAAAAAATGTTAGCTGTTATATAGCAAGTGTCTCATGTGCCCCAAATACTGCCATTCCTGATCCTTCTAACAGGACTGGAAAATAAAGAAGCTGTTCCTATTTTAGACCATGAGCCTGCGGGTGGAGATACAATTTGCCTAACTTTAAACAGCTAAAGTTTGAGACTTGATTTGAATCAAGAACTGTCTGGCTTTAAACACTGCTACTTCTATTCTACCGTGCTGCCGTGGAAGCTTTAACTTGTGCCCAGATATAGTTGCAAGGCCGTTCATGCAGAGCTGCAAAACTAGTGAATAATTGGTAACAATCTAAGTATCCACTGATAGTGGACTCCTTTAATATAGTTAGTGACATCTGTATAATGCAACATTATTTAGCATTTAAACATTTACTTTAAATGTAAGTACAAATGTAAGTACAAATGTATTGTTCTGACAGTTGTCCACCTTATACTTAGTGGAAAAAAGACTTCAGAAGAATATACTCCCTTATCTATTGTCTTAATCATATATATGTGATTTATATATATATAGCACGTGTGTGTATATACACACACACACACACTCACAGGCAAAGTCTAGACCAGCATTGTGTAATGGAAATAAAATGCAAGACACAAATATAAATGTTAAATTTTCTGGTAGCCACATTTAAAAAAATAAAAAGAAACAGGTGAGATTATTTTAATATGTTTTACTTAAAATAGCATATCTAATATATTTTAGATATATCTAGATGTGCATCCACGCCCACCATGAGACCCCTCTCTCACCTATACCAAGCCATTGTTCTAGCATACCTCAACATGTGGTCAATATCAGAAATATTCATGACATATCATATGGTTTTTTCTACTAAGTTTTCAAAACCCAGTGTGCGCTTTACGCTGACAGCACAGCTCAGTTTGGACCAAGTGCGGTTCAAGTGCTCAGTCGCCACAGGCTGTTCCCAGTGACCCTGCCGGGTCTCACTGCTCTGGTGGAAATCGAATGAGATCGAATGCGCCCACTTCGGGATGGGGGCATCACGTGTGTTGGTGTTAGTGTATTGTCTCCTTTGGTCTTATCCATATTTTCCAAGTTTCCATAATAAACACACATTGCCTTTGTAATTTGGAATGAAAATAAACTATTAAAGACACCGTTCATTTTTAATAAGGAATGGTGAGCTTCTAAAATACACTTAAAAAATAAATACGTGAAATGTAAGTATGTGACCTATTTTCAGCGGAGGGCAGAACAGGAATGATATGGTCTCTGCGCCCGCTCTGCTCCCTAGCCCTCCTTGGTCACCCTTTCTCCCAAATGGCCTGCCTTCAGGGTCTTGGAGAGGGCAGAGGTTAAGCCCTGTCTCCACGCTCAGGAAACAGGTTCCTTGCCTGCCAGAGGGCTGAGGTTTTTGCCAGGATTCACTTTCAGTCCCTTTGAGAGACAAAGGCAGGTGTCACGAAACAGGCACCGCCAGTATTTCTCAATCTCGTGCGTCGTTCCTGCTGCCCCTTCACCAAGGAGCCCTATTAGACAATTTTTGTCCCAGTCATCTTCCCCGCCCCGCATTATATTTTAATACTGCAAATAGACTATATATTTGTTTCTGTATATTGACTCTCTGGAGAGTCACAAATCATCGTGCCAGCTAAGAATTTTTGCTTTCCTTCCCACCAAGAGCCAATTTTCATCCCCTTGAGAGGCAATGGCATGCTGCCCCATGGAGCAGGCATGGCTATGCTTGTTCCTGGTTAATGTCTATGCCAAGTTCTGCTCTGCGACTTGTGTTAAACTTGGTGTTTTGGGCCAGGGTCACCCACCTCCTTAAACTTCTGACTCACAGGTGTTTTCCCTGGTGGGTCCTGTCACTTATGCCTACAGCATCTGGGAAACCTGTGGGAATGTCTCCCCTTCTCCCTGACTGCCTGGGGCACCTACTACGGCCAGCCTTGCCCTGCTACTGGTTCTTGTCCTGTTTTCTCCCCCTGTGATCTGCCCCTCCTCGAGGGCAGGCCACTGTTCAGAACTGTGTTCCCCGTGGTGTCTAGAGCTTGGGCTGGCTCTGGCTCGGCAGGCCACAGTCCCTCAGTGAAGGGCTGTGCGACTGAGCAAAATTGCCTTCAAAAAACCCTTTCCAGTCCAACTGTTTCTGTCTCAGAAAATCTCATTAAGACTTAATGGGTAACATCTTCCTACTCCAGAGGTCAGGCTGCAGTCCCCAACGGAGAGGAAGTGACAGCATCCTCTTACAAGGCCGGGCCCACACATTTCCTGCCTGTTTCACAGCCCCCGAAGGTGACCGCCTGGGGTAAAATTACATGGCAACCACGTGAGACCTGCTTCCCCTCTCCATCTCTCTTTTATTCCTTAAATCGCTGGATTCAACATTTACTGATTGGAAACTGAAATAGCAGCCACCAGGAGCTGACGGTGGGTGCTCTGTCAGAAAGCTATGCCCTGGATTCATCCACCAAATCAGATAGCTCTCTCTGTTTGTTCCACTCCAAGCTTGTCTCTCCTTTTCCCCCTCACCCACCAAGCCCTTGGTCCACCCTAGTCCATCCACACCACCACAAGACCCCTTCTCTCATCTGTACCTGCACTTCAGTTTCTTGGGAATCACAGTTATGTCTCTACAGTCAAGAAATCAAATCCCCTCTTGGCTCTGTTCTGCATCCACATCGCCGCTCTCCCCAAGTTCCAGCAGAACTCTGCAGACATGAATGGGAGACTGAGGGCCCGGGGGCTATCCCTGCTGAGAGCAAGCATTTAGCTAAGGAAATTCAATCTGAAGGGCCTGGATTCCGGCTGGGTTCTGTTACTCCTCTGTCACTATTTGGTTATAAGGAGATTCCATCTCGGTTTGTCCCACCTTCAAGGGAGCAGAGAGGAGAGATAGCAGAGCACTGCCTAATGAAAGAATTCCATATTGGCAAAACCCTGACATTTGAAATGTTCAGGGTAATCAGCAGCACTGCTCGCTTTAGGCAAAGATCGCTGCACTGAACAATAAAATTCAGTTGGCCATATTCTGTTCTTGAAAATGTCTTTTTTATAATTCACAGCTTTCAGAGGTACCAGCCATAATTCCTTAACTATTTCCTTCTGGAGGCCTTTAGGTATGTGTGGTTAAAAATGTACAACAAACAGAAGAGAGAGCATACAGAGCATAGAAACCATAATTGTACTTTCAATTCACTATATGTCATTAATTAATCTAGTCGTTTTTATTTATAGTGTCTTCCTATTTCAGATATTAAAGTGAGCGAGAAATGATAAGAAGAAATGTTAATGCCTATACTTATTGACTGGACATTTGAGATTCATATCCAAATACCCTCGACCTGGGGAGGTTTGAAATGCTATTTCACTTGTACACATTATTTGCCTTTCTCATCCTCCACTTTCTCTCCCTCTGTCAAGTGTGGGGGATTACTGCTAGTAGATTATGAAATATTGTAGTACATGTACATAAAAATATATCAGAGCTGGCACATTTGTAATTTACTCCTAAGTATGAGATTCATATTAGAGATCTATAAATCATATTAGCAAACTACTATCCATCCTGTACTATATTATTTTACTAATGTGATGGCTGAATTTCAAATGAAATGCAAAGGTCGTGGCTGCTGTTCTATTAGGGCCACGTAATCTCATTCATCTCCCCATTACTGACCTCAACTTTATTAGTGGCTGCAACTACCACTGATTTTAAATTTCACTGAGAAAGGGTTCTTCCCAAAGATGCCACAGAGCCTTCAAATTTATAAGTGAGGGACTCTGATTTAACATACCTTGGCCCCTGTGAAGGGAGGATGCTACCAGTTTGTGACTGTGCTTCAGCTCCCCGTAAGGTGAAGTTTTTCGATGGAAGAAAAATGGGTCCTCTTTTCCCTGTGACATACTGTGTACCTTTCCAAGTAAGTGTATCCCCTCACCTCCTGCCCCTCTTCAGACTAGTGATCACTTCTACCTTTGAACAAACTAGTAGCTAAACTGAAGCTACCCTACTTTATGAAAAGTTCCTGAGAAGCAATTTAACCTGGTTGACCATATCTATCAATCTGTCACCTGGAGAGTGGTTGTTGACACCGCATGACCTCTCTCCCAGCATCACACTGCCAAGTTGTCAGTGGAGCAGGAGCTTTCTCTTTGATGCTGTACAAGGGAAGGGCAGGTTGGATGCCTTTTTCTAGAAGGAAATGAACTGTAAAGAGAGGCTGAAGCCCAACTAAAACACCTCCGCCTTCCTGGCACACACACGTAAATGATCTTTCCATTGTTCATGTCACACGTCAAAGGCAATGGGGTCGTATGACCAGCCTTCGTTGATTTTTGTTTTGTTTTGTTTTGCTTTGTTTTGTTTTTTAATGAGTCAGACCCCTGTAGCAGACTTGCCATTGCACAAGACGCTGAAGTCATTCACGTTTAATGGCGATGCAAACACTGCTTTGGACATTGGGAACATCCTTTATGGAGAGCAACAGGGAGTGGTCATGTAAATCTACAATGTGGGAATAAAACAAAGATGAGAAGCAATTTAAATTCCAACAATTTCTCTCTTTGTGTTTTCTTTTCCTAATAAACAAGCCCGTGGTGGCTGAAATGTTTTCGCTTACTTGATAGGTGACTATTTTCTGCCGTTCATAAATCGCTCCTGTAGCGTGGGGCCAGATTGAGGTAACAATGCCACAGGCTTTGCCAAGAGCTGCTGAGTGGATGGAGAGGGAGGGTGGCCTCTAAAACACAATCTGTTCTGGAGAAGTGTCATTGTACGTGTTTGTGATCAAAATCAAGTATACCTAGTGTATTAAGTGTACCAGCACCTGGTAGACAATTCAGAATAAATGAATGCCTGCCAGTTTACCCCAGCATTGCCCATTGCTTCCCTTGTTTACTGATGTCAGACTCTCAACTGGTCTCCAATGCAATGCTTATAAGCTCCACAAGCACGGAGACGCCGTTCATTGTTTTATTTCTGTAAGAACCTACCCCTACAACATGTATATAGGTCATTCAGCATCATGGCTTGAGAGATAATGAATAATATTCTTTTCCAAAAGTCAAACCAATACTCTTACGGAGTTACAATGCAATGACATGCTATTAGCCTAATTAAAATTGTTATATTTAGGGGAAATAAAACTGCGTTTCACTTTAGCTGCTAATTCAAACTTCTCAGTAACTTAGACAGTGTCAGCCTGGATCTTAATGGACAGGTGAAATAATATAGTGTGACTTTTACTTAAATTCCATTTACCAGGCCTCTAAACAACAACAAAATGAAGGGAAGAGACAAAATCAACACCCCCAACTCACTCAGGAAGCCCTGAAATAGTTTTGGCTTCTGGGACCCAATGATCTTTGATTCTTTATCATGTATATTGATATGCTCCCTGCCCCCCATAACTGCTTCTCATCTGCCTGGATGGCTCAGGCTGCTTCTTCAGGGAATAACTCATTTTCTCCATTATGCGTCATCCAGAGGCTTTATGAGGGTAAAACAATTGAGTCGGGCTGAAGGCTCCCGTTTGGTGTTATATCCCATTACTTCATTGATTTTTTTTAAAGTTTCTCTAATGTTATAACGAGAATATTTTCCACTCAATCCTGAAGGATTCTAAAGCTTTTTATTGACCTCAGGATATACCACACACATGGGCTACTTCCCTGGGCTGGCAAAAAACCAGGGTCCTCAGAGAGACCAAATGGAAAGATTGCTTTTCTATCGACCCTATGTGCAAGACTTATGGAACCTCCATCTAATTAAGGCCCAGGGGGAATTCTGATGCAGTCATTGGGGTTGGTCCCATGATTAGGGTAAGTGCTAGTCTCTGGTTAAGTGTCTCAGTGTCCCTTCAAGGGTCAAGAAAGTTCACGGCCAAGGATTTTGAGTCTTATTGAGGGATCGTACAAACTTCCCCAAGACCAGCTGGGCCTGTATTACTCAACCTGAGAAGTGTTCCAAAACAGAAATAAAGACATTTGGAGGCGTGATGGCACCATGTCACCACTTCTGTTTTAGGAGGCATTTCCCAAAGAGCCAGCCTGCCAGCATTGCAGTTCCATCTCTAGCACGTCTGGGCTGTGTGAATTTGGGTGAGTTGCTCAGCTTCTCTCAGTCTTAACTGTCTACTTTGCAGAATAGTTCTGAGTGTTAAAGGAGATGGTATAGGGTGTATAAAGTGGAGTGATCCGTGGTGGGCCCTCAGTAAATGTTGGCTTGTGGTTGTACCATCATCATATCCACCAACATGATGATGCTCAGACTTTAGGGCAGCAAACTCTGTTCTCCATAGCCTACTGTAGAGTCTAGACTCTATTTGGTACCTAATAGTTAAAAGTCAGATTCTTGTGGGAAAGTGACTGAATGGCTCCATTGTTATCTTCCTGCCAAAGGGCGAGCTTGATTGGTGTAGGAGATAACTCATAGTGGTAGGTTGGCTGGGAGCTATCGCTCCTTCATAAGGCCACGTTAAGTTTAAAGACCCCTCAGAGGAGATGCAGTATAACATGATGCCTAGGAGCCCAAGCTCCAGCGTTACTGTCCACTCTGCTGTTTGCTAGTTATCTAACAGGATGCCAGTCTGAGCATCATTTTCCTTATTGATAAAAAATGGGCATAATAAAAGTAATAGGACATACCTCATAGGATGGGTGAGAGAACTAAGTAAGGTCATGTGAGCCCGACACTAGAATCCCCTTGGAGAGCTTTCAAAGCACAGCTGATAACTCCGGTCCCCAAAGTTTTGCATTAATTTGGGCATGAACAGCGCAAGAAGCCTTCCAGGTGATTCAAATGTGTAGACAGGATTGAAGACCATGACAAGTCATAGATCAAGGGGTGGAGCAGTGGTTGTGGCTGAGTCATCCTTGGGCCCTGTTTTTATCTTGTCTTTCTCCCTGCGGATTCCTTTTTCATATTAATGAGGAAAACGATTGAGGTCTCTTTTAAAGATTTTAGTTCATTTTCCTGCCTTTTAGGGACCATTTTGGGAAAATACATCAAGGAAAAAGAAGAAGTGTGTGATAAGTGTTAGGTTATGTGGATACGTATATGTGTTAACATTCAGAATATCAGAATTATCTCTATTACAATACAACACATTTACATTAATCACAGGCACCCCAGCATAAGGTACATCATCCTGGTCCAGCTTTTATCCCTGGAGGCTGCTGCTGCCTCTGGCTATTACCTCTGCCTTGATAGCTGTCTCCAGGCACCATGTGCTGTCCCTCAGGGAGGGACATGGCAGAGGCCGGGGCCATCAGCAGGTACCTTGACCATCACTGAAGGGAGGATACCATGTCTGACATGCGCTGAGGGCAGAAGTATTACAAAGGCAATCGTGGACTTGTGAATGCAATTTCTTGTCTAAATTGGTGCTAAAAACTAGAATGAAAGGGTGTTCAGTATCAGAGATGGGGCAAGAGAGAGAAGCTGGGTTTTTATTTGAAAATCAGAGCCTACTTAGAAGTAACTGCATTTTGGTAACATTGGACAAAAGGCCAAAGTCCCCGGAGCCTCAGTTTACCCTGGTGCTAAAAGTGGGGTGAGCAATGAAAAAGGTGTCTGTGAAGCCTTAACAGCCTCTGAAGGTAGAGTGATGGTTCTCTCCACTAAGCTCTCCCGACATCTATCCACAGCACCTGAATCACCCTCATTGCTTTGTAAGGCATTTAGTAAATGAGAAACTGAAAACACTTGTGCATGCCACCTTACGTGTGTCTTTCTCTGTTAGATTTAGAACCAGTTGAGGGCAGGAGCTTGGTTTACCTAGCATAAGAAAGGTACCTGGCCTCTGTCCTTAGCACCCAGTAAACACATGGGAGCTGAAAACACTTTGTTTGGCCCTCTTGTTAGGCCAGATAAATCTCCCAGGACTGTGATGATTCCAGGAACAGTGTATGCAGAGATGAAAAGACATTGATTCTCAGTCCTGGCTGGGTAGAAGCACCATTTGGAGAGTTCTTAGCCACTAAGATGCCAGGCTCGTGGAACAGTCCAGTTTAAATCAGAGTCTCTGGGGGTAGAATCAAGTGCTACAGTTTCTTGGGTGATTCGGGTCTAGGCAGGGCTGGGCACCACTCTGAATCTAGAGAGGATGGCTGAGCTCAAAACAGGAATGAGCAGATAGGAGAAGGAATGATAAAAGAGACACAGAGGGACTTTGAGGATCTGGTTGGGTCCTTGTCACCATCCAAGTGAAAATCAACCCAGCCAGACACTATGCTCAGCTGTTTGCAGTCATTCCTTTTCTTACAGCAACCCTAAACAAAATGGTCATCCTCTTCCCAGCAAAGCAAAGAAAGCTTAGAAACTGAAGGGTTAGGCTGCTGGACGCCAGTCCCCAAGCTCTTTCTCACTGGGCTGTGTCCCTTTGAAAAGACAAGGTAGATGGGCAAGAAGATGAGAGTGGACTGGGCTGGAGGAAAAACAAGATCAATAAACCCAAGGAGAGCTAGTGGGCATTAAAACAAAAACAAATGACACAACAAATAAGAAGCAGAATTCATATTTCTTGAGGACCTTCAAAGCCCCAGGATAAACTCACGATAACTACCTAAGACAAACCCAGCCATCCCCAGCTTACAGTGGGAGATCTAAGGCTCAGAGTAGTCTAGTGTCTTGCCCAGACTCACAGCTATTGTGTCTGAGCTGAGTTACACACACACACACACACACACACACACACACACACGGCCCAGGAGTGAGTATTGTAGGATGTAGGTGTTGCCAACGGCCACAGTTATTCAGATCTACTATTACAGCACAAAAGCAGCCATAGAGAATGTGTTTACAAATAAATGTGCATGTATTCCAATACAAGTTGATGCATGGACACTGAAATTTGAGTTATGTGCAATTTTTATGTGACATAAACTATTTTTTTCTTCTGAATTTTCTCAACTACTTAAAAATATAAAAACCATCCTTAGCTCATTGACTATACAGAAGCAGACAGCAGGACAGATATGGCCTGTGGGCTGTAATTTGCCAACCATGGTTCAAATCTAAAGTAAGTGGAAGGTAAAAAGTTGATGAAAGAGTGTAGAAGGAAATTAATATATGTTCATTTGAGACTTAGATATCCTCAGTTTAACTTTGCTGGGGGTGAGCCATCAAGCTAGGAAGCTTTCAGTTCTTCTCTCTTGCCCAAATCAACTCCAGCCAACAATTATTTGTAGAATGCATTTGTTCTTCCAAACCACAGCCCCCAGCCCTTGAAGTGGACCACTCCCATTCTGTTTGCTTGGACAAAAGCATTATAAACCTGAATCTTTTCTTCTATCAATACTTATTGAATATCTAATAGATTACAGGCTCCGTCCTAGGCACTAAGGGTATACTGGTTGTCTGGGCTCCCATAATAAAATACAATAGCCCATGTGACTTACACAACAGACATTTATTTTCTCCATTTCCAGAGGCAAGAAGTCCCAGAACATGGTGCCACCATGGTTGGATTTTGGTGAGAGCCTTCTTGGAGTTATAGACTGCTGACTTCTTGTATCCTCAAATAGTAGAGACAGGGAGAAAGGGAAGGAGGGAGGGAGGGTGAGAGATAGAGGTATAGGTAGAGAGAGAGACAGAGACAGAGATAGAAACAGAGAGAAGGCCCTACAAGTTCAAAAGGGCCTTCAAGACAAGAAAAACAGTGAGCCAGGGAGCAGAGAGAAGGCCATTGTGCCTGGAAACGAGTGAGCACAGTGGAGAATGGTGGCCCACAATTAGGGGTTTAGAGTATGTTTTAAATGGAATTTTACCCTAAATGCAATTTGGTGAGTCAAAAGCACTAGAGTGATTTGCATTTTCACCACACTTGGGGTGCTGTGTGTGGACTGGACAGTAGGGGCCGCTGTCTCTCTCTTGAGCTCTCCCTTTCTGAGGGCTGCTGTCTAGGCAACAAGGGGCTAGGAGTTACCTGCAGTCTGAGGAGACCTGTAGGTCTTCTGCACGCGCGCCCAAATTGCCCCTTCTCAGGAGTGCCCTTTAGCCCCTTCCAAAGATGCTCTGGAGTAATATGTTCTAATGAAGGGTTGGAATTGCCAATCGCCTCGTGTTCTACAGCTAATAAGGAACAGATTATGCTCTGAATGGTTTGAGTTATCTTGTGACCACAGTATGTTCTTTTGCTGGAGCTGGTATACTATAATTTAATCCCATCTACATTTTATTTGGGAAAAAATACTCCAATCTCAAGCCTAGCCTTTTTCTTACTCATACTTAAGTTGTTTCAAAATATACAGAGTTTTGCTTCTTTATTCCACATTTTCTTCTTTTAGTTTTCAGTGTTTCACATTTTATATATACGTACACCTTTTAAAACCATTTTTAATAGTGCTCAGTTTAGAAAAGCACCATATGATCATTTGGAAAACATTTATAAACACATGAAAAAGCAAAAATCATTTTTAAGCTGCTCATCACTTTAAAAATTAAAATTTAAATATGTTTAATTTTTTAAAAAGTAAGTCTTTTCTTAGGCAATTTTAGGTTAATAGGAAAACTGAGAAGAAGCTACAGAGATTTTCCACATACCTGTCCTGCCCTTGTCACCTGCGCACAGCTTCCTTGATTACCAGCATCCTCAACCAGAGTGGTAAATTCGGTAAAACTGATGAACCCACATCGGCACACTATGGTCACCCACAGTCCATAGTCTGCATCAAGATTCAATCTTGGTGGTATAAATTCTGTGGGTCGGTTGTACATTCTGTTGGGAAAAAGTGTGTAATGGCTGTATTCACCATTGCAGTATCACTCAGAGTATTTTCACTGCCCTAAAAATCCCCTGTGCCCCACCTATTATTTTTTCCTCTCCCCCAACCCCTGGCAACCACTGAGCTTTTCACTGTCTCCATAGCTTTGTCTTTTCCACAATGTCATATGGTTGGACCCACACTTAAAATTTTTATTATTTCTCTTGCTGGTCTGTTTAGTGTATGCGTGCATGTGTGTATACAATTTATCCTACACTTTTTACCTTGGTATTAAAACATAAACAGCTTACTATTTGTTCACCACTTTTCAAAATTATGTTTAATGATTCCATAACTTTCTACTGTACTGGAATCACTGTTGATATTTAAGAATGTTTTTTGTGTCTCTCCCTTACTATTATTATGAGTAATGCCACAGAAAACATTCTCATATCCAAGACTTTGTTTACATTCTTGAATGCTTCATTGGACTAAATGACAATAAGTATTTTGGGATGAAAAGATATGGGTATCTTTATACCTGTTGAGTAGATTTCATCCAATTGCTCATTAAAGGCATTGTGACCATGCGCAGCTCACAATGGCTGTCTCACCTCGTCGCAAACAATGTTTTGATATTATTATATACTCTTATCAACTTGATAGGCAAAATTCATCTCACTGTTTAACTCCTCCCCCCTTTTTAACTTGTATGTTTAGTAATACAAGTAACAATCACATACAGAGCCCTGAGCATGGATGCCAGACATTGTGGAAGGGAGGCCCTATTATCCTTGTCCTACAAACGGAGAAACTAATGCTAACTGGTGTGAGGTGGACCTGTTGTTGGAATTCAGCCCAAGTAATGTGACCCCTGAGTCCAAGCATTGGCTCCAGCTCTATTCTGCCTCAAAATGAAAGGACCCACTCACCTGGGTGTGAGTTGGGAAAGCAATCTGATTAAAATAATTCTCACTAGTATGTGAACGACCAACAGAGCATCTATCTGGTTAATAATAATAATAAACAACATTAATAATAAAATTGAATCATTTTCAATAAATCTCTCCCTTGTGGAAAGAACTTTCAGAAATTTAATAGAAGTAAAACACATGGGAATAATAAGGAAAGACAGATGTGGGCAAAGTCAGATTTCCCTTCAATTCAGTGTGCGATTGCTCACTGCTGGCCCACAGTTTTGTTTTGTATGTATAGTGCTTGAAATACTGAATGTCTTACCATCACACAAAAACTAAGTCCCACTTTCTCTTTAAAAATGGAAGCTCTGGAAACATCCACTACTGTTCATTTCAATAAATCACATTGTCTGTTTGATCCCAATGGGCGTTTGAGCTTGCATCTCTTTTTGCTTTGCTCTTCTCTTCTGTGTCAACCACCCCACCTTCTCCCTTCTGGAACTACTCTCTAAAACCTTCCTTTCAGCATCATTGTTATTTTTTTAACTAAAATGCTTCTCACGAGTGGGAACCTCCTTTCTAGCCTGTAGGTAGACGTTGGAGGGTCACAGTGGGACCATGTCCCGAGCCATTTGGAAGACACAGAGGTTTGTGTGTTGGGGCCTGTGTCTTTATTAGCCCTGCTTAAATCGCAGGGTAATTTAAGCTTCCCTTACTTTGCTGTGTTGCATCATAGTTCTAAAGGAGACCTGAAATAGAACGTATCACATTGTGCACATTTTTGAAGGATCATGAGAGGAGGCTAAATATAAGATTCAAGTCCATATTTTAAGTGTGTTTTTCCTCTAAATGGAGATGGAATATACTTGAACATTCTGTCTCATGCCCACCCTTCTTAACTGCATGTGCTTCTTAATGTTTGATTTCCATCCGTTTGGTATGTGAGAACATTCACAAGCGTCTTCTCAACTTCAAAGAGACAGACTTGAGTTGCCACCGCTGGAATTTCCTTATTTGATTAGAGGAACAATATTAACTCCCTCCCTCCCCACCCGTTCTGATCCATAAAGTACTTTTCTTTCCCATTTAAGAAAATTTTACTCTAGCCCCGGCTGGTGCGGCTCAGTGGATTGAGCGCTGGCCTGCCAACCAAAGGGTCGCCGGTTCAGTTCCCAGTCAGGGCACATGCCTGGGTTGCGGGCTAGGTTCCCTGATGTGGGGCATGCAGGAGGCAACCAAACATTGATGTTTCTCTCCCTCCCTTTCCCCCTCCCTTCCCCTCTGTCTAAAAATAAGTAAATAAAATTTTTATAAATAAATAAATAAATAAATTTTACTCTTTAAAGCAGGCTAGTGACACTTAGCCACCCACATTCCACTGTTATAATTTTTGTCATTTCTTAATATCACTTGTTTTATTATTTACTAAAGGGTTAATTGACTTGCTTTATTTGAATATATTTATGTCACTACAGTCAATAGAAACTTGATGCTATCAGTTGAAGCATAACTACATCTGTAAATTAGTATTTAAAATGAGCATGGGACGACCAACTGACACATCTTATGTCCCACTCATGGCTCTAATACCAGATGTTGAGAAACACTGAAAAGAAAGTATTTTGTAGGGTAGGAGTAAAATAGCCATGTTTCTAGAGAGGCATAGTTTCCCAGACCCAACCAGCTCCTAGGATCGTATTATACATATCTAGGTAGTTCTATTCAGGAAAATTACTCTTGGGATCTCTTCCTCGCACCCCCATCTCCTGCACACATAAATCAACTGGCTCTCTCTGAGGTTCCCCAGTCCTCCAGGAAAACTCCTTGTCCTCTGTTATAACACTCTTGCTGCATTTGCTTCCTTGGAGTCATCGTCCTCTTCTTGTGCAGAGAGAAGGCCACTACGTGGAGATGGTGATGGGGCCTTTTGGTCGCAGCCTATGAATTCCTCCACATTCAAGGTTTGCAACTCCCCACATGCTTTGTGAACCTTCTCAGGAGTGTTTTCTTGCCTTATACTTCTCTCATAGATTATTTGACTCTCGTTTTCCTTCCTTGCTTCCTTCTTCCCTCTCTTTTTCCCTCCCTTCCTTTTTTTGTCTCACCCTGCATCCTCATCAGTGGCCCCAGACTGTGGTACTGATCTGATGGGAACATCACTCTCTGCAGTGTCTTTGGGTAACTGATTCCATCCACCCCGACCAGATCTCAGGTTGGACTGATGGCTTAGGGGTTTCTAACCTCTAAGAGTGTTATTCTTACATTCTAAGCAGAAACGGGCCCACTGGAATTTAGCCTTGACTGAGTGCAAATCCCAGCTCCACACCTGTATGGACCATACCTTAAAGCAAGTTGTTGTACTTCCTTTTACCTTGGTTTCCTCACCTGAAAAATGGAAAAGGAGACACCTGCCTTCCAGGATTTTAGGAAGGTGAATAAGAAAATGTAAGAGAAATTGCTTTCCAAATTGTGAGGCTTTGTTCTAATCGAAGTGGGGCAGTAGTTTTAATATAGAATATTCAGTAGTCTTATCTAAATCCCCCATTGCTTGGAATACAATTCAGAAGGCTTTGCCACATCTGCTTCATTGTGCTGTTCACAAAACTGTTTATTTTCCCAATGTCACATTTGTTTTCTCTCTCCTTCTCTTTGCTACTGTGTAACTTCATTATCGGCCTACATAAATGTATTATGTAATTGTCTCAATATGTCATCGATTGTTTCGGTTTTTCTGTAGTATTACTTAAGTCCATAATTCTTTTTATTAAATCTCCAAGAAATGTTACTGAACAATGGTTGAAGGCTCCTTCTTTCCACTAACTAAAATTCAGCATTTAGATATTTGAAAAGACACAAAGGACTAGAAAGAAACGAAAGTGTGGAATTTTCCCACTGGCTTCATGAAATCCAGGAAACCAATCGTGGTATTTTTTATAATATCTTTGTCTATCCAAGAGATCCATGCAGTCTTTCAGACAGTAATTACAGCACTAATAAATAATATGAAATTATCTAATGCTTATTGAGTACTTACTATGTTCTAGGTACTATTATAAACTCTACTTGTATTAAGTCATTTCATCTTTACAACAACTTTATAAATGAGGTATGATTTTTATCCCCATTTTATGGTTGACAAAACAAATTCAGAAAGGTTAACTGCCTTGCTCAGGGACACACAATAAGGAAGCAGTCCAGCTGTAAAATATATAAACACACACACATGTATGTCTATGCTTAGGAAATGCAGTCACTTCCTAAGCTTAGATGATACATACATATGTTGAATGCCTGAGAGTTTGAGGTCTGTTTGTTCTAAATCTGTTTCTGACACTAACATTAAGCTATTCATGTCTTCTCTCTGGAATTACGTTTTCTTATGGACCGGATTTGGAGTGTTGGATGAGATCATTAGTTTTTAACCTACCCCCTGGAGCTCAAGAATCTGAGTGCATGATCTAGGGGGCATGGTGGGGTACAGAAGACAATGATGATCAGGGAGACTCTGGACCCCCATTAATCTGTGCGCTTATGCTTATATCTGGTATTTATGAATAGAGGGATGAGTGGGTGGGTGGGTAGAAGGAAGGAAGGAAGGAAGGAAAGAAGGAAGGAAGGAAGGAAAAAACACAATTGAATAATAGACAATCTATTATTAACCCACTAGCATTGTGTCATGGTTATTTTCCATGTGTGTCATTAAATATTCCTTGAAAACTTGATTTCAAATGGTTGTATAATATTCAAATATATGAATAGATTAGCCTTTTCTTAACCATTCCCCTACTTCTGACATGTATGTTGTTTGTGATTCTTTATCACTCATTCATCATTCATTCATTCATCATTTATCCATCAAATTTTTATTTAGAACTATTATTTGTCAGGATCAATGTAAACCAGTGTAGCACAGAAATTCTTATACATGTGTTTTAAACATATTCATGCATATTTGCTTCCATAATTATATGAAAATTATTATTTTTTGTTTTATTTTTAATTGTTGTCTTTCTTCAGTGAAGAAGAACCTGTTCTGGAAAGCCCTCTGAATTTGGATAAAACATTGAGATGAAACCTGTGCAAATGTTGAGCTTAGATCACAAAGAGAAGACAATTGGAGTTCTGGATACACTGTCTCCCAAGATCGTAGTTATAAAATTAATAGACGTTGCCTTAATTGTGTATGCCACCAGCATCCAATTCTACTTTGCAATCTGTAACCTCAAAGGGACCATCTTGAAGCAGTAACTTTCCATGTTGCCTAGTTTAGAGAATACTTAGTCCAATCTGTCGAGGAGCCGAGAATCTGAGCTGCAGCCCAGGGATTACTATAACTCTTGGCTTTGGTGATTCCCTGGTAAATAATCTGAGGGGGTGGAACCCACAATTGTGTCATGTTGTAAACTGAATATAGCTGAGGTTATAAGCTGCTTAAATTTCATGCGTGATAGCATGATACAGACCTTCTCTGGTTGAAAAAGGCAATAAAGAGGAACCAAAACATAATTCCTTGCACATACATGGAAACCAGACAACTCAGCTTTGTAGATTCAAAGGGACCATACAAGGTGACGAGTATGAAATACCCATTGGAGGCACAGTGCCAAGTCTAAACTGAAGCATCAGAGTGATGCAGTATCGAGAGACCAAGCTATTTTTAGCTGCAGTCTTCGTGACATGAAATGGTGACACTTTTCCCCACAACCTCTCATGTTCCTCTTCTCCCTGATGACTCTATATATTTGAGTGATGGTCAGCCAGTATGGAGACAGCTGGTTTGGTTTTCCCTACCGAGCATTTTTGTGTGTGTGTCTTAGGGCAGAAGATGTCTGGAAAAGACAAGACTAGACCCCGAAGAGTTTAAACATCTGTGAGGACTAAGTCTCTGTGGATAGAAAACACCATTAGCTTTCCTCTTTATCTCTGTATTCCAACCCTTTATCTCCTTCCCTGATAGCAAGCAAAGGATAGGGAGGTCTAGGTGGGAGGCTTCCTTCTTTGCTGATTTCTGTTTTATTTTTCTGCTTCCTAAGGGATCATTTAATTCATTGTATGCCTCTGGAAAAGACCAGAATTTCCTAATTCCTTCAAAAACCTGGGCAGGTTACTCCTTCCAACCTTAACTCATCATTATTCTGCAATGAGTTATGTAATGATTTGATCATGTTGAGGAGTAATTCACCTTTGTTCCCACCTACGTTAAAACTGATTACAAATCCTCGTAAAATGCTCATTATGCTACCAAAAAATGTTCTTAAGAATAGTCTGTTAGAGAGGAGGTAATGCTGCTGCTAGGAAGTCTGGGCTTCTGTCTAATTATGTGTAAATTATCTGAGTGGAATCTCAGATGTTTAGTGATAAACAGTTTTATGCTTCCCAGCAAAGTATCTAGTTTGTGAGGCAATATAATCAAAAGCAGCTTGTGTGCAGTGAATTGTCGATTGTATAACTTTGCATCCTTTTCAAGTTATTCTTATGGAAAGAAATGGGAATGTCTGCAGCCCTTTAAGGAAAGCAAATGTTGTATTCTGCATTTTTTTTTTTGGAAAAAAAAAAGAAAGATAATTGATCCTTTGACTATACTGCTGCTCTGCTCTCAGAAGAAACATTAAAAAGTTGGATTTCTTAAGAAATGCAATTAACTGACTTTTATTTAATGATTTTTTTCTCAAGTTATTCATCCTGGAGGAATGGTATCTGTTGGTTATTAACAAAGATGAGGATGGATTATTAAGAAGCAAAATATAATGATATTCAACTGCAATGCATTTATAGTTATTCAGAGAAAAACCATAGGTGGTTTGGTCTCAGATACCTTCTCCTTTTGGAAGTTTCACCTCAGAGACTTCTCCATCCCTCACCTCATCTTTAGGTAGAGTGATTAATCTTCCTTTGAGCCGCCAAGTTGGTGCCATGCCCAGAATGAAGGCAAACTGGACACCAAAGAGGTATGATTATTACATTATTCAGTGGAACTAGTGGTCAGTGTTACTAACACAATCTGAAGGGTCATATAAATACAAATGTTTAAATCTGCAAGGTCATTAGTTTTTTCGGCCTCAACAGCAGGGTTCCTAAAACTCCCAAGAAGCTTGGGAAGGGTCTTCTAGGGCATATACCCACCCAAAAACCATAATCTTGAGACCTCGCTGGGCAAAGAAAGGCCAAGATATCTAACTAACAAAGCACAGGGAAGCTGAGTCCACTGTGGAAGACATGGGGATACTAGTTGAGATGAAATGGGTATACCAGTTAAAATAAAAATTGTCACCTCTTAGAGCCTGAGAATCCTTTCTTGTTCTCCTTCCAGAAACATTCCTATTTCAAAAGAAGAGGGCCAACTTGGGGGAAAAGGATATGAAGTGCTAGGAGGAGAAAATGGTAGCAAAGGACCAAGATTAAGGCAGATGGAGACTTCAATGACAAGAAGCAAGAATTCTTGCCTCTCACTGGTGGTCAACACAGAGCAATGTTAGTGCCACCCATCATGCAATTCACTGCACAGGTAGCTAAAGGGCCGGCTTATTGTATCATAGTGGTGTTTGGTTCTGCTTAGTTTCTAAAACTCTGAGGTAAATTCCACAGATGTGGTTTTAAGTTATAAACAGTTGATGTGGTAATACTTGTTATATGGATTCAACTAATTGCCCAGTGGCTAATGTGTACCTGTTTCACACACCTTGTGATTGGATTTGCAAATACACCAGCTAAATAGATGAGTGTTCCATAATTAATGCTGAAAGAGATTGAGCCTGCGTCGGTGTCCCTAGACGGCTAAGCTTTACATTTGCCCAAGAACAAAATATCTGCATAAAGATTCATTTATATTTGGCATTTACAAACCATGGGATCTTGGACGTTTTGAAGACAAACCATTTAGACGATTAACTAAACATATCCCTTTGAAGCAGGTAGATTTGTCCTATATCATTAGCATATCCTTTTAAGGAAGGTCATTCATACGTGTGCAGTTCATAAAGAGTTTATCATCCTGTCTATTGAACATATTTGTTTCATGTTGACTTCTGGTTTGTCTGACTTCCTATCCTACATGCTCTATAGTCAGTTCCTTTTTAAGTCTTTGATTCACATCTGAAGGTGTAAAGGAATTTTATTTTGATTTCCGTCTTTTAGTGAAAACATATTTCAAATTGCCAACTCATGATATATTCACTTTGAACTTAAAATATCATTTGTTTAAAAAAATTGCAATAAAACCTGAAATGTTCACTAATAGTCATTCTGAAGATTAAAGCTGCCAATGAATTATGCAGCAGGGCCAAGGCTGTCTTGTTCTCAGACTAAATTTATCTCATGGAAAGGGAATTATTCTGACCGGGGTTAGAGAGCAGAGATAGTTAAAGTTTGATTGTTCAATTGCTGCCTGCTTGTTTTTGTTTGTTTTTCTTTCTTTTTCACACTCGGTTATGGTTTTCTTATGAGCTAGATTTTAAAATGTAACTATTGATGAGGGGTTGATAGAAATCCTATTTTCTCTGATCATAAATGTGACATAGGTTTCCGGAGACTGTTTTTTTTTTAATGCACTTTTCATTTGTTTCCTCTGTTTATATTTTTTAAACATGGATCTTTGGCCATGGGGGACCCAGTGCTGAGTGTCTAACCTCTCTGACTTACACAGAATAAGCCTCAGTGTAATAGAAATAAATGCAGCATTTTCTCTGTATAGAGCATGTCACTTGGGTGAAGGGCTTACAATGTCTCTTTGGTAAAACTGAGATGTGAATTTCTCAAAAATGTCTTGTTTTCAGTTAATGATATTTTCTGCTTTTCACCAAGTGGTCTCTTTGGGGGCTTGTTCTTGAATTCATTTCCCAGTGTGTGCACCAGGCTGTCTATTATTCGTTTATTCAGCAGGCATTTACTGAGTTCTTGTCACACCCAGGCCTTAGCCAAGTGTTTGGGTTCCAGTCACCAAGGAGCCCAGTGCTGTCCCACATTGTTTGCCATCTTTGGGGTAAAAGGGATCTTAATAACTCCTGGTATGCGGGCAGCTTTTATCGCAAGCTAACAGGTGGAGCGGGGCATTTTTGCTAATGTTTTGTGCAAATGGCAACATTCAGTAAAATTACGATAACTTTAGTTTTATATATTTTTTTCAATGAAACTTTTTGTGATTTACTATAAAATGTATACTGAATTATTTCTCTTAAATTTTAAATAGACAAATACTGGAAAACTCACTGGAAAATGAAATAAAAGTAATAAAATATGTAAAAATTCCAATTTATTGAAAATATTTAGAAAAAGTACAATATGTAAAAAAAGAAAGAATGAAGATTTAGTAGCGTTTTTTGGTGTGATAATCGTTAAAACATTTTCCCCTGTGAAGGGGAATCTCACAGTGTTTACACATGTAACTTGTTTCGCTTCGTTTTTTGTGTGTTGCGCAAACCCGGCATTGCTTTTGAGCAATTTTTTTTTTTGCTGGTACTGATGATTTTCGTAGTCACATGTTTACGCATATCCATCGATAATCTTGTGGGAGGGTCTCTTCTTGAAGTTTTTCTTGTAGTAGATGTGGATGGTCCAGGGTCTGATGGGCCCAGATGGTTAGTGGTTTGATCCAATATTCCAGTAGAATCAGAAAGCCAATACAGTGCTGTTTCGTAAAGAAATTTTTTGTATTTCATTTTCTGTGCATGTACTGAATTATATACTATGTATGAGTTGAAAAGGGCACAATTTATCAAGTACATTACCACACGTTTTGTCCATTTAGATGTCTTTTTCAAAATGCTATAAGACAAATATTGATCTGCGCAATTGACACCTTTCATATACTTACTGTAATCAATAAGAGCATTTGGTTTTATAATGTTTTGTCGTGTTGTTTGATCAATATTATGGCTCTTCTGCATTTCCGCAGAATGGATAGTAGAGATAAGAGATACTCTTCTCTTTGATTGCCAGATTTGTAGTAATATGTCCTTTTTTCTGCGAAAGATTGTTTCTCCTTTATTCAAACGTGTATTTTGAAGATACAGTGGTAAGCCTCTATTTTTTCTTATTGTTCCACAAATTCGGATTTTGTTCTTGAGGAAATATTCAAAAGGAAAAGAATTATTTATAACACACACAGTCCTTCCCTCTCCCTCCGCCCAGTCTGGGGTACTGTATTTTACACAGGCTCCCAGAACCATCCACGTGGCCCTGACTCTCACCAAAGCTGTGTGGTCCCAAGCCGCGTGGTACCGAAAAGAGACACTCAAGCCGTGTTCCACCTGGATTTAAATCCCAGAGTCTCATTTCCAGCTCCTCCCACAACTGGCCACAGCTGCCAGCATTCAGGGCAGGTGTGGCCCTTTGGTGTGGAGCCAATTATCTCCCTCTTTGGGGGCCCGCCTCTTGGCTGCACCCTGTTACACCGCTGATCTATTAAAAAACGTATTAATATGTGTCCTGGGCTCCACCACCAGTCAACGTAAAACATATTAATACGTTTCCCACATACAATGTGTTGAAACAGATGTAGGAAGGCAGGATGGAAATATGTTGTGATAAAGGTAACACTAGAGGTAAAAAATAAGGTGTTTTGGGAAGAGAGGAGAGGGGTGGTCTGGCCTGGGAATGGGGTGAGACTCAGGCCGACTTTGATCAGATCCATTTGCTGAGCCAGCAGGTCAGGCATGATGTAAGAGGCCAGCTCATGTTGCCTGACCTGAACCAGCTGCTCCCCAGAGATGGCTCAGAGTTCATCTTTCTCGATTGTGAAACCCCACCAGGAAAGACAACTTCCGGAAATGGCCAAGCGTTCCATCATTGCTTCAGAACTAGCCCCCAGGGACTCACAAAGCTGAAAGGGAAATTGATCACAGGCTCATTATGATCCCCATGGGGAAGAGCTTGAGAAACCCATGCATCTCCTGAGAGAAGATCCATGGCTTCAGATGGGGCCATGTGCGCAGATGTGGGTGCATTTGTCGACCCTAGAGTGGAACCTGTGTGAGCTGTTGTGCATGGGTTTGCTTCCCTCCACATTTGGACCTCCATTTGGAGCAGGACACATCTACCATGGAAAGAGACCTGACTTTGAAACCCCTGCCCTGGGTGACTTTTAGGACCCCAGAGCACACAGTTTTGGCCCTCTGGAAAGACAAGAAAAAACATGCATACCTTAACTTTATTTAGGTGTTCTCCTAGTCCCGTGTCAAATGAGCATACCCCCATTTCGGAGAACTTAGGTCATCTCCCCAGCTGGGCACACCAGTGGCTACTTAGATTCAGCTGTACTATCTTCCAGAACAGGGTCCTTTTGCTCCATCTATGGATCCCGAGAATAGTAAGAGTGGTTCACCCCTCTCCCACCCTCCACAGAAGCTGTATCCTCATTCAATTCTTTTCCATTGCATTTTCTGCAAATTAGACTGTTACTAATATTGCTGTTTCCTGGAGCTACACAGAACTTTTCAATAGTGAGATCTGTGGGTGTCCTCTGACTGTACCGTATATCTGCTCGTGCCGTGGATCATTTTATCACAGCCGGGTTTATCGAGGTATAATTATATACAGTAAAGCTTGCCCTTTTTAGTATACAGTTCTGCAACTTTTCACAAATGCCTACAGTGGTGTAATGATCAGGATATGGTACATATCCGCCATTCCAAAGAGTCCTGGGGTCTGTTTGGAGTCAGTCCCAGCCCCAGTCCCCAGCAATCACCAATCCCTTTTCTGTTCTAGTTTTGCCTTTTCCAGAATGTCATGTTAATGGGATGATAAGTAGGTAGCTTTGGAGTCCAACTTCTTTTTCTCAGTGTAATGAATTGAAGATTCATTTATGCAGTTGTGTGTATCAATAGTTTATTCTTCCCTTTTGTTGCTAAGTAGCATTCTGTTGTATGAATGCACCATGATTCATCTATTCAACAATTGGAGGATCTTTAGCTTGTTTCTAGGTTTAACTGATTAGGAAAAAGTCGCTATAAAACATTAGTGTACAGGCATTTCTGGGGATATAAAATTTTAGTTTTCTTGGGTAAATGCCTATGTTTAAAGATGATGTTTTGGGGGAGACAGTGGACATAATTATAGCTTTGATGTTAAATTGCAGGCCTGAAACTTCCTAGCTGCGTGACCTCACTATGTAGGTTGTCTGAGCCTCACTTTCCTGCAACAGAAGAGTGGTAGGATGTTAGCTCCCGCACAGGATTTAGAGCTGTCACTCACTCATAGCCCCTCCTCCTCTAGGTGCTGCCTCATTACACTAGACACCCCCTTTCCATGGTGCTTCTGTTCTATTCCCTGAGCATGCACACCCTTTTCTACATCCCTGCCACACACTGTTTCCTTTCCTGGAACACTTTGCCACCCACTTTTCTCCTCACCAACTCCATCTTCAGTTGCCCAATTAAATGCCACCTTTTCAAAAAAGTGTTCCCTCATCCTGTCTAAATCCAGCCCCCTGCTATACATAGTACCCTTTAAAAAAGTGTTTAAACACTGTGCTTTTCCTTTATAGCATTTATCACAACTGGCCTTATAAAATTAACTGTATAATTTGTTTTTTTTAATGGAAATTTCATTGAGATCATTATAGAGTCACATGCAGTTATGAAAAATGATATCAAGAGAGTCCAGGTACCTTTCCCCAACTTCCCTCGGTGGTAACATCTGGCAGAATTATAACATATCACAACCAGGATATTGATATTGATATAATCCACTGATGCTACTCAGACTTCCCCAGTGTTCCTTGCACTAATGTGTGTGTGGGGTGGGGATTTACTATCACACAGCAGATTTGTGCATCCACCACTGCAGTCAAGCTCCAGAGCAACTCCATCACCACAGGCTTCTTTCAGGTGTCCTTTTGTGACCGCTCACCCTCCTTCCCCAGTCCCTCCACTTCCTACATCCTAGCGAACACTCATCTGCTCTCATTTTTCAAATGTAGTTTCTTCAAGAATGGAATCACATAGTATAGAGTCTTTCCGTGTTGACTATGTTTGTTTGGTTTTTTTTCAGCATCATTCTCTGGAGATTCCTTGTTCAGTAATTCAGTCATTGCTTTTCGTACCAGCGTAGTATTCCATGGTGTGGAGTACCACCTATGTAGCCATCCATCTAGTGAAGGGCTTCTTGGCTGACTCCTGCTTTAGCTATTATAAATAAAACTTTATATGCAGATTTTTGTGTGAACGTAATTTCCATTTTTCTGGGATAAATGCTCAAGAGTGAAATTGTGGGGACATTAGTCTTATGAGAAACTGAATTGATTTTTAAAATCTGTCTCTGCCAGTAAGTGTTAAGTTCCACCAGAGAAAATAGGCGGAAGTTTTGTTTGTTTGTCCATTGTCCTGTTTGTATATCTAATCACTGTGTACTAGGGGCATCTCATAATGCTTAGAATATAATTTACTACTCTATAAATATTTATATACGAATTAAATAAGGACTGAATGAGTGAATGCATGAATAAAAATTTGGCATGGGAGTAAGTAAAATAACACACTTGCAATATTTTTAGACTGCTTAGCATAGAGAAACCTCTAATAGTAGGAACATGTTTCCTCACCATTAACATCATCAGATGGGACTGAGGGTGACATGACATGATTTTCACACTTTCCACCTTCACCCTCACATAAGCATTATGTAGCTTTATAGGATTCCAAGAGTCTGAGTCCCTGCTTCACTTCATTTCCTTAAAGAAAACCCCATCTCATGAATATGTTCAAAAGTGGCAGGATGGGAATTTGGGCTTTACACTTTACATAAGGTCGTGCCTTCATGCTGTGGCTGCATGGCTACTTTCTCTGTAGAAAATGAGCCTTTGGAGTGTGAGGATGAGTGGCACTTCACAGGTTAACCTTGTCCCTGGATCTTCACGGTCTTAGTGTGTGAAATAAATAGTGGGGAAGCCGATGGAGGGTTAGTAATTCTCGTTTGCCTGAGGAAAGCACAGGTCTTCATAATGTCTTGATCTATGTATTAAGAGCTAGTAAAGACAAGCAGGCTTCATAATAAAAATAGAAATGAGGTTTTCTCGACAAAAATGCCACTAGAATGATGAGCTGTCACACAGGACCCAGAGAAACAAGAAAGAAACTTCTTTGGTGATTATAATTAGGCTTACGTGGAGAGTGGCAATGCTCAGGAACTACGCGAGAGTCAAGTTCTTTGCCTGTTTCTAGAATCACCATTAAACTAGTTCCAAAGAGCTGGGATACTGAGGAGGTCAAAGGTCATTTTCAGTAGACCCTGCACCCATTCTCCTCCCTGCTCTGTGAGACTCTGAGCTACCTATGGCAGGGGAATGGTGTTACCCAGTGATTTGGGCAACTTAAAAAAAAAAAAAGGAAGAATATAGGAAACTTTTTTTCTTTATTGTAAAAAAATACCATGTTTATTGTAGAAAATTGGCTAATACAGATTAGCAATAAAAAAGTAATAAAAGTCACCAGTAATCTCAACGGGACTATTAATTTTGGGTGTTGAATCTTTAACTGTATCTAGGTAGACATAAAAACTTAGATCTAGAAGGAGATAAACTTAGAAGTGCAGAGTGTAAATTATAGATACAGACTGATTTTACATACACTGGATTATACCAAGGGAATAGGGACTTATATCTTACTCTATCTTCTATATCATATGAATCTATCTGCTTTATAAACTATTCTTCACTATTGTACTTCCAAAACTGGGGAATGTAGTCCCAATGGAACTGGGCAGTAAAGTAGTTATTAATATGCCTGTGTGTATATGGTTTTTTTTTTTTTTTTTACCAAAAATCAAAATCGTATCCCATGAGTGTTTGCTGGCTGAAATCATTGTACTGATGCTCTGAGGAAGAAAAGGGGGAACACAGTCACCCAGACTCCCTTCAGGCATTAGGTCAAGACCTGAGCTTTCTCTGCCTTGGCCTACGTTTCCATGGCAACAGAGAGAACCTGTGGTGGTTTCAGATATCGGTGGGATTCTGGGGAAAACAGCATTTACCTGAACCATAGTTTGGTATTTTGTAATTCAATTTAATTCTGCAGTAAAGGACCAAGTCTCAGAGAACTCTTAAGTCGATCATTTAACTTTCAGATATTCTGCTTTAATATCTATTTTCAGGAATACATTATGCAATAAAGTAGATCAGAGGCAAGGAAATCATACTGACCTGAGTTAGGGCCTGAGTGTACAGATTCAAATGTTATGTTCTCCTACCCTCAGTTTTCTCATCTATAAAATGGGACGTGGTCAGACTGCCTTACTTATTGGGTTTCTGTGAAAAAGGAGTGGGATCATGAATGTAAAATATTTGGTATGCCACCTAGTCCAGAGAAAATGCTCAATAACTCTTAACTTTGCTATTATTTTTATGACATTATTGAAATTATGTGGATCTTGACAGGACGAGGGCAAAAAATATCAGAATGGCTTCACTGGTAAGAGGCAGGGATTGGGGAAAGGGAGGGTGGAAGCCTGCTGAGAAGCTGAGTGATATTAGAGAAAGTATCAGCACCCTGGTGTTTGGTGTTCCACTAAAAAGGTCATGAAATATTAACATCCCCTAGAGTAACCTCAAAGAACAGTAGTATCAGTGCCTGCTTGCTATACAAAAGAGGCTCCTTAGAGAGACCTCTATGGCCCAGTTATGAGGAGGGAAAGAAGGGGGAGTTAAGGCGCTGCCAGTAATTCCAGTTGCTTCCTTAGCTGGAAATACTAGAGTTACGAGAGAAGGGCAGCATAGTCAGTGAGCCATGGGCTTCCCTGGAAAAGGTACAAAGAATGACTACCTATCTTTCCAGCTAGGGGGAAAGGAGCTGTCTTGCCCACAGAGGCCAATTTATATTGACTTACCTTGAGTTCACAACCAGCAACAACCATATCACTATCGTCACCACCGTCATCACCAATACCACCTCTGACAGTGCCATCATCATCGTCATCCTCATCACCATGAAGCAATGCAGCTTACAGGCATAGTGTGCTTACTAGTAGGTTCCAGGGGTTACACTCAGCAATTGGCACACATGATTGCAAGTTATCCGAATTGTGAAGAAAGATACTCATGCTCTTTCCATTGATAAAGGAGGACTTCATGGCCCAGGAAATTTAAATAACTTGCAACAGTCACCCAGCTTGTACAAAGCAGATCCAAGATTCAGAACCAGGCAGTCTGCCTTCCAGTCCTCATTACCGTCCGCTTCATCATCAAGAAGGGGCAATAGAAGGTTAGAGTGAACTCCGCTGCCCCACAACATTCCCTTTTCATTTTTTTTTCCATAGCAGGGTAAGCCTGTACCCTGAGCCTCACAGTGTCACACAGCCAACCAGTGGCTCTCAGACATGTGCAACTTGCCCATTCACATGGGTAGAAACCCTTTTCCAATAAATTCAACACAAAACTCTACTGACAAAAGAGCTGAATTGTATCAATTCAAATATGAGACACTTATTAGAAAGCCAATCTGCGAGAAAAAGACAATTTTGATGAATATCATTTTGAAATCGAGAGTATACATAACTAATATTGTTTTTAATTCGCCTCATAATCTAATTCATGTCAGTACTTTAATTTGTTACATAATATTGAGAAAATCTTGGTTCACATGCTGATACAGAGTTGCAAAAATAATTTTTTAAAACCAGTTGACCTAAAAATATCTGGTCAACATAGAATATAAGCTTTGTCTCCAGGGTCAGCATTGTGTTCGACAGATAACACATTCAAGGCAGAGCTGCTGAATGAACGAATGAAGAAGTCAGTTTCTGAGAATGATATGGATTTCAGAAGCATGGAGGTGGAGGAGGGCTTTTGCTGTCATGTCCAAGTTTTTTCTTCATTCATTTGACCAATACTTAACAAGCATCTGCTACTATAAGCCAGAGGCTGTCACAGGGTAATGGGGATGCAGTGTGGAGTAAAGAGTTCTCATGGCACGTGAAGGATGGGGCGGCAGGAGACAGACCGTTAACGGGGAACTCGCTGCAAACCCTGGCAGTCCCATTTATATGCAGGGTGCTTACATAACCCCTCCGGGTTTCGGCATCCTCGTGGGTACCACGGGGCTATCAGTATGTACCCAGCACTGCCCTTGGGAAGAATAAGGGGAAACACACATAGCCGCAGTCATCTTCATCTCAATCTCAACGTTGCAAACACAGAAAAGTGCTTGTTTCATTCGGGGATTATTTATTTAATTCTGCACTGGGTATTCTGGGATTTGTATATGCATATCATTAAAGCAGCTTCAGTCCAAGAACATATACTTGGAGATGTATTAATATACGCTGGGCATAAGCAATTACAAGCCTGGGTATGAGGTGACTGGAATCTGGAGAGAGAGAGGTACATTACAGAAAGCGCTGGTTATGTTGCAAGATAAGTGGTACGGTACCAAGTTAAAGCTTCGAATATCAGGCCCTCATCAGTGGGAGGTTCAGTGTTGTCTCTTGAGTGGAAGATTGACATGTGTGGTTTTGTCTATTTAAAATTCCCCTATGGAATCAACATAGAGTGCGAGTTGGGAGGAACTGAGACTGAGAGCAAAGGAACCAATTAGGGAAGCATAGCTTTTAAAAAAATTATATTTTATTCTAGGCTACAGATAAATGTGATGCGCTGGAACAGAGGCACTGGAAAATGGGGAGCCTTCATCATTTGGGAGATTGAGGGGTTAAAAGTGATATGATTTGAGAATCAATTGGCTATTCATAGCAGCAAAGGGAGGTGTGAAGGGCAAATATTGAGGTTTCAAGGTTAAGTAAACGGAAGGGAGGTGCTTTCATTAACAAACACCAAGTCCATGGAGGAGGAGAAGCGTGTGCAAACATTTTGTTTGGGAGCATGATAAAACAGCAGTGGGAATAAGGCCTTCATACTGAGACATGCAGGAGCCTGTTTGAGGTGCTGTCGTGCCTGAGGGGAAGCCCACGAGGAGCGGTCAGGGCTGCAGATGTGTTGAGGATTCCTTAGAGAGTCGATTCAGTGGTTTCCAGCCATTGCTGCAAATCCTTCACAGGTGTGCAAACGATATCATAGCATGTGGTCTTACAGAGAGATGACAACTGGGGTACAAGAGTTAAGAGACCTAACAAAGCACAGGTGCCACCAAGCAAGATCCTATGTTTACGACACACTCAAGAATTCTGCCACACATATGCATAAGAAGGTCCAGCCAGGGCAAAATATTCTTTTACATGGCATTGTGCTGGAAGAGTGTCAAATTATTCTAAAACCAAGTGAAGAAAATGCTCTTTTTTTAACAGTAGCACAATAAATCATCTTCTGCAGAGTACTGTTTTGGTTTGGGAAAATGGCTTTATGCAAACTTGGGTGAGAAGGTGACCCCTCAAGGGTATAGGGATAGCTGATGTCAAACTTTCAAGGAGAAGGAAACATGAAACAAAGGGATGGGGATGACAATTTGTGCTCTGGCTCCCAAAGGGGGTGGGGGTAGAAGAAGTAGAAATGTGGCAGAGAATGTCTGGAACCAGAGTCTGAACAAAGTCAGTGGTGGTAGACTAGCCAAATGACATTTGCAAAGATGTGATGTGCACAGATCCTTTTAGAATTATGTTTTTAAGATAGGGATTACTTCTCATATTCTCTCTCTTTCTTCTACTTCCCCTATTCTTTCTCTTTTTAACACTTCTCCAGTCTTCATGTCTACTGAACTCAAACATGCCTCACATGAGTGGATATGTTGTGGGACATAGTGCAGGGCTGAGCTGCATGGAGGCATCTTATGATGTTGCCCAGACACCGGGAAAATAAAAGCCTGAGTTAATGGTTCAGATGACGTTGTAGAGCATGAGGTACCCATAACTGGGAATTGCAATATGGGGACTAAGACCCAGAATTACAAATCTGTGTGTTTGAAGCATTTCAGGTGAGATTTTGAGAACCAGGAAGGTTTTCCACCCATTATCCAATCCATTTGCTATGTAACGTTCTAATTTTTGCAGACTAAGCTAGTTTTGTTTTGAGTCCTTACACCCTTCTGGCTTGCCACCAACAATCGCTAGCCTCTGAAGATGTGCCAATATCACCAGGGACTGAGAACCGCCGTGGGGACTCTTGCCTATGTGCCAAAACAGGACCTTGGGCAGGTCAAAGTCTAAAGGGATCGAGATGTCGGAACTGGAGATGTGAGAGGTGATCGTTTTCTAGTAAGAGATGCTGGAGAGGGGCTCGTGTTGCATAAAGACATATATTTCTCAGCATTCGTGGGGTCAAAGAACTCTGCAGCTAAGCTTGTTACGGAGGAAAAATAGAATCTTCTGCAGACTGTGTTTTCCTTCAGATTTGCTCAAGTTCTAGAAAGCCACAACGCAGAGTGGGTGGGGTGTGGAGGCTTCCCAAAGTAGACCTCCCCACCCACTTACTTCTTCATTAGGAGAATCACCACTGAGCCGTTTTTGTCTCCGCCACCTACCGTCCCTTGTCCCACGCGCTAACATTCTGTCCTGTGCACTGGAAACAGACTCCCACTCGCCCAAGTGCCAAGCACTGCACTCTCCTTACTGTCACCTCCTGCAACCTATTGTTTCAGGGAAAGCGCCTCTGGGAACTGACGTTATTCGCTTGCTCTAGGTGTTTTAAAATTTGGGGTTCTGCCTGGCGTATCGTGGGTCTCTCCTGGAAAGTGTCCGTTGGCTGCTCTGATAAAAATGGCCTCTGTAACTTGTTATGTTTTAAGAGGTGGTTATAAAGGGGTATTAGCAATGGAGAATAGAGCCAGGGTCTTTACTTTTGAAGAGCTTCAGATAGACTGGGCGAGGTGGGACTGACTTCTCCTATGAAGAAGTGGGCCGTGGAAAGCGAGGAAAATTTCATACTATAAAATTAGGTGGCCAGCAAAGAAAAGGAAATATTGCATAGGCGCTAGCATAGAGTAATGCTTCAGAGAAGTGCTTGATATTGTAAATGATGAAAAAACGATGATGGTTTTGTAGTCAGCATCTCTGCCGCAACTGGAATAGCATGGTGATGGAAAGAATACTTCCTGGATTTTTTGTTCAACAGACCTGATTGAAGACACTGCCATCATCTCTTATCAGCAAAACAGTGTCTAATTCTCTCAGCCTCAGTTTCTTCTTCTGTAAATTGGGGCTATAAAAACCATTCCTTAGAGAGTTTTGTGAAGATAAACAAGGTCTGTCCAGAAGGTATCCAGCCATGTAATATGAAAAATAGAGACATTTATTAAAGAAGATACAAGATACAGAAACATTACACCTAACACAATAACACCTCAGTCCCCTTCAAAGTAGGCACCTTGGGACCTCACACAGCTCTCCCCATCACCATCGGCTGCCCTGCTGTACTTTCCTGAAGCTTACTGACAGTCTGAAATCTCTTCCCTTTCCAAGGTGATTGTAGTTTTGGATAAAGCCAGAAGTCTCAGGGCACCTAATCTGGGCTGTAGGGGGGCTCAGTCACCTGGGTAATTTGATGTTTCACCAAAAAACTCTGCACAAGGTGTGATGCATGAGCAGGCACGTTGTCATAATAAAATTGCCAGTCACCAGCTGCCCATTGCTGCAACCTTCTGAATCATCCGGATAGTTTTCATGGAGGAATGTTCAAGCTTAAAATAAAATTTGATATAGATTCATTGCTGTACCCACTCTGTCACCTTGAATGTGACGGTCACACAGTACACATGCTCACTCAATGGTGTCTACCGCCCCCACTGACTAGTGCAGCGAAGTCATCATTGTTCACGCAAGCGCATTCCCATCCAGTGACTTGGCTGCCAGGTTATGTTAACAATGGTTGGACTTTTCCAGACAGGCCTTGTATCTATAACATGCTGGCCAGAAGGGATCTCTTTACATGTGTTGCCCTTGTCAGTGTCCAAAAAGTAGTTAAAGACTTGACCTGACATTTTCTGAGGTCCAGCTGGGAAGAATTCAGTTGACAAGGATTAATGTGAGAGTTTGTGTTCATTTGATTCATTAGCAAGATTAAATAAATTGTGTGTACTCAGAAGACTGGGGCAGAAAGGTGATGTCTACACATTTTCGTATAAATGCCATGTCACTTGAAAAAATTCTCCCCCCAAATTACACTTAGAGTTAGTGGGTCTTGTTTGTGTCCTTTTTAGAAAGTTAAATTTTTTTTAAATGAGGAATGTTTATGCAATCAACTGGTCAGGGGCTGAGAATAAAAATAATTCATAATAATACTTGCTAATATACATTGAATGGTTACTAGATGACAGGCACCAATCTCAGAATTTACATGTATTGCATTATTTTATCTCTTAACAACTTAATTTAGGAAGCAAAATTACACTTATTTCCACTTAGAGAGAGTGGAACTGGGGCTTTATGAGCTGATAGCTCCACAGAAATTTAATAGCAGCTCTAGGAATTATACAGCAGAGCCTTCAACCAAAGTACTGAGACTCCAAAAGATGTGCTCCCAACTCTGCAGTAAGTTGCATGCCCTTCTGGGGGGTGTGTGCAGGAAGAGTACCCAGACTTTCCAACATGGTCATTATTTGTCAGGTAGCCTTGAATGAGCAAGGCTGCAACCGAGGGTCATTGAGGAAAGTGAATAAACTTTGGTGATCCCACAAATTTAATTCATCTGAACTTTACTTAGCTGCTCCCATGTGAAAGGCATGCCTCTGTGTAGGACACTCAGAAATGAGAAAGCTGTTTGATTCGTTTTGCAGCAGTGAGCCTGTGGGGGCGAAGAGGGTAGTTGTTCTGGCCTAGTGAGGGTGAGTGTTCGTGGCATCCGAGCGTCCCCGTGACCATGAAGATGCATTGCTGGTCCTTGTCGTGCCAGCGCTCGTGCTGAGAAGCACCTTGCACTCATCACCTCGGTGGTTCCCAGATGCTGATCCAGAGATTCATCTGATTCCATAATGACATTTTCAACAGACTCCAGCTAAATGAGAAAACTAAGGGCAACATAGTGAAAAAAAAAATGTATTGTTGCTCAGGTACAGTTGTCTCCATTTTCCCTCCATCACTCCTTCACCCCCACTCATCCCACCTCCCGCCCTCAATCCCACCCTGCTTTGGCTTGTCCATGTGTCCTTTATACACGTTCCCTGCCAACACTTCCCCCTTTTCCCTCCATTATCCCCTCCCACCTCCCCTCTGGTTACTGTCAGTTTGTTCTTAATTTCAATGTCTCTGGTTATATTTTGCTTGCTTGAAAATTTTAATAGACCTAAATTTAATCAATTTGAAGGGCTGCCTTTTATTTTGAGATTATGTCCTTACTTTTTGGTACAAGATGCCCTTTCTGTTACAAAATGATGATGATAGCAGATGGGGTGTGTGTGTGTGTGTGTGTGTGTGTGAGAATGTACTAACTTGGCTAAAAAAGTCATTAATTTCATGCAATGCTTCTATTATTTTTAAACATTTATTGCAATAGCTCATGAATTAGAGAAAAAGAATTGAGAATCATTGCGATTCTGTGAGGACGCTATTTTTAGCCCCATTTTACAGATTAAAAAACTGAGGCCCTGAGTTTTTAATTCACATGCCCACCTTCACATGTCTTATAACTAGCAAATCTTGGCTGTAAACCCAGGTTTTGTGTTTCTGTGGACCTGGAATACCTCCACTGTGGGTGTGCCAGCACTTTTGTCCATGTGGATGTCTATATGCACACACAGGTAGAGATTGTAGTTTTTTGTTGTTGGGGGGTTCATTTTGTTTGGTTTTCACATGCAAAATGTTATTACATATGCTCTGAAGCATTGTAAAGCTCTTTCCTAGGGAAGGTTTTGCAAGGGAAGACATTTAGACACACCTCCCCCTTTCTGACTGCCGCACCGCCTGCGTGTGCCGGAAGGTGCTTTTATAAGCAAAGCTGGAAGGACTGTCCTGGTGCATGCATGTCTCTGTCCATCTCAGGTTTTCTGCAGGCAGATACCAAGAACTGGAATAATTAGGATAAAAAATAGGCATATTTTAAATTTTGAACATGGGTGCCAAGCTGTCATCTCCAGAATCTTACCAGTTTTGAGTCTCACTGTCTGTATTTGAGAATGCCCATTTCTCCACCACATCAATTCTAGATAGTACTGGGAAGCACTTATGTTTGTTTAATTAGTTGATTTTATTTATTGATCGATGCCACCCTTGTACACCGAAGACTGCAGCAAACTGTTCTAAACAACCAACATAATTTTGGAAAGAGCTTCTGTAGTGAGAGTTAGTTGTGAACCGGGCATCATTCGTACACTTGGATCTCTGTTCGTTTAGTCTTGGTCTCACAGGCACCGCACACCCAGGGAGCAAGCGGTGCTTGAGGATCCTTGACACAGAAGCAGCTTCTAATCTCCAGCCGCAATGCTGTCATTATATGCAAAGCGATTATCTGGAACCTATGGAATCGGTTTTGCCTGAGCCACAGCTCTTTCTTCTGAAAGAGGAGAAGCGTGCTCATCACAGCAGCTGAATTGTCGGCCCTCCAGCTCGGTGCCCTGGAGTGAGCATGTCTTTGCCAGGAAAACCGTATCTGAGAAATGGAGCTTCTGCAGGGCAGCTCAGAGGACCATCGGGAGCCGATTCCTCATTCCAGAGGCCAAGGGACCAGCTTAACAGAGAGAGAGATAAAATAAAATGAAAATGTTTGAGATATCTCAGAATTCTTGGATTTCTTGAGCAGAAAAAGAAAACAATAGGTTAATATTTCACTCCATCTATCCACCAATTCAGTATTTTCTCAGTGCCTACTATGTGCCAGACAGTATGTTACATCCTGCATTTTAAGCAGTTAAACCTGCAGGTGAAAATGTTTTCAATGTTTGTCATTAGAAGTGCCAGACGTCCTACCACCACTCTCAGTAGATGGACCCAAAAGAGCTCCAGAATTAGTATATTAGAAATATCCAGGGCCTGGCAACCAGATTGGAAGGAGTGAGGGTGCAGGAGGCTTTTCTCGAAGCTGGAGCTGCGTTTGCAAAGCAAGCACACTTTTTACACAGTGCTACTTCCACCTGCCCTACCCTTCTCACCTCAGATATCCCTCATCCCCGATCCTGTTCTTTCCTTGATTTTTTCTATAGCACCACCACTTTCTATATTCTGTACAATTTAATTTTTCTTATCTTTACTTTTTATTATCTGCACCCCTGCCTTAGATCGTAAGTTCTGTGACCTTAGGGATCTTCGTCCTTCTCCATGGCTATAGCCCTAGGGACCAGAACAGTGCCTGGAAGTGTAATCAACAATAACCAAATATAGTGTAAGTGTTTCAACAAGTAGGTGACTCAAAGTGCTTGTGATAGAGACAATAAATAACAACATTTCTATAGATACTTTCGTTCTCATTTTGCTGAAGATTGAGACTATGTAGCTGCCTGTGTTTGGAAGTAAGAGTAACATCTAAGCCGCTCTGACACTCTCGCAAGCTAACCCCAGTTTGGATAATTACGTTTAAGACCAAGGAGTCCTTCCTGCAGTCTAACTGGAGTTTTTGTTGTTCTGAGGCGCAGCAACTCCCATAGAAGATCTTCCTTAGGCTAAATGTCTGGCTTTTTGACGGCCTTAGGAAATTATTATAATAAAGAATTAGGAAAGAGAGAAAAGACAACAATTTTCTGTTTTCATTTAAATAGTTGGCAAATTTGAGTGAAGGAAAAGTTACAAATACTGTTCTGTGGATTGAATTAAAATGTGAGCTGCTACCTTCTGCCTAAGGAAGTATCATTGGGAGGTGGCATTGTCATTGCAGGTTTTCCAGCACTCTCTCTGCCCCCCACAGGGTATGTACAGCCACTCAATTAAGGGTCCTTGTGGCTGAAAGGCACGAGGGTGGCCCCTGCATGTGCAGGCAACATATATTCCCTCGTGATACTGAGCGCCCGAGGATTCTTTGAAGGCAAAGAAGGCTATCCCCCGCCCCACTTCTCCCGTTTATTGATGTAGATGAATTGTTTGGGAGCTAGTAGCATTGGTGTGGCTTTTTCTCATTTTTTTTTGTTGAGATGGAATTCAAATTCCATCTCAGATACTGCTTAAAAGTCTGGCTGAGTTTTGTCATTGAGTGAGCAATAGTGGCCACTATGGTGTCACCGTTTCATCTGGGATCATCAAGTGTTCTGTTCCTGACTGACGTGCACTGATAGTCTCCCCTGTAAAATCTTTCCTGCCGATCCTGTACGCAGGTGCCTGGTGGGTAGGTGTGTACTTGTCTCTGTGCATAGCCCTGCTTGTGTGGGGATGCTGGGATGTGGCTGTCTGGAGGATGGAGTCTAGCCCCAAATCATTGTGACACGCATTTGGAAGGTCTGGATCCCATTGTCTCACTTTGCAGACTCCCGATGTGCCCTGACTGTGAAGATCTAAGTTTGAGGGGACGTCTGAGCCATTATGCAAAAAGGGTCTGTAGGAATCCAATCGCCACTGAGCATTTTCAACTTTGGGGAGAAAATGGACTGGAAAACCGGAGTTGGCTCAGGGCAGCTGAGAGCAGTTATTGGTTCCTTACATAATGTATTTGTTTTTCATTAAACCATTCAGATAAGGTCTTATTAAAGTGCCATGTATTATTTATCGTGTTTCTTATGAAAATGAGCTGAAGGGAAAAGTCTGTCCTCTTTGGGGGGCATTCTCTGGCTTTGGCAATGCCAGGGAGGGAGAAAATGAAGGAAAGCAGGGTGAACCCCTGTGGGCGCAGCAGCCTTGGAGGCAAAAGGAAAGAGTGGGGGGTGGGGGGGAGTCAGGACCAGACAGGCAGGACCCTTGACCCTTCATTCCATCTGTCTTTTGCAGAGTGGCTTTTCTTTTGATTTTATGAATTGCAAAATTTAGAAAAAATAAAAGGCAGGCAGAAAGTAAGAAGAAAGAAGAAGACCGAAAAGAGGGGAACATTTTGTCTGTGAACCAGACCTTATTGGATGAATACGATCTCTCAGATCATATATACAGCAATGGCTTTTCACACTAACCACTGCCACCCCCCCACCCCAGCTCCAAAACATGCCTAAAACACCAGCCTGCGCTCCCCTGATCTCCCATCTCAACTCACTTAGGCCTAAACATGCTCCTGTGCTCCCTCTACACTGATGGGGTGTGTGAGTCACAGAGTGTCGGGGGTGAGGAGTAGAAAGAAACAGCCTGGCTGGGGCCTAGGGTTTGGCATCAGGAAGACTGTACAGTTATTGATGGCGTTTCAAAACAGAACAACAAAAAATGGAGCTGTGGTATCATTAATTTGCTTTTCTTCAGAAAGCATTTTGACTAGCCAGCAAAGGGAACTGTGTCTTGTGAGCTAATGGCTCCGTTCAGAAGCTGTCATTTGGCCAAGAGTGTCCCTGGGAGCCTCCCGGGGAGGTCGGGGGGAATCCCAGCGGCCAGTCCTGGGTCCTGCCCAAGTGCTGCTTCCCGAGGGTCCTCTGGCGCTTTCAGAGTGTGTCTGTCTTACAGGACGCTGGCAAGCCTGAAACAAGGTGTCTTGCAGGAAGCCCAAACAATCAAAAAAGATGCTATTCAGAGAGCCTCTTGTTCTGAAAAAGAAAAAGGAAGTCCAGTCACTGGGTCACAGTCTGTACCCCACAATATAGCAGTATCCCTGATCACAAATCAACCACGCCAGAGCGTGCTCTTCCTTCTCCGTGAGGACCAAGGATGTGTTAGAGTCTTAAAATTTTCTTTTGATTTGCAGATCACATCCTATTTTATGGCATAAAGACTAACAAAACCTACTAATGAATAATTATTACTTCATAAAATAAAAGGGAGGGGGGAGACCCTGCTGCAAGAGCAGAATGCTAATTTGGCCAAGGAGGGCTGGCGAGGCAGGAAAAAAATAAAATAAATAAACCATTGTCAATGTGCCCGCTGTAGCCCACAGAGTAATTTCTGATCAGACATGGACTTCCCCACCCTGTGCTTTTACAATTTGAGAAGAGTGGGGATTCTGAGGTGGAAGAAGCTCCCCAATCCCCATTCACCAAGGGCTGGGGTTACTTGGTCCAACAGGCTTCATTTCCAATCGAGCCAGGGCGGTTTCTCCCACTCAGCGGCTCAGGGCTTGTTGGTGTGCCGGCTGCTTCCTGCCCAGCCGAGGCAAGGCGCCCGGGGAAAGCTGCGCCCCAGACGCCTGGGGGTGCAGCGCCGCGCTGCAGCCTTTCCAGGGGGCTGGGGTCCCAGAAACTGCCCTGCCTCTGGTGCCTGCAGCCCCTGCTCCGCCTGTCCCCAGCCTCTAGAGTGGTCCCAGCACTTTAGGAGGGGGAATCCCGTTTTCCTGTTTATTTGTCAACGAGGCGGGCAAACGAACCGAACCGCCACCCAAATCTAAGACTCTGGGTCTCAGCTGGACAATCGCAGGAATTGTCCAGCTTGCCTGGATGCTGGCGATGTGGGGCGCTCGCTTGCTCGCTGCCTCGCCCGCCCCGCGGAGATTTTTAGCAGACACAATTTGAATTTTGGTGAGTCGTTTAAAAAAAAAAGGCAAAGGGGAGGGAAAAAGAAACACACACACACACACACACACACACACACACACACACACACATCCCAACCCTTCCCCGGACCCATTTGACAAATGAGGAGGCACGCAGCATCAGATCAGGACCAACTGGAGTGAGCCTCAGTGTGAGTCAAATCTCTCTCTTTCTCTCTCTCTCTCCCTCTCTCTATCTCTCTCTCTCCCTCTCTCCCTCCTCCCCCCTCCTTCTCTCTTGCCCTTAGCTCTATCTCCCCTCCCCCCCACTCAGCACCTACAGGAGGGCAGCCACCCCCTCTACCTTTCAAAGAAGTTGCCTTTGCTTGTTCTTTCATCTTCGCGGGGGGGCGGGGGGCGGCGGGGGCACCTGCCACTTTGAGGGGCACCAGAACGCAGGGCCCAACAACCACACACACACTCACACACACACACACACACAAAGACATAGCCACGAAGGAGGCAAAATAGTTTCCTGACCTTCTCAAGTGTCTTAGTTGGAGGCAGATGAACGCTGGGTTCTAGCAAACCCAAAGGAAAGAAGGAAAGCGAGGGAGGAGGGACGCGCACGGTGCGGCGGGGGGGAGGGGGAGAAAGAGAGAGAGAGAGAGAGAGAGAGAGAGAGAGAGAGAGAGAGAGAGAGAAGGAAGAAGAGAGCTGCAGCCGCCGGGGTTTGACTTAGATAATCAGCAAAATTAAAAAGAAAAAAAAATTGTAGCGTCCAGGCAAAGAACAGCGTGATTGCATGAGAGCGTCCCCACTCGTGCTCGGCGGGCGCCAGAGAGACAAAATGCAGCATCCTCTGACGGGGGCCACCTGCGTGGCGCTCCCCAACGTGGGCATGTGTCCCCAGCTCTCGTGTGCCTTGACTTTTATGTACTTACAGCAGGTAAGGCGCGCGGCTTCCCTAGGTGGCTGCTTCCCAGGCTCACGGACTCGGTGCCCGCGTCGCTGGGCTGCGCTTGGTACCTCGGAGGGGATGGGGAGGGTGCTCGTGCCTTTGGACAGGCGAGCTGCGGCGGAGCCCCTCATTTTCCGTGGACCCGGATCCCCCGTGCCCAGCTGTGTGTGCCCCTCTGTGCATACTTTGAAAGCCTGTTTCCGAGCTTGGGTAACAGGAGCTGAAATTGCAAACTGCCTTCTTACTCGCATCTTTCTCGTGCCAGTGCGTCGGTGGCGCCCTGAGACTCCCCCCTCTGATGCTAAGAGTTCGGATCTTTCTGGAGGCATTTGGTGCTTGGAGTTTCAATTCAGCGGCTTTCATAAGGAGTAAAAACATATATGTATGTGTGTGTATGCTCAGTGTTTTTGTTTTCTTAAGTTTGTCTGGGCGGTGCTGCATCTTCAGCTGCTTTTGGAATCAGAGCCTGTGGGTCTCTGGAGCGAGTCAGCCCCAGCATCTGCCTCCAAACTCCCCGGCAGCGCTGTGATGAAGGCGAGCTGTTTAGGATGCTGCCTTTGTTACTCTGTGGAACGGCTTTTAAACTGTTCTCTTTCTGCACTCTCCCTGCACGGTCTTGCTGTGAGACGTGGTGTTTATTTTCCGTTCTGTGTACACTCAGAATCTTTCATTGCGTTTCTTTCTTTCTCTGGGTGTTTCCCGGGGACCTCCTCTGTCTCCCTTTCCATCTTTACTAGGAGAGCTGCTGCCTAAGTTGGTGTCTGGGTCTGGGAAACAGCTCAATAGGGCCTTGAGAGGGAGGGGGTGACAAGCTCAGCTTTCTCTCCCTGGGCAGGGGCTGGGAGGTGACAGGCAGAGATAGAAGTGTTTGGATACAGATGGGAACTGTCCCACCTGCTGTAGGAAGAGTTAACAGTGATTGCGGTCATTCCATCTAGTTTTTTTCTTTTTTTTTTTTTTTTTGATGGGCTCCCTTCCCGAGTACCATTTGTTAACTATGTATGGTGGTGGTCTCCTAAAGTTCCTTTACAAGCGTCCAGACGGGGGCTTCTTCTCCAGAGACTCTCAGTGTCAGTCTGTTGTAGGAATACATGTCTTATCAAATGTCAAGACCCAGTTTTGAACATTTGGGTGATTTGTGATCAAGTTGGTTGCCTCCAGAAAATAGTTTTTAGGCATATTGTCTATTGCAAGTCTTTTTTGAGAACAGCCTCTTTATATCGTTTTCATATCTTGGGAAGACATTGGTTTATCCTTTTAAATATCATTTTATTCCATTTCTCATTAAGTAAATTGTGCCAGGAAACATTTCATCTGCTTCTTCCATTTCTGTGTCTTTGCTGTGTGTGTGTAACACCCGTTACCAGTATCCTAATGAGCATTTCTACAAATGCTCAGCCTTAGTTGAATTTAATCTAATTATTAATATGAGTTGATCTTTTGCCTCCTACATTCACTTCTTTCATAGTATTTATTAATCAATTTGAACAGCATTGCCTAACAAGTAGAATGCTCTAGCCATTCAGTGTTCTCACAGTCTCTTTGTGCATTATTCTTTTTTAATAAATTGGTCTTTCTTCCTTCTAGATCGTTAAATTGGTTTGCCCATGCAGGCACAACTTAGGAAGGAGGAGAGTGACTTTGAGTGGGAGGCTATTCTTGCCGTGAAAAGGACAAGTATTTAGGATAAACGCAGGGGTTCTCAGCATCTGTCTGGCAGTCTCTTCCAGGAGGGGAAAGACTCCTGCTCTGGAGAGGGGAGGCTCACAAAGAATGTTGACAGCCATAGCAAACATTTAGAAGTGACTAAGTCAGCCTCATGCCCCACATGAAGGCAGACAGAGGCAGGTTTTGAAATGTGCCATGGCACACACCTCCCTCTCGAAAGAGCATGGAACGCTGTGAGTGGAACTCGTGACACACTGATTCTGTGACACCACATCAGAATGTGTGTGTGTGGGGGGGGGGGGAGTGTGTGAATGTATGTATGTGTTCAGGGTTTCACTAAATGCCTGAGGTACAGTGCAAGCAGACATTTATTTTTGCCTGCCTCACTGAGAATCAGGTTTTCTCGCTGCACCTCCCACCATTCCTAAAGGTGCACATTCAGGATTGGAGGGCCCTACCTTCAGGTCACCCCTTCTAGTCACTGCTGTCATCACAGTTTGTGTAGAAGTCTCACGTCGTAGCTTTTATTTAGCAGCCCAGACAATTGGCTGATTAAGGGTGAAAAACGGTTCACTTCAATTACCACAACCAATTACTGATACTGTCTATACATCTTCTATCTATACATGGCCACTGTATTTTCTATCCACTATGAATCTTTAGCTGTTATTGTATCTCTATTTAATTGTGATGATCTGTACTCGCAGAATAAGTTGATAAAATGGATGAATCAAGCTGCATCTATGATAAATGACATCTATATTGAAAACCTTTTATTGTATTATTACTTATGAGTAAACATATTCTAGGGATGTTTGTCCTTCAGATCACCAATTACATAAGAAAATAGTTAAGACCAACTATTTTATTTTGGAGCCTTTATTTCGTTTTATAAAATTGCAAACTCTCATCAGGGGCCACAGAATCTTCAGTGAAATATAATTTCCTGGAATGAAGTTTCATATGGTGCTTATTTCTCATCCAATATCAAAAGAAAATTACTTCATCATTTGCTTTCTTTGCCTCACTCCTGACATCCAACCTTTCTTCTTAAAGCCTCCCGGATTTGTTCCTAAGACAACTCATAAAAAATAAAAATCAATTGGGATACCTCAGCATCCAAGGCTCCTCTGAATGACCACGTGAAAACAATATAACCCTTTTGCCACAAAGAACTTACTTATTCAGCCCAACTTGGGTGTTTAAATTGTTTAGGATAATCCATTTCATTTATTTATATCCCAGTAACTCTACCTTAGGTAGGCATTTTACTATAGTTATATATGTATTTTTTTTATCTTCTCTTCCTTCTTTCAACATTGGAGACATTACTACAGTTTGGAATTGCAAGGTGGTATAGCATAGCGCTGCATAGTTCTTGAGGCACCGCGGTGCCAAGTGCAATGATGTACACGTGCACGTACACACACCTATATCCCTCTAGTATATAGCATGTGTCTTGTAGCGCATTCTCAGATGGGACAGGCGAGCACTGGAGCAGCCAGCTTTAATCTTGCTGTCCTGGGAAAGTCTCTTCCATTCCATTCTTCAGCTTCCATTCTTAATACACTGCAGAGGTTTTATTGTGTCTGCTTTGCTGGCGAGTCTTTCTCTCAGGTGAACTTCAAACTCACCTATTCACCCAATACAGAATCTCCCCAGAGTTCCAAAGTGAGTCCCCCTGTCAACGTTTTTGTTTTGTGGGAAAATTCTGAATACAAATTCCCAATTTGAGGCTTTGCCATGAGTGGACTCAAAAGAGAATATATTTTGTCTTCCTCATAGAGAAAAATAGAAAACAATCACACACACACAACACAAAAATTAAAGATGCAGGGTACACATTCTGAGTCACAGGGAGCACAGCAAAGAGCCTCCATCACGTGGAGAGCATGGCGAGGCTGCGGACAGAGCAGACGAGGTTTGCTCTGCAAGGCTCACATCTTGCCGGGCTGCCCCCGGAGCTACGGTTCACAGGGACTTCCAACCTCCTGGAAAAGCATCAGCAGCACATGAACTTAGTTTTCCCAGTTCCTAAACCCCCATCCGGGCCTCCCAGTACGCTTCTCAGAAAGCTTCTCATCTGTCTGATCCTGTTCACCCAGAACATTTTTATCAGCGCAAATTTAAAAACAAGTGAAATGCCGAAAATCCACATTGAACAGGGCGGGGGGAAGGGGCCTCCAAAGTGGGCCATGCCACTGTCGATATCTGAAGATCGGTCATTTTTCCCACTTAATGATGATCCATGTGGTTTGTTTTAAATAGTGAAGTGGTTTGTACAAAGGGTAATTCCTGGCAAATGAAGCCATTGCTCACTGTGGACATCTTCAGATCGAAAGCAATTGAACTGAAACCTGCACATCAACCCTTTCTGTCTTTAATTAGAAAGTGGTGCTCAGTACAGAGTCACTGGGAAGATGGGCTCTCACACGAAGGTGGTAGGAGGGGGATCACCCCCTGCACCTGCCGCCGTTATAAATTTGGGAACGTTCGGTAGACCATAACAATCATGGCTGCGTAGACAAGTTCAATTCTCATTCCAGTTACTTACCTTGTGCTGCTCAGCCTGATGATTTATAGGGTACCAAATGGCATTTTATCACCTTCTTTCTTCTTGGCTTAATCTCATGTTGATTTATTAGATTGTGCTGTGGATTGGGGGTAGTCAATAGTGTCAATAATGCAGAAAAGAATTAGAATAGATTATCTTCATGTCTGAATTGTTTAAGGAACGTAAGTGGCTGGAATAAGCACATTGCTAGGCCTGGGTGACTGTCTGATACCACACGGTCCCCTCTGTTTCTTCCTGCAGAGATCCTGCTATGAATTGGTTAATTAACCAAGCATCCTGGTTGCTCTAATTTTTCCAGTGCAGGGGAGAAGGCATGAAATGCTGGGCTGTTCTTGCCCAGATAAGACCCATATCTCGGATGGGCTGGGGTTCCCCGTTTCTCCCATTTCAAGAACCTGTGGAAGGGGGTGGGTATCGCCTGCAGGGTCACTTGGGGTGCCTGTGCCTTAGGATTATTTCACTGTAAACATCTGTTAGTCCACAGACCGAGTCCTGCCCCAGTTAGCAGCTCTACCTGCCATTCCGGGCGGTTTCTGTGTCAGAACGTGCAACGGCCGCTCCTGCTCTGCCCAGCAGAGATAGCCCGTGTTATTGGTGCTCACGCGCCATCTGTTTTCCTTACAGCTGGCCCTTGAGTAATTGTCCAGTAGCCGATGGACTGAGGGTAGACAATCTTTTTTAGGGTTTTCTGATTCATTTAACCAGGCTCTCTGCCCCAAGAGGAAAAACATAATGCTGGTTTATTCATATTGGCCGGGTAAAAACAGTGTAGTTTGTCAGGCAAATAATAGTCTTCTGGAAGAGAGAGAGATTGCAGCATTGTAAACAAAATCAGGTTGGTGCATCTGTGCCTGAGGGGGCCGGGGGATGCTGGAGATGCCATCCTGTGAATGAGGCAGCGCTGACAAAGTGTGGGCGTAATTGCCCCATCTGCAGAGACCTTCCTAATGGACGGGAGAGGTGTCCCAGTGTGCTGTTTAATTCAATTAAGAAAGGCCAACAAAGTTCCATTCATCAATAAAGTTTCCTATTTCCGGGAGCTGCTTAAGAGAACTTTGCAGGGCTGTGTCTTGGCCTGTGGCTGTCTGCGTGATGTGGCTTGTCCCATTGAGAGGGGCTGTGTCAAGTAAGGTCAGCTCTCAGGCACAATAGCTCAGGAGGGCCCCGGCCTTGGCCTTTCAACCACGCTGAGTGCAAGTGAGCTGGGGAAATGAGCAGCGAACCTGCGGGCTGCTCCCATGGAGAGAAACTGTTGCGGAGGAGGCTTTCTGAAGGATCCCCCAAACGCAACCCCAGGCTGGCGTTAGGAAAAAGCTTATATGGCTGGAACTTTCTGGCAACTGAAAACATTTGGGAAAAGGGGATCTTGATGCTATTTCTGATGCTGGCATACTGTGGCCCTGATTGACTGGTCCTGGCTGAAAAAGAGCAGAACGAGACTACTCTCCATTGCCCAGGCTCTCACCCCTGACCCCTCTCTGTGTTTGCATCTCTTGTTTGTTAAGCACCAGACCCTGCACAGAGCACTCCTGTGATGCCTCTTCCGACCTGCTAGACTATAAGGTGGCAGAGACTTTTCCTTTCTGTCTCTTACTCTGCCCACGATTCCTAGAATAAAGGCTAATATGTAGTAGTTGTTCAAAAAAATTTAAGGCATGAATGAATGAATGAGTGAATACATTTGGACTTTCTAGAACCTTAGGAGCAAGGGGAGGCAGTGATTGCCACCCATTTTATAGACTGATATGACAACATATTCACTCATTTATTTTTTCTCTCACTTGGCCATACAAAAAAAAAATGTTTCCAGGCATTAAGAATATTGCAGCAAATCAATCAGGAAAAGTCCTTGCCACCATAAAAGAAGAATAGATGATGCAAATGTGAATTAAGAAGGTATTTTCAGATTTGAGAGAGTGCCGTTCAGGCAATAAACAGGGTGATGGGATGAAGGATCAGTGGACTCTTGGTGGTGGTCGGGGTTTATCTGGCAGGTGGGTCAGTGTGGGTCTCACTAAGGAGGTGACGATTTTTGTGACCTGAGGGAAAACAAAGCATTAGGCATGTGAAGAGTTGGGAAAGGTGTTCTAAAAATGGGGAAGGGGAAGTTCACCTGCCTCGTCTGCAAAGGAGAGTGCATGAGGCCAAGAGCAGAAGGACACAGAAAGTGGTGGAGCTGGGCCACGTGTGCAGCGGGAGTCTCTGCAGTAGTTTCGGTTATTCTTGGAAGCCATACTGAAAACATGAAAAGATGGTAATGAATCCCTCTGGATCAAACGAGAGAAGACCACTCCTGAGTGCTGGAGAAACTCAGGGGCTTTTGGAAATAGGTTCAGAATCAGAGGTAGAGAGAGGGTTATAATGGAAGCCTTAAGAAAGATGTTAATGTGGAACATCAAGAGTCTGGCTGATATCTTCTTTTAAAACCTCTTCAAAGCACTTAGGCAATGGGCTTGTTATTTTGAAAGCAATGAACGGAGTCCCCCGATTCTGAAATTTCAGGCATTCAAGCAACCCCTTTCTAATGACTAATTTTTACTAATTCACTCACCATCACAGTTGATATCTACTTAATAATTTCAGAATCAACTTTTATTTTGAACTGAAAAGTAGATTTGCTCAAAACAAAGTGGTCACAGAATCACGGCTGGGATATTTTTTTCTAATATACATTCAAATAAATATTCATTCATTCATTCCATGTTTATTGAACTATTATTAGGTGCTAGCTGCTCTTCCAGACTTTCTCAGTAAGCAACAGCCTCCGTCCTCAGGGAGGGTCTATTAAAGTGTTCATCCTTGTGCCGTCTTGTGAGACATCAGTGTAGCGCTGCACCTTGGAATACATCGGTTGGGTCCATTGAGTCTCCTAGGAATCCCTGTTCATGTCTGGCATGGAGTCGTTCATTTCTCCCCTGACCCATTTTGCAAAGAGCAAGATTCCAGTTATCTGCTTTGCATCACCTCTCTCCCCTCCGGCCGAGCAGCCGTCAGAGTACACAGCAAAGGAACACAGGCGTGTATTCAACATCTACGGTGTGCGGGGCCTTTGGGAAAATGGGGCTGGGGTGGCGGGTGCCACGCTGTGGTTTCTAACACCGGGCCAGGCTCTAGGTGAGGAGCAGCCTCTTGTCGTTTTGCTTCTGTTCTTTATGTTGTGTTTAAACATACACGGAATCAAAATTAGGAATTGGAGCCAGACTGGAAAGCATTCAGAAGGTTAGTGTGTGTTCCCAGAGAGATGTAATGACTTTTTTTTTCTCCATTGCAGCTACGGAACAAAGTACAGGCAGCCGTAGGATTTAAGTGCCTCAGATTTCCCAGTCCTGATGAGTAAATGCACAAAAGGTTTCGTCTTAATGAGACTTTTCTTTTTTGGCGTTTGATGTTTGCGCAGGCTTCACCTCGAGGACTAGATCCCCCTTATCAAAGCATCAGCAAATATCTCACTCTTCTCTTCGGTCGTTCTGATTGCTATTGCTCTGCCTGAATCTAGGCATGGGGCGAGCTTTTCTCCTATGCAAGGCTGAGAGCTGGGAGATTTCCCCCTTCCCCATGAGTCTTTCCTTAACAGTGAACAATATTGATATATAAAAATGGAATGAGCAGTGAGGGCCACACTTTGCTGTAGTCAACTGTCCATCTCCAGGATCTTACAAGATTCAGGTGAAAAACCTATGTCATTTTAGAACCAGGTGGTGTCAGCTTCCCCCACCCCCAAAGTATAGTTAACAAAATATTGCTTTCTCTGGAGTCCTATGTAGGACAGAAGTCGTGAACGAAAGGCTTAATCCAAGCTCTGTTATTCGATTAGCTGACCCAACTAGATCGAGCAAGTGGCTTTACTTGATTCAGAGCTTTAATTGCTTCTTCAGGAAAATGGGAAACAACCATTTTATAGCTGTTCTTTGCAAGATTTGTACAATACAGAAGGAAACACTTAACAGTGCCTGGGACACAGTGAGCAGCCAATAGACTTCTATTAAAGAAGTGAAAGAATGAGTGAAAGAATGAATGAGCGGATGCTTGTGTTAAAGAAAAGCTGCACCTGTTTACTGGAGCTGAACATGAATTTTTATTTCTCCCAAATCAATGTGATACATGCCCCAGGGTCTGCCAAGGACACAGACCCAAGGCACATGGGCATTTCTCCCAGGTTCCTTGGTTTCTTCTACCTCTTCTGTGTTTCTCTCCTGTCAACTGTCAGTCCTGCTGACGATGTTGGTTGTAATGTGGCTGCACATCTCAATTAATGCTCTGTGAAAGGAGGAGGGAAAATAAAAATTGTCTTGCTCTTGTCAGTAGCAAAGTTATTTACTTTCAAAAGCTGACAGAATCACACTGCAGGGGCTTCATTTATTTCTATTCAGTATGTCATTATTCTGTGGTACAGGGAACTGGGCCACACGTTGAAGTTTATTCCCACAAACTTGAACATGGCCTGCTAATGTGCGGATTGCCACCTGGGAGAGAGAGTCCAAGGGAATTTTTCTGGGGTCTGGTGGGGCTTAGGTACTTGGCACTGATGCCTGGGCAAGTGCCCCAGGTTGAGGATGGACTGTCCCACTGACACGTGCGTTTTCAGACCCTGGTTCTGTCCTGTGAGCCGGAGCATGTGTCCTGCTGCTACCCGATCACTTGTCCTCTTTATCCTGAAGCACAAGAATGAGGGGTGGCTCTTCTAGTCTCACATCTCTGTTCATCTGGGCCACTCCTGAATTTCTGGAAACACAGAAGCCCTTCTGCAAATGAGTTTGCTTTGAATCCATGTATTGACTCTACTTAAATTGGCTGGCAGATGCTCTCATACAAATATTCTGCACAAAACTATGGAATTTTTTTTTTGCTTGCTTGCTTGCTTGCTTTCTCCCCCCACCCCCCTCTTTTCTTCTGTGCACAATGAACAGTTAAAATAGGGGAGTGGAGAAATTCCTTCTTCATGGTGCAATGGCATAACTTTCCACTGGGGGTCTCCATTCAGAGCATGTGACTCAGGATTCTTGAGAACTCTTTTTCTTTTTCTTTTTTTTTTTTTTAGCCTCCTTTTGGTTCCATTCAAAAAATGAGTCTGTTCTGTAAGCAGTCGGAGATGCCGCTTGTAAGATCCCTTCGGTAGCCCGAGAATCCAGCCAGCCTCAGCAACAATGATGATAATAATAAAATAATTAAAATAATGAAATAATCAATAACTTTTATGGAGTGCTATGTGACAAGCACACTACGAAGCGCTTTCAGCTGGATTACCTCATTTAATCCCCCACAAAAGGTCTCCAGGGAGTGGAGATGATGCATTTCGTTTTCCTCGATGCTAATCTGAGTCAGGCAGGTGGAAGAGGTGATGTGGGAAACCAGACTGCCTCACTCCAGAACCCACACTCTGCTATCCCATTCAGACTGCTGGTTCTGCAAGATTCACCCAGGCCCCTGCTAGCCCATCATTATGGAAAAACAGCTTCTCTCAACCAAGAGTCCTCATTTCTCTTTTCTTTCAAAGGCAAAACTTGTCAGAAAGGGAGTCAGTGGGGAGAGCTTTCAACTTTGAAGCTTTCTCGTGATTTTATTTTTAAGTCATTATGATTACTGTTGAATAAATTACAACCCAGTGTGAGGCTGTCAGACTTGGGGAGGGTGGGGAAGAGAAAGCGAGCAAGGCTGATGGGAAGCATATCTGCTCGGAGGATGATGGAGTGCGTTTCTCCGCAGCCAATTCCAATCCCCAAATCCCCATTGTGCTGAGGAGCTCTCCAACTAACACAGGAAATGCAGTCACTGCCGGCACCGTATTAATGATTTATACACCCTGCACCACTGCTTTTGTTCACTTGCGGGGGCTGGTCATGTTCATAAAGGAATTTCTGGGAGCGGGGCCCCAGATTGCCATGCTGTTTTGCTCAATGCAGTGCAGGCTGCTCCATAAATCAAGAGAATTTAGTGTTTTACAGCCTTCCTGAGCTCCCGAGATCCTGTATGCGTTTACACGTGTGCGTGCATGTGTGTGTGTGTTTAATCAGATTCACCTAGGGACATTAAAGAATGAATGAAGGCGGGGATGTGGTCTGTCTTAGGTGTGTCAGAGCCGATAGTTTCACAGTGGCGTCGCGGCCCTGTTTGTTCCCCATTCGGTGTTTACGCTTTCCGGTATTGTCTGGGAAAATGGGCTGGACCGTTTCATTAACATAAAGAGATGCAGATCACATTAGGATCCCCCTTCCCTCCAAACCATCAAAAACGACAGACGAGGGAGGTGGCGCATGTACTGTAGGCAGCTTCACCGTCCCCTACAAGTCACTGGGAACATCATGTGACCTTTTAAACAATGGGATTTTGGAGGCTTTTTTAAAAAAATGCAATTGTTTACAGAAAAAGAATTCTACAAATTCTGCATAATTTTATGATTTCTTTTCATTTTGAAAATGAGTGAGGACATTTATTTTCTGAATTGAGAATTCTGGGTCTAGGAAAATTTCTCCTGCACAGGAAGCCATAGAAAGCTGATTTTTAACTTCAGCTGATGTTTAACTTCAGCTTTTTTTTTTCCTAATCAGAAGAAGAAAAATGCTATAATCAAATGATATATTTGGAACCCTCAGTTACTTTTTCAAGATATCAACAGAGAAAAGCCCTGTTTTCTTTTCTTTTTTTGATTACACTTGCATTCTCTTAATTATGCGTTCCATTTTGTGTGGTTATATTTCTTCTACTATAGAACTGAAAGCTAGCAGATCTCTGAGTAGGAGTTTGAGGGGAAAAACAAAATAATCAGAAAATTAGAATGATACTTTAAATATTCTGTCCAGCAGGATTGTTTTTGAGTAAGGTGAAATCTTCATTTTAAGAAATATGCCTGACAAAGATTCGTAAGGGTTTTAGTAAATAAACATCTCAATTTAGTAGAATTCCTAAAAAATACAGGAATGGATGAAGGCAAAGAGAAGTGAATAAAACCCCAACGTATTCCCACCTAATCAGGGCATGAATTTCTTTTATAAATGTGAAAGTTCGGGCTAACTGGTTTTTATGAACACTTATGCTTATGAGAAAATTAAAAACGTTCTTTGAAGCTATCCAGGGTCATAGTCAGTGGTTATGAAATTGAAGCAAATACTCAATTGAAAAGACTAGGCTTTTTTTCAGCTTTGTCTTCCTGAGAAGTGGAGGACAAAGTGTACACAATTACATAAGTAAATAAGGGTTATTACAAACATTTTTCATCGTGGGAAATATGATACAACATCTTGGACTGAGAAAGCAGGTGTCCAGCAAACGCAGTTTACATTCATATTGTACTGATTTCTGTGTTTGCATTTGTCCTCTATTATATGAATGCGTGAGTGTCTCATTGTCTTTAATTATGTCTACGAGGCACAAGACAGCAGTCAACATCTGCTCTGTTGTTTACTTGGTTTACATATAGCTTTGATGGGTTATTAAACAATCTATTTTTCAAACCGAAAACAGAGAAACCAGCCGAACCCATATTATGGCATTTTGTAAAGACCCATTATGCAATTAGCGCTTGGGATTTGTGCAAAGCCGGCGATCCACCCAAATAAACATCCCTTTATACTGATAGTGTCTCTTGACTTTGTGAAAATATCAATTTCTCACAAAATAAAATCACATTTCCTCCTTAATCATGTAGCATGCCAAGAAGATGATGTGTTAATATGAGGGATGGCTCCTTCACTTTTTATATCAGAAAAAGAGCAACTCTCTCTCCAAAATAATGATGTCTTTAATTTAAACCAACAATTATTATATTACATAAGACAACTGTCGGCTTACACATAAGATAGATTTTTGGAGTTTATCTGATACTATCAGAGAATAGAAATGCCATATTTTTAACCATTTGTAGAACATCCTAATACTTTATTTGTGAAAGACTTATCAAGTCATCTAACGCAAAGCATGTGACATTCATAATGATTAAGTCAGACCTCGTCCTCTCATGTAAGTAATTGATTAATAATGAATTCACTTGCTTATCCATTCAACAAATATTCATTTAGTCTCTGCTCTGCCTCCAGAATTGGGTTAGTCACTGAGGATATATAGACAAGGAAACCAACTTCATTTTCCTTCAGGGACCTTACGAGTTTGTGGGGATGACAGGCAATAAGCAACCAATCACAACAGAAATCTGTATTGTAAGTTGTGATAAATGCTCTGAAAGAAAAGAAGCAGGTCCACAGAAAACGGTAGGGTTGGATTCAGGAAAGAAGTATGTTTCCTCTGAGGAAGTGACATTGAAGCTCAGAGGAAGCAGGAGGTGGGCAAAGAGGTGGGCTTGTGGTGGAGAAGACTATTTATACTGAGGCAGAGAGTCTATGTAATGCCTGTCCCATGCCTGGATGATCTCAGGAGCTGAGAAAAGACCGGGGAGCCTGGAGTAGCATGAAAGAAGGGCAAAGAGGCAGAGAGGGGCCAGAATTGATAGTTTTTAGAAGCACTTATAGGGAGGAGGTAGATTTAATTCCAAGAGGAATAAAAAAAGAGGAGAAAAAAGACTAAGGGGCTTTAAGTAGGGGAGAAATTATTGAACTTAGCCGTTAACAATACCAGTTGGTTGTTCTGTTGAAAACAGATTAGAGGGGGCAAGACTGAAAGCAGAGGCTCAGGTAGGGGACCACAGCAGTAGCTCAGGTGTGAGATGATGGTTGCCTGGACTAGGAGTTGACAGGGAGATGGACAGGAGTGAGAGTTTTATAAAGCAAGCCTGCATTCTTTGTGACACCTCTCCATCCCCCAAAGACAATGTTCAGCCAAAAAGAACAAATGTAACATGCTGGACAGAGACATCTGAGGGCATTGCCTAGGAGGGCAGTGTCTCAGGAGGCACTGACCTGGGGTGTATGGGGCTTCACCAGAGAGAATAACAAGCCAGTTTTAGCATATTTTAGGCCAATGCCCCTTGAATGTTATTTCAACAGAGCAGAGAATCTCAGCAGTTGGTCTTATACGTTGTTTGGTAGCAGAGTTGCCACACAAACTTATACCCCAACTTGGTGGGGTGATCTCTCGCATCTTAGCAATTAACTTCTAATATGGCGGGTTGAGGAGTCGGGAGCCAGCTTGATGAAATGTCCACTGGGCAATGCCTCCGTCTCCCATCTCTGGTCAAAAGAGCGTAGGGGTTACATGCGTTCTCATCAGTGTTGCGCAAAACTGGCTTTGAATATTAAAAATATCACTATTCTTTCAGACCTCCGGTGAGCTACGTGTGCATGTCTTGTATGCTCTCTGAAGCTTAGTTTTTATATTTGTGAAATAGAGGTAATAGCAGGCCCAGGAGCTGGGGTTGTTGTGCGTATGGCATGAGGTTGTTTGTATGACACCCAGCGCAGGCCCCAGCACGTGGAAGAAGCCCAATAAAGGCTTCTAGCCTTGGTAGCGGTGGTCGTGGTGATGGTGTTGGTGGCGATAGTGGTGGTGATGTCTGGTGACTATGGTGGTGTGGATGGTGATGGTGGCGATGGTGGTGATTGCGATGGAGGTAGTGATGGTGTACAGTCGTGGAGGCGATGGTGCTGGTGATGATGGTGATTGTGCTGATGGTGCTGTCGGAAGTGCCAGTGATGGTGATGGTGTTGGTGGCGATAGTGGTGCTGATGTTTGGTGACTTACGGTGGTGGATGGTGGTGGTGGTGGAGTTAGTGGAGGTGCTGATGAGAGTGTGGCAGTGGTGATGGTGGAAATGGTGGAGGTGTGGTGGTGGTGGTAATGTTTGGCAATGATGGTGATGCCAATTAGAATGCACTGGCAGAACGGTTTCACACATAGTACCTGCATTTAAATTTGGTTTAAACCTGCCACTTGACATCTTGTGTGCCCATTGGCAAGTTACTTAAACTTGGTTTGTTTCAGTTTTCTCATCAGTAAAATGAAAATGATGAAATTCGTTGCCAATCATTATGATAACTAAATGAATTACTATGCGTAAAAAAAAATACAGTCTTTGTTCTAATAAACAAACTCTGTAATGAACATAGACAATGTTTGTTAAATAAGGTGGCACAGAATGCAGTCTTTAAAAAAGTGTTTCTAGGAGTTGACGCTCTGCTTCTTCTTGGTTTTGCTTTTCATAGTGGTCAGGAAGGCAGGCCCTTCCCTTCGCTGCAGACCCACCCCCATCTCTCCGTGTGTTCTGAGCGTAACAGGGTGAACTGGAGTTCTGGCAGAGTGCAACATGAGAAAGACTCCCAGTAATTACAAAAATAACAACGAGGGCTGCTTGGCGAGGTAGGCAGATGAGCACACCACTAGCCAGAATGATAAATAGCGCCTGCAAATGTTAGGTCCCAGTGGGAGTGTGGGAACATATGGGGATAAGCTGCACTGAAAGTTGGGCATCACTGGTAAGTTTTAAGCAGTTAAGGAAGGCCATTCTAGTGCCAAGTGTTTTTTTTTCCCCCTTTTTTATCCTAATTTTAAATCCTTCAGTTCCCTTTTGTCCCTTTGTTCTATTTTGGTCCTAAAAGGAGCATTCATCTTTGAGGCCGTCCACCAGTTTCCAAGGAAGTGAGGTCTGGGTGGTAATCCTAAAACAAACAGCCACCCTGGAATCTGTGCATTTTAACAGTTGGCTGTATTCAATATCCTTGGGGGAGATACGAGAGAACACAGTGAATAGTTTGGGGACTGCTGACTCGTTGAGTTCAGATCTGTAATAGGTGCAGAAAAACGAGTCCCTAAAAAGCAACCAGACTGACAAGTTTATAAACATTTGTAGAGGGGCAAATGGCTCTCTCTGCCAAACGTTATTTAAAAAGAAGGTGTGGACTGTGGTGGGTTGGTTTCAGGATGGTGTTGCCATGTCTGGGTCTGAATGTAATGAGACATTGGCTCTGAATCGGTGGGATTTCTCTGAAAGGATATTTTAGAATTCTTGCCCGTCATGCAGGCAATTTTTCCGAGGAGTCACCTAGAAGAGGTTTCAGCACAGAGGCAAAGTTTGTGATGTGGGCACTGGAGTGTTGGTCAAGCTCTTGAGGAGGTTTCCAGGATTCCTTACTTAGCTAAAACATCAACATTCTTGGTAATGCAAAGTGTGCAGAGGAAAGGAAATAGGATGTGAAATCATACAGCCGTGGCTTTGATTAAGGTCCACCCTCTCAACTAGCCAGGCGTGATACAAACTCTCGTCTGTAGAATGGGCTGTTATGAGTACAAATACCAGAAAATTGTTAAAAGATTAAATAAGTTACTTCACAAAGAGCTGAGAATGATGTTTGAGACTTAGAAATTTCCATAGAAGTGTTTGTTTACAAAAATAAGCAAAAGTCCTGGCTGGGTGGCTCAATTGGTTGGGACATCATCCCACACACTAAAAAGTAACTGGTTTAGTCCCTGTCAAGGCACGAAGCTAGGTTGCTGGTTCAATCCCCGGTCAGGGCGTATACAGGAGGAGGCCAATCAATGAACATTTCTCTCTCACTGTGAGGTCTCTCTCTCTCTTTCTCTCTCTCTCTTGCTCTCATTCTCTCAAATCAATAAGCATAGCCTTGGGTGAGGACTTAAGAAGAAAAATAAGCAAAAGTTATTATTCATGACTTCCTTCTATGCATGTGTATATGTGTATCTACTATTCTTACATGACTATTAGTCCAGAATCTATTAGTTGCAAGGGACAAAAACCCAACTCAGACTAGCTTAAACAAACATGAGGATCTATTGATTCATGAAACTGGGATGTCTGGGATCAACCAGTGATAAATGATTAGTGACTTAAAGACCTGACATTTATATATTTGAAGATGGCCATGCTAAGACATAACCACCTTGAATAAAGCTCACACACATACAAGTAGACTCAAGCCCAAGGAATATTTTAAGTGCATTGCTGTATTACTTAGAGTACTCCTCATAACAATCCTGTGAAGAAAGTGTTATAACCTCCAAATATATAAGTAAATTGAGATTCAGAGAGGTTAAGTAATTTGTCCAGGAAACCAGAGCCAGAAATGATCAGAGCCAGAATTCACACCTCAATTTAGGATGGTTTCAGTATCTGAGTTCTTAGTCAATATGATACATTGTCATTATAATAAAAATTAAAATAAGTTTTTTTTTAATTAAGTCAATTAGAAGCCAGCAGAACTATATATTCAAAAAACATGTCTTTTCTGGAGAACACCTGACTCTGGAGCCATATTCTCCACTTGCAATCTATGCGGTTTTGGGCAAGTTACTTATCCTCTCTGAGCTTCAGGCTCCCTGTCTGTGCTACAGGGACGATTACAGGACTTGTCTTAGAGAGCGGTGATGAAGATTGAATCAGTTCATACATAAAGGGGTTAGAAGGTGTCTGGCCAATAGTAAATGTTATACATGGTTTATTTAAAAAAAACATTTAAAAATAGATTGTAATGTAAGAATGAGAAAGGAAATGAGGTCACTCAGGGTGGTTCCTCTTTTGATGTCCCCAGAGTGTCCCAGAAGGGTACTGCTAATCTGGGAAGTTGAAAAACCCACCTGTCAGATGCTCTGTGTTGCCACCAGCTGCCTGGTCATGACATCGTGGTGAAACCATTTGCAGTGGTCAGCCCCTCGGCTCATCCTCTCACACGCTCAGCTGTACAGCTTGGCCCAGCCAGCCCCTTGGTCCCTCCTATCTCTGTATTATCTGCAAGACCAGACTGCAAAGGCTCTGAAAACCCATGTATATATTTCCTACCTCCCTTCTCCCCAGTGCTGTGTTTGGTGGGTGCCCTAACATACCTACACCCACTCATTGGTTTGATGGTATCTTTTCTCTGGCCTGAAATTGGAGGTGAAGCTTCAGCAGAGAGAAGTCACACCCTATCTTAGGATGATTGCTCACTTTGGGACAAGAAGGCTAAGAATGTATGTTTGGATTTCTTAGAGTCTGACTTGGTTTGACAATATGGAATGTCATAGCACCTCCTTGCCTTCTTGGAAACCTCACTCCTATCAAGCTATGGTCAGAGTCCTTTGCATGGCAGCTACATGGTCTCAAAGTCGTGGTACAGGTGAGCATGTCAACATGACTCCACATCAGAACCATCTTCTGAACTGTCAACACGAGGCTGCCTTATGGAATTCTGATTCTATCCATGTTAGCTACATACTTCAAAGTCTGATAGAAATTCAGAGGCCCCTCAAAAGTCCACAGATGAATTTCAGAGGGGTCATGAACTCCCTGCAATGATATGGAATATTTTATGAGTTCTGTGCAATTTTCTGGAATGAGGGCAAAATTCTCAGAGTAGTCCATGCATCAGTTATAAGAGTTAAGAATCACCACTTCATCCCCAGAAGAGGCCCCGATGTGAGAAATGACCAAGGACAACACAGTCCAGGAGGTTGAGGTGATGCTTCAGAATCACAAAGAAAGGACACAGGATAATCTCATTGGCATCCTTCTTCCAGATCACCCCTCTCCTGTTTTCTCTTCCTGTGGTTACTCTGTGCTGGTGTTCCCATGTGACCAGCCCATTTTCATGTGCCTCCCCTTGCTTGAGAGGCGTTCCCCACTTTCTGAAGACACCGTGGGGAGCAGTCAAAGCCAGCCCTTCCCTAGGCCTTAAATTCTTTTCTAGCTGTTTTACTAGCTTCACTTTTTTGTTTTCCTTTGGCTCCAATGGCTATTAGAATGATTGAGGCTGAGTGAGGGTTTGAGGGCAAAGGAGATAAGGAGCCCCTGAAGGAGAAAACTGAGCTTGAGTTTCGTTCAGGCTAGCATTTCTCAGAGTGTGTTCATGATTGTCACATGCCAAACAAGGACTTCTCATAGTAATTAAAAACCAGGGTTCTATAGCCCTCATTCGGGATGTAGCTTTGTCATTTATTAGCTATATTTTCTTGACCAATTTGCTTCACCTTTCAGAGTTCCTGTCTGTAATGCAATGAAATTAACAGACTCTACTGCATAGGGATGTAGAGGAGATGAACCGAGATAACATGATGAAATTAGAAAAGTGCCTGACACAATGTAAGCATTGAATAAATGGCAGCAACCATGATGGTGATAATGATAGTGATGATGATTGTTGATGATGATGCCCATGAAGATTCTAATGAGGATGAAGAAGCAAGAAAATAAGAACAAGGAGAGGGGATAAAGAACTTTGCACAGGAGCTAAAACATAATTAATTCTCAATAGCCAGATATTCAAATAGATAGCAAGATGGATAGATGATGGATGAATGGATGGATGGATGGATGGATAGATGACCAACTGGCTATCCAGTAACTCTGGAAATGTCTGGATCAAACAAAGTCAAACAGGTTTCTTTCTTTCTTTTTTCTTTTCTTTTTTTGCGGAACTTCTCAGGAGCTTTACTATCTTAATAGGTGTCATGAGTCCCCAAGAGGGAGAGAGAGAAAGCTGAATGTCTCTCATATCTTTGGCCATGAGATTTTACAATGAAGCTCCTCATTGTTCAGTGCATGCTTTGGGAGATGCCATTCTCGGTACTTAGTCTCTCAGGGGGAAAGGATGCATGTAGAGCTCAGGTAGTTTGGCCAGCTAACAAGGAGTAGAGTGCGAATGGTGTTTGGGCAGAAAGACCCAGTTCCGAGTCCTGGATATGGCTGTCTGGTGTGGTCTCTCTGTACCCAGCTCCTGCAGCGACCTGCAGCACAAAAGGCAGAAGACAGTAGGGAGGTCACACAGCAACATTGAGGGGCAACTGATTATTCATCCCCCATTCTCAGAGTCCCCAGGGAGGATTTGTCTGCCTCCAGCAAGGTCAACAAATCCTCAAACCCAGTTGCCATTCATCCCCAGACAGGTCAGGGGTCCATTCCTGAAGCATTGTTGATCTCAGCAGAGATGATGTGCCGGGTTGATATTCTTAGATTTGCTCATTCAGCCAGCCAGTCTGGCTTTCAGAGGAGAATCAGGTCAAGAAGAGCTTAATGAACCGAGAGGAGCACAGTGCTGCCTCGACCACTGGGGGTTCAAGTTCCTAATGGCAATCAGCAGCCTCCTCACAAGACTTACTAGAATTTTCTTTGTGCATCCTCATAACTGTTTTTGGAGGCGGGTTGATACTACTAGGTAGGGTGACCCAGTGTCCCAGATTTTGGGGGTATCCCTGATTCAAGGCACTGTCTCCATCCCCCCCATAAAACCTCATTTGAACGTGAAGTTCTTATGTTTTAGTTTCAAAACTGTATCATTCATGCACGGAAGCCACAAACACATCCTGGTTAACCGTAGTGTCTCAGTTTTTGGTTAGGAACCTGGAAAAAGGAGGTGTGCTCTTACTCAAGAAGGCACAGCACAGGTCACATTAGCAAGTGCTATATTATTTGACCAGTTAGCCATTGAAGGGAGGAAGAGCCTTGATACTCCTGGTTTGGGAAAGGTCTGATTTGAGCTCGTTCAGTCCTCCAAACCAGCTGCTACTATTGCTGTTGTCACAGGACAAACACCGGCGCCCGTTTACTGAGAGTCTGCTGTGAGTCAGTCTCTCAGCTAAACATGTCTTCATGTCATTCTTATTTAAAGCTCCTGGTTACTAATAATATTGTTATTTTACTAATAGTAATATGAGACACAGAGGGGTTAAGTACTTTGCACAAGAACACACAGTTAGCACTCAGGTGGAGACTGGGATTTTGACAGGAGCAGTGTGGCTCGTGGCGAGCTCTTAGCTACTATGCTATGGTGCTTTTGCAAGGAGGGAGCAAGGGGTGGCAAGTAACGTCACAGTGAGAACTAAAGCTTACTAGGTACTTGATATTCTTATAAGAGCTTTGCCTACATCAGCTCATTGACACATAGTAACTGACCCAGTCCAGAAGATAGGTTGGGGACAGGGCATCTCTTCCCAGGATGTGACTTCTCTGGCTGGACTGGTCCGCTGAGGATACATAAGGTGGCTAAAACTTGCAAAGCAGCTAATTGGTGGCCCAATACATCATACCCACAGTCTATGGAAGCTTTTCCTGTGGAAGATCTTGCTTCCCTGGTAATGGACAAGTCTCCCCTCTTCCAGGAAGTCCTCTATCAGTCCCGGGCATTAGGACCATCAGCATTAGGTAGCATCTTGGGGAATCTCTGAGGCCTGAGCTAGGTAAAGCCCTTCCGTGCTGTGTTCTCAACTGTATTGGGTTAACTTGCAACGAATGCCTGGTGGTGAATGGAGTTTATCAATTTTGATTCAAGTTCTTGCCTTATAGCAGTCACTGATCTAGCACGGGGGTCCCCAACGCCCCCCGCCACCCTGCCCACTAGCCGCTGACCTGTACCCCCAGCAAAGCTTGCCTGAGTTCTGCCTCCTGTTTCCACCCTGCCCCCGCCCTGGTGCACAGCAGGAGGGGAGGTGGATGAGAGCCTAAGCACCGCCTCCTGTCCCCTGCCCTCATGCTCGCCTGAGCTCCACGCCCTGACCCCCCATCCATCCTGGGTCCTGAAAAAATTGTCTTCCATGAAACTGGTCCCTGGTGCCAAAAAGGTTGGGGACCGCTGATCTAGCAGATATCAGGGGCATGGAGAAAGTTTTTGGTAACTGACAAAGCACACATTCCTCTGTTTAACCTCAAATGTGTTGCTTAATCTTTCTGAACCTTCATCTCATCCCACAGACACCACAAGTGATTCACAAGTGATTCTCAAGTGCTTGCTGAGCATCTATTCTATGCCCAGTCTTTTGAGAAAGACAGGAAAATGAAATGGTCGAGGAGGAGGTGTCGGAGATGAAATGGGAGCACACCTGGCTGAGATGACCAACCAGGTCTTCCCCAGCCTGGTACGAGGCACCGCTGGTCTTTCAGGGCCCTAGATGAGTAGGTTGTAAGTTCTGGGGAAGGCTGGGAGGCTTCTTGGAGAACCCAGTGTGTGGCTTCCTGTTGAAGGACGGGACATTCACCTAAGCGACCACAGAAAGGGAACAGAAAGACAGAAGGCTCCGACTGAGACATCAGTGTCGGGTACTCGTGGGGCATTTGGGAGACAGACACAGCTTGAGGACACGGATGATTGGAAAATAATTTTAAAATGGGTACATTGAAGACATTGTGAAGAAAAAATAAAAACAAACTAGCACTTTGTGTTCCAAGTTCCAGGACCAGCCTTATACATCCTGTCATTTCGTGGTGGCAGCATGCCTGGGAGAAGCTGCAGGTGTTGTCCTGTTTTGCCGCTGAGGAGACCAGGCTCTGGGCTGAGCATCTCATCCTGGAATAACTGCAGGGAAGGGCGACAGAGCCAAGATCCCAGCCCAGCCTCCCCAGATATAAAACCCCTGCTTTTTCTACTGTGCCAAGGTGCACCCAGGCCGCTGGAAATGAAACTCGTAATTGTCTGGAGACCCCTACAGCCTCTTAGCTTTACTTGCCCTCGTCCAAAGCAGCCATTCATTCTGGCATCCTCTCAGGAAATGTTTGGGGAAACTTCATTTGTCTAGTCACCATTGTACTCATTGGGTGGACAAAAGCGAATGGCATTTCTTTATTTGAGACAATCTACCTTCTGCTAGGAGTCATCACACTCAGTGCTAAATGATTCCAGAACATAGGTAATGGTGCAGTCACTTCTGCCTGGGGTAATGAGGAAGGCTTTGTAGAAAATGTGACATTTGAATTGATATAGCAAGTTTGAATTAGAAGAATAGAAGAAAAGAAGGAGGGAAGGAAGGAAGGAAAGAAATAGGGAGAGAAAGAAGGTAGTTCTGCATAGCAGGCAAGTTTGTGCAGTCACTTGGATTCATAAAATCATTGGCAAAGGCAATTTGCCAGGTGTGTTTTGCAGAAAGAATGATTTGTAGAAGGAAGGATGGTGTATATTGGAGGATGAATCTGGAGAAGTAAAGCCGAGGAATATTGTAAAGTGCCTTGAATATTGTAAGAAATTCTGTCAATCACCCAGGCCTGGATATAGGTAGTATGAATCATTAAATAATCTGCATGTGTCCACTGTCAACATCCAAAAGATAAGCAGTACAATTACTACTGTCAAAGAAACACCCTGTTCTATGTGTTTTTTTGTTGTTGTGGTTTTGGTTTGGTTTTAATGATCAACAAGTAGCAACTGACCTATGGCCTCTTTTCATGAAGGAGGTAAAATGGTGGAACCTGTCTCAGAGTCTGACCTCCCTCATCTGTGGACGAGGCAGATCCTTCCCGGACTTCTGCAATTGTTGGGACAAGCAAACAGGGAAAGTTTCTAGATCTTCTAGTCTTTCAAGAGAACAGATAGATCTAAATTTTATACAAGATTTCAAATTGTGAGCTCTTTTTTATACAATGCAGACTCATCATCATCATCACCATCATTATCATTCTTCTCATCTATAGACTAGATTTGGTCAATGAGGCTGCAGTTGATCTATTAGCCAACAGAATCCGCAGGCAGGACTTGGTCTTCTCTGAATGCTCCCCTCTCCCCACCTCCAGCCAACACTTGTGTTTCTGCCCTCTGTCCTTCTCTTGCCTGGGATGTTTGAACATGGCATGGGACTGCCATTCATAAGGGTTGGTGGTGGACAGAGTTAACCTCATGGTAGCTCTTAGGATCTGGGGAGTAAGTTACAATATCTGACAGTGAGAGAGGACCCACTTTAATCTAGGAAAGGGAAAGAGAAGTTAATAACTAAGAAGGCAGTGTCAGCATGGAAGGTGGAGAAAGATGGGGGAATTTTCTTTTTTCCCTTGGGAGAAGGGATGAGATTGAACTATCAAAGGCTGGGTAAGAAAAAATAAATCTCTTGATGAAAGTCCCTAACACAGGGAAGATCGACAAAACCAGCACCAAGAAAGTGATAGGAAAGATCCTGATGAGAAGCAAGTGGAAAAGTAGAAAAGAACAAAAAACATATAGAGGGTCTGGCAGACATAATGCCTGCTTGAATGTGGTTGGTACGGTAACAATATGGGTGTAATAATTATAGGTTTAATTTGGACATTTCATCTAAAATGTGATATGGTGTGCTTGACTGTGATACTGTTACACTAGAGAATTCCATGCTTATGACTTTGTAAAGAAAAGATTTTGTAATAAAAAGGGGGTGTTATTTGTTCTGGACCCTGCATACGTACATATTTGTGGTTGTATTAAAGTCTGACTTCCAGAGGCTTGGATGAAATCTAATACTCTAAATTAGGGGCCAGCAAGCTGTGGTCTGTGAACCAAACCTGGCCTGTTGCCTGTTGTTTAAGCCTCAAGATAACAGTTGATTCTGCACTTTTCAATCATTGACAAAAATGAAAAGAAGACTATTTTATGACAGGTCAAAACGACAGAAAATTCAGATTTAAGTGTTCATTTACATATTGTCTGTGGCCACTTTCACACAACAATTACGGAGTTTGGGGTAGGTGCAGCAGGGAGAAGCAAAATATTTATAATCCACCTATTTCCCATTTACAGAAAAAGGTTTGCCATTCTGTTTGTGATGGCCAGAATGATAATGTCTGGCCCCTCGATTGAAAGCGGTCCTTTTGGAGGCTTACCTGTTTCTTAGCCATTACCAGAACTGTCTTGCCTGCTCTTTACCTTATTCTTTCATTCTCCTTCTTTTATTAAGTTCCTTCAATACACCGAGAACTTAGTACTGCACACTAGACATTGGGTGGCCAACCATTTTTCATGAGCCATGTGCACTGGCCACTGGGCAGCGGAGATGCAGAGAACCTGGTTCCTGACTTTTAGTGGAGAAAATGGATCCCAGGAAAAAAATTTCAGATACAGTCAGAATCATTGAACATATAAATAACAGTAATTAGGACTGGAGATGGTGAGGATAGGAAGACAAGAACACAAATATACAGTCAGTAAAAGCCAACAAAATGGACAGAGTTGAATTTCTTTTTCTTTCTTCCTTCCTTTCTTTCTTTCTAGGAGTGGGGGGAGTAGGGAGAAAGAGAGAAAGAGAAATATCGGTGTGTGGTTGCCTCTCACATACCCCCAAATAGAGATTCTGCACATAACCCAGGCATGAGCCCCAACTGGGAATCAAACTGACAACCCTTTGGTTGACAGGCCGGCACTCAATCCTCTGAGCCACACCAGCCAGGGCTAGAGTTGAATTTCTCATTTGACTCTGAGCTTCCTGGACATCAAAGTAAAAAGGGTCACAAAAGAATTAGCCTTTATTTCCAGAGGGAGGAAAAAGAATACTCATTACTCAGGAGCAGCAAAAGTTTTTCATATTATGGAGTTCTTAAAAAGAAGTAAGAAAATATCCTCTGCAAAAAAAATAAATAAATAAAAAATGTGTATCTACTATATATCTATATGTCCCATATATGTTTCTCATTTCTCTCTGATTGAAATCATCAGGTTCTTTAATAAAAGCAACATATAGTAATGAAGATAATAATCTTTTGTATTTGTGTAATTCTACAGTTTCTAAAACATTCCCACAATTTTGCCCATTGGCCCATTCTTGGTGAAGAGTAAGTGGATATTCTTACCTCTATTTGTTGTCCAGGAAACCAAGAGTCTAAATGTGTAAATCTGTGGCCTTTGTGACAGAACTGTTTCCTACTCCTGGTCCAATAGTCTTTCCACTTTATAACATTAAAGACACATCATTCAATCTGACCCAATCCTCACCAAAGTAACAAATAGCTCTCTCCCCTCCTGGGAAGTGGTCTCATGGCGATGCTGCTGTTCTCCCTAGTAACTTCTCAGAAGAGCAGTGTTGAAAGTCAGAGTCAAAAGCTAAAGTTAGAAACAGTATCAGGCTGTTAAGTAAGAGGGGTCAGCCCGCAGCTGTCATTGGAGCTTTCCGGGTTGTAACAACGTGACCACTTGGATACATGAGAATCCACTACAGAGGAACCGTGTTAAGACGGCCAAAATTCAGCCCGAAATAACTGAATTCCCTGCCAAACACTGTCCACTGTCGTTATCTAAAAATTTAATTATGCAGCTAAATCAAACAACTAAAATTAGTGTTGTGTAAAAACACCTTGGCTATTTAAAGTGGAGGAATTGACATTTGGATTTAGAAAAAGCCAATAGTTGAATATGTTTTTGCAGTGTCTGAAGTTCTTCCAGTTTGGACAAAATCTATGTCCTGCGTTCTGTTTAGGGTTAGAGGTGGAATATGGCAGGCAGAGGCAGGTGTTTGCTTTGAAGGTGATTTTCAGTGATCCCTGGGCCTTGAGCTTAAGTCCAGCGAACTCACTTTGTTGGTTTCACATCATTGTTCTCAAAACTGTGGAACTCTAAAAACGCCCACTCGCTTTCCTGGTATGAGGACTAGAAGAGTGACAATTTGAATGTTACCTGTGCCTTCATTCTGAAGCCACGGATGTGACTAGACCGACCATCAGGAGAACAGGAAACGCATGATCAGAATGGCTAATAGCCTCTTGTACCACACATGCCCAGATGCCAAGGACTTCCTGTGTCACACGAGCCTTTGAGGGTCTACTATCTCAGTTTTCCAAATGAAGAAGCTGAGGTTCAGAGACACTAAGTAATTTCTTGAAAATCACACAGCACAGCTAGTATGCGGACACCCAAGATAGTACAATTCCAATTCATGCAGTCCCATAGGAATTTATCTGTACCATGTAAGATATCCTAAACAATCATTGGGTATTAGCACACACTGGGAAGATTTCAAATATTGGCTCAAACGTATTTCTCATGCCTAGTTTGGTACACATTCGCTATGTTTTTAAATTCTTGGGACAGGGAGATATCTCTTATTAATATATTGCACATAAATACATAACAATTGAAAACTCAAAGACAAAGAATTTTTTTTAAAATACACATACACACCCACAAAGCACATGATGTTCTGTTGCAGAATGAAATACTGTAACGAATGTAGTGGCCTGGTTAGAAATTGTTTGTAACCTGGCACTGCCTCTTCCAAGTGCATGGCCATGAACAAACAGTTCAGCTAGCAGGAGGCTACTTCCCACTTGCTACCTGGAAAAGATAATAGTGCCCACTTAGGGGAATTGTGAGAATTAAATTACATAACACATGAAAATAATTAAGCTCATTCTCTGTGTGTAGCACATACTGCAAATATTAGCTAGTAGTATTATATTATTTGCTCAAATTGCCTCTTTAAAATTAAAACCAGAAAGAGAGAGAAAGAACAGTAACCTAGACCATCTCCTTAGTTTTTTTATTTTTTTTTTATTTTTTATTAGTACCAAAGCAGGGGCACATCAGCCTACTCAGGTTTTATTTTAAGTGGCAACTGATAATTATATCAATTTACATTTCTTAGGGTTTTTTTGCTAAAAGTCCCATGCAGGCTACGTCCCTTGTCTTTTGCTGAGATTCATGAGGAATTGCCCAAATCTCATAGCCTGACGACGAGTCTCTCAACTCTGTCTCTGTCTGCTTCCCCGAGAACTAAATTAATGGAGTATTTGGTTAGTCATGTTAGGCAAGCCATTCCCAAAATAGCACCTTCCATTTTTGTAGCCTCAAGTCTGCAGCTGCCGTGTCTCTTCGTCGTCTGGGAAGAAAACTTTCACATGGAGAGTTGCTGATTCGGGTTTTCTTTCTCTCCCCTCTCCGCGGTGAGGGGCGCTTGGCTCCTGACAGAAGCGATTTGCCTCTCTCTCGGCTTTGTAGTTCGGAAGAAGTTGGGTTTATAGATTTTCCCCTAACTCTCCATTGATGTGTTGAGCTTCAGAGGGAATAATACCTTCACGTAAAGCATGTTGCCTTCTCAAGGAGTCCTCCTGCATCCCTATGGAGTGCCTATGATTGTTCCAGCAGCCCCCTACTTCCCCGGACTGATCCAGGTAATTCAAGGCCACTGCCAGCAAGCAACTTAACTCCGGAGTGCTCAGAGTAATAATTGGAATTTTTATGGTTGAGAAAGCAAACACTTTTAATACAGGAAAAAGCCCTCGTGTAGTCAGTGAGAAGACAGTAGGAAATCAAAAAGATGGATCACCCTAATCTGGCTATTGACATCTCTCATGGCTGAATAAATGGTGTAGTTGAGCTATATTTGCTTGTATTGATCTGGCTGCTGTTTAACATTCATGCCTTTGCTTCAGGAGGTTGACCACGGGGCAAAGGATTTGCTCTCCTTCTCAGCTTTCTGAGGGACTCAGTCTCCCGGAGTAGATCATGAGGCAAAGTAACTTATCACGAGGTGACTGGGTTAAGAGCTGCGATCTGGAAATAGAAAGAACATGAAATATGTGTTAATTCGTGTGTTCTTCTTCACGCGGGTTGTCTATGGCCACAGGAGGTTCCTCCCACCTGGGCTGGGTGGTGGCACTGAGGCGAAATGGAACACGCGATTGCTGGTTAATTTATGAAGTTCAGAGATTGTTCTAGGGAACCCTTACCAGCTCTCTATGTGTTAGTGAAGTGGCAAGAAAGTGGAGGACTGAAATGTGTATGTTGGTTTCACTTTTAATGCTAGTATTTCTGTGCAGGGAGAATCATCTAGGAATGAGATATTTGTGACCTTTTTTTTCCTTATCAAAAGTTTGTCTTTTTAAACAAGCAATGGATTCTCAGTGCATGCCTGAAGTTCTCTATGGAAAGCTAACGTCTACCAGTGACAGGGCCTAAACATCACAGAAAACCCAGTTGGCTTCTGTTGTTTTGTTTTTGTTTCTTGTTTTAGAACAAGCATCTCTTTGTAATGCATTCTGAGTCTTGTTTCCACAGGAAAGGAAAACTAAATGCATTCAGTACATCCTTCTACCTTCAACCTTGTGGTATTTAAAAATTTTTACAATACCCTAGCTCATTAATTAAAATTTCTGAGGAGGGTTCTGGTCAAACACCTTTTCCTCCTTTTCTGAATGTTCCTTATTCCCTGTAAGAACCTTGATGATTTGAGACATTCAGGGGTGATTCTAAATAATAACAAGACACTTTGCCGTCTCAGGTATATGGTTGTTGCTGAATTGCAGGCTCCACATTGTATGTGAGAAATAAATGGACCGCCTAGAGAAGGAGCAGCCCGCAACAACGTGGGAACTGTTCCGTGTTCCCTGGCATGCAGGCCTGCGTGGTCTGCGTGCAGTCCGAAGCAGACTCAGTGGTGAATTGCATGGCCGTTGCTTCCACTGAAACTCGGGGTGAAGGTCGGCCACTGGAGTTTTGTCAGACCCTCTGCTACCCCGTCTAATAAATAATTACAAGCAAATAGTGCCCCTTCACTCTATGCTGATTGATGCTGAAATTGCTTTTGAAAGTTCTCATAAGTTCCTGTTATAGATTAAGTGCCGGTGTAGGAAAAATAACGGCACCCACTGAAATGGGTGAATGTAATCAGGCTTAATGGACTCGAGAGCTTGTTGGGAATTAAATAACTATCGATTTGCTGGAATGTTGCTGTCATTACGAAATGCCACTCTGGACGTATTACCCCAGTGATAGATGAAAAGATGCACAGGCCAGCTGAGAAATTGGGGGGACCCTATTTCTTCCTCCTTTGCAGAGCGTTTCAGAAACATATCCGGTTATTTTTGGAAGAAACAAGTGATTTTACGTGCAGGTCTCAGCCCAATCATAGTTTGTTTACCCACTGACACCGTTGGTTACTAGCTGCCCATGAGTCAGGAAAGCAGTGCAGAGGAGCCTCTGGACCAGCTCCTGGGACACGCTTCCTCCCCTTCTTACCTCACCCCCACAGGACACACTGAAATGCTGTGGACAGAGAGAGACTGGCTTTACTTCTGGCATTTGCTCATTGGCATCACAAAACTCATCTCTCCCCAATGCAGTAATCTGTGCAAGGGGAAGAGGTGCAACTCAGAGAGAGAACAATGGTAACACTCACACACACAGTCACCACCTTTCAGCTAACGCTCTGGTAGCAGCTGCCCAGCGTGCCAGCAGACTGTATCAGCTTGCCTCCCCATTTCTTAGCCTTGTGGGTTTCTTCTCAACTTTTCAAGATGCAAGGCCTTGCTTCTAATTAAGGAGCCACCCACACTTCGTAATGTCATCGGCAAGACATTAAAATGATCCAAAATAGACAGTGCACTCCATCATTGGTAGCAAGTCCCCTTTGACTAGACATGTGCAAACAGAGCCACAGCGGCCACTTGGCAGGGCTGTTACATCAGAGCCTTTCCAACCGCAGCAGCCAGTGATTCTATGGCAGCAGAACTTCCTTTTTGTGAATCTTCCAAGTGCCACTTTTTAAAGTTCAAATCAGCACTGTCCTGTTTTTGTCTTCTCAGTTAGAGAAAAAATAATTAATAGACCAGATATTTTAAGAAGCTTTCGGAGAGTATCCCCCTATCCTGCACAGACAGTGAATGGAGGTGTTTCCTAATAGATCTGAGGAAGTCACTCACCATGCTCCTGTATTCCAGGGGTAGATTCAATAGTCACCACTGTCCCCAGCCACCATCTCCTAGGAAAAGCAGAATCTTTGCCTCAATGGACTCCTTGAACCCATCTGGTGTCTAAACTTGTTGAATGTATATCACAGTAGATATTTTTCCTTGTAGTCATGCAAAGATTCAAAAATGCCTATGGCAGATTGGGCTAAACCTATTTGGACTCTTTTACGGATGGTATTAAGCAGAAGAGAAGAGGAGAAGAGCAATATTAGCAAGTGCGTTGTCCAACATTGTTCCTTTTGCCTTGACAGAGACCTCAATCTTGGTGTCTCTGGATAAGAAGAACCTATGAATGTTCTTACTGAACCTCTTTATTTATTTCTAAATTTCCAATGGCACCCTGAATGACCAATGAGTAGTCTAACCTGAGAACAAAGGAGGCTCTGACAAGTCAGTTGTCAAAGGCAGACTTCAGTCTGAAGCTACCTAGAGGATTTACCCAAGCCGTGGGTCATGGCTGCATGATGTCAAATGATGTCACTAAAACACTGGCATTGTCACTGATTAATCTGATTAGTGTTTGGGTAAAATAACTGTGGGCTCTTGGGTACAAGTTCAGGATTGCACCCCTCGCTCTAGATAGCTGTCTGACAGATAAGCCGTTTGACCATCCGTGGCTAGAATATTCTTCATACTGGGTCAGATAATTCCCATCTCATTCAGGTGTTGAAGACAATGAGTCAGAAGACACATTCCTAGATGGAGAACAACATAAACAGAGCCACAGCCACCTCACCGCCATTTGTTCATTTAGCTCTTCATGCGCTGCACACATAATCTGACCAGGCACTGTTCTGGGCACAGGACAGCAAAAGCGACGGTCACAGCCGCTGACCTGTGGGTTCACAGCCCAGTGGAGAAGAACACTAGATAAGCACCACACTGCGATCATATAATAAAAGCATGGGAAAGAACGATAGGTAACAGTTATTGAATATTTGCTGTGTGCTAGGCCCTGTGCTAAATACTTATATATTCTCTTGATTTATTCTCATAATAACTCTAAAGTTGGGTACTATTGGTTCACTGTCCCTTATCTGTAACTTTCAAAAAGCTCTGAAAATCAGGAGCTTTGGGGGGAGGTTTGGCCCCAAAACTAACTTATTTTGGAACTAAAATGATGTGTGGCTATTTATCTTTATCCCACTTAGTGTGAATTTTCATATATTTTGCTGCCGGAGTATTAATGTGTTTGATTTCAAGGTGTTGCCCCAGACCCTGCTAAGGGTGTTACATAATCAGTGTTTCCACTGAAATACCTATATGAACAATAAAATTTAAAAAAAATTTTGAATTTCAAAACACAACTCCAAGGGTCTCAGATAACGAACCACAGTCCTACATTATGACATCCCTTTTGTGTGTGGATAAACTAAACCTGACACTTACATAAAGGGACTCACCCAAGGTCATAAGGAATGTCGGTGACAGAGCTGAGGTTCAGACCGGTTCTGTTGGAGCAGAGCCCTCCCTCTGAGTCACCAATGCATTGATGAGGTGTATCCACCGGAGTGCAACATGAAAATAGGTCAGGGAGTAGGTGGGTGCCTCTTAGGGTAGGGGAGAAGGGTTCAAAGGGAAAGGTGGCATTTGAGTTGGGCAGCAGAACGTCAGACATTCACTAGGCGAGCAAAGGAGAAAGCCCTCCCCAGCAGAGCAGAGACGTTGAGTGAATTCATGGTGTTGGGCTGACACAGGAACATGGACCTTCAGTATCTCCCCCAAGCCACTGGCACTGTGGGCGTTGACATTGTTTAAACATAGGTCTTAAAAGTTGAAAGCTATGGGGCAAAAAGAAGGAATCCCGGAAATGGAGCTCCTAAGCCCTGAATGAATCCCTGTGTGCCCACATAGGAACGGGCTCCATAGCACCTTTCGTGATCCCGCAAGCGAATATGGAATTCCCTAGATCTGAGTCCTGACACCCTTTACCATCCTTCCCCTCTGAGACAGTAGGCTCTCCAGCAGGGAAATGTTGACTAATTCCTGTCTGATGTGGACAGCAGTGGTACAAACAAACCCTGCCACCTGCATTGTAAAGCAGAACTCAGCATCACTGAATTTGGCCATGTATGTCATGAGAGATCTGCCTACACATACGTGGCTGTGCCGGGACTTAGAAAAGTGCTGGTTTCAACGATGGACTAAGAGTAACCACTCCTACAGCAAGATAGGGAAACATATAGGGAACTTGCTGGTCATTTGGATACACTTCCGGGCAAACTTACAAGAAATAAACTTGTTTGGCTCTGTGGCTGGGGAGCCCTTTTCAGATTTCAGTATTGCTGCCCTGCAGTGTTTTCTCTGTGTTCTGAAGGTCTGCTGATGGGGAAAGAAATCAGAATGCACGCCTGCTGCAAATGCTGGTGGTGTCATTTACTCTGAGGCAGCTCCGTCTTAGTCACTAAGTGACTTTTCTGTACTGCCAAAGACACCGTGTCAACAGCAGACTAAATTAAAGAGTCAGGGAGGTGGCAAATTCTCCAAAGAGAGTTTGGAGTCAAATAGGTCCAGGTTGATGTATTGGCTCTGGCATGTACTAAGCGTGTGGCCTTGGGCTTGTCAATTAACCTCTCCAAGGCTGTTTTCACAGCGACAAAATGAAAGCAGGAATACCTACCTGTCTTGCAAAGTGGTTGTGAGCTTTAAATATGATTCATCTCTTCATTCGGCAATTATTTATTAAGCACCTTCTTTATGCTAGGCTGTGAACTAGGAGAGGCTCATGAAGCAGCACCAACCTGTATCTTATATCCTGCTGTATAGAAAAGGTCTGGCATGCATATATATGTATATATATATATATATATATGAATGATATTTATTCATACCATATGAATGATATGAATAAGTCATTGGAGAGAGAGTGAGAGAGTAGGTATTTATTTAGGGCTCTTTTCTCTCCAAATGACAAAAATCTAATTTATATTGGTTAGAGGGGAAAAAGAAAATGTCCAGTTTTAGGCACAGTTGCATTCCAAGGCTGCAACAACCAAACCCTGAAGTGGCTGTCCGAACTTGATCTTTGTTTACAAGTACACCATGTCTGAGTGGTGTCACTCACAGATGTCCCCTGCCATTCCAGGCTTACATCCACACCCATCTTAGCAAGTCTCTTTCCCAACTGTTTCTGCAAAATTCCAGAAAGCAGTCCTCTTGCCCCATCTAGCCAGCCATGCCAATCCCCAAACTGATCACCTTGACTCTGACTGCCCACAGTAGAGCCAGACGGTGGGGTCAGCCCTAACTGAGCTTTATGGGCTGTGAGTGGAGGAAAAAATGAGTCCTATTTTTTAAAAAAAAGGATGCTGGGCAGGTAAAAACTAGGTTCTCATTATCGACAATAATAGATGAAACTATTACAAACACCCACACATGGTTTTTCTCCCCCAAATTCTGCACACACCCTCCCCATGGCAGAAAGTAGTGGGTTTCTGATCTTACTTATCCTGATTGCTTTTTGCCAGTGGTCATAATCACCAGGCAATCAGCCATCATGTACTGTATCTCATATCCCTACTCATGGTCAGGTGTATCAGAGGCAGATGTGGCAATTGTACTCAGCATCTTCCCACCTGAATCGATCACACTAGTGTCTCCCACCAGGGTATGTGCGGGATATTCCCACTGTTTTACAAGTGAGAACACCATGATCTAGGGAAGGAAGTAAAGACATTCTGAGGACATCCAGTAATTGAGGCTAGAATATTTTTTTTTCAGATCGTGCAACCATATCACTTTTCCTCCTATTGGCAATACCTGCATGAATAAATATATAAATAAAGTCTGTTCTGTTTTATAGAAATGCATTTCTTCTCATTAAAAAATTAAAGGGACACTGTCAATCTCTTCTGATGAATATCAGTCCTATGAAAAGGATGTGTTTCTGGAGCAGCCATCTGTCATTTTGACCATTTTAATGGCAGGCTATATCAGCAAGCATGCTTTTTATAATATGTTGGCATGGGCCAAGCTGGGCTGGAGAGACTCGTGGATTTCACACTCCTCTTTGCTGCTTTAGTGCTCAGCAATCTGAGCCTCTGGTGCTGAAGCAGAGCCCCCTCCCTGTCTTTTAAAGGTTGTTTTGGGTAAATGCTTTCCCCAGTTGATTCATTATGGAGATACTCAGCCCTATTTATGTTTCTTTCCTGTTTAAAGATAGACCTATCCCACCAGTATGCAAGCATCCAGCCACTTGATTAACTGTTGAACCCAAAGAGGTGGCCAGAAACATCGAACCTAATACTCCAAAGCGGTTTTCCTCTGGGCAACTAGGACCATTGTTTTTTGCATTGCACGGATTCTAACTCTTCAGACTTGTAAAAGTAGGAGGAAGGGAAATTGTGAAATTAATTTCTTCAGCAAAATAATTATTTGTTGATCACGGGTTCCATGCTGGGTTCTCTTCTAAGCTCTGAAGACACTGAGATGACTAGACCCAGTCTCTGTTCCAAGGTAGGTTAGATAGCCAGACCTTGGCAGCAGAGTCAGAAGTTAACTACTGAAGGCAGAAATCTATAGAACCTCAGCCCCAATTTTGCTACAGTCCCAGGAAGACGGCCTCCTGTAGACAGGCTGCCCGGCTTTCCCAAATGACAGGGTTTCTGGGCATTTTCCAAGGGACAAAGGGTGTTTCTGCTTTGTTTTATTTTGGGATGGGGGAAGAATCACAGCAAGAGCTCTGTGCCGGCGGCAGTGGCAGGCTCTGCCCTGCCCTCCCTCGCATCTGGCTCAGAGTAAGGCGGTTGAGTCCAGCACATTGCTGCTGTGGGCAAAGGTGTCCTCCCCCGGCTGTCACCTTTTGTTCCACTCTCTAATCTTCATTGGCTCCTGGAGGTGGAGAGGGCTTGGGGACTGGAGAGGCAGTCAGCGTGTCCATTTCGCAGTGTTCTCAGAAACTACTCTCCAAAGAGGTATTTCTTCTTATTTCATGAGGCAGCACAGTTAAGGATTTAGACCAGAGAATTTAGTGCATAGGATTTAGACCAGGGAAACCTGAATCTGGCCACGACTCTCCCTTGGTGACTTTTGGAAAGTTACTTGACCTCTCTGAGCTCCCGCTTCCTAATCTATAAAATGGGAGTGATATCCCATGTGTTCTGCCTCCCAAAGTCTATGTTGGGAATAACAGAGCTCAAACATGAGCACATGCAAGGACTTTGTAGTATAGTCATGATGTTATTCAGACAGCACAACTTCATGTCAAGGTCAATATGAGTCGTCATCTTGACCCCTGTGTGAAATGGGCATCACCTCTCTGAGATTCCATTGGGTGTGACCATCCCTCTTATATCAACTTGACAGCAGGAACAGTCACACTCACTCCCAAAAGGGAATTGATGAGATGATGTTTGTGAAGCACCGAGAGCAGCACCTGTTCACGGTGGGAACTCCATAATGGATGGCCAGCATTGCTGTTGGCATGGTTTATCCATGATATTCTGGGTTGCTTCACTTCCATTTTCATATGAAGGTGCTCAAGGTTTGGGGGTGGATGGGCATATTTGCAGCTCTCTATTCCCACTCTCGGTGGAGATTCCTAGTAACCATTAGATACATATGTTCAGTGCAGCTGGACAGAATGGGGTGCAACCAGGGAATGTGGGGGAAGAGAGAAGGATGGGGTTTGACATCCTTAGCACCTTCCCTTGGGTGATATGAAACACACATTTCTCCCACTTTAGTCTGTAGCCTGGGGAGCTCGAAATGTTAGACAAGCATGAAGGAGGATGTACAAGTCTCAGTCATGTGGGATCCTTACCCAAATCTTTGTCCACATGCTTCATCAGGATATCTGGGGCTGGAACTAGAGCTGGATGGAATGGGGGAGGATGGGCTTTGATGAGGGGAAGAGATGCCCATCTCCTCCCCTCCATGTGGCCGCAGCCTTCTGGGGACAGACTCTTTGGGACCACCCACACCTCTGTTCCATGCAGCTCCTGGGACACTGTGAGAGCTTAATAAATGTTAAGTAATAAGAAGAATAGCTTCCATCTGTCGAGGCTGTGTGAGCACAAGACTGCCGACTGGCACTGGGCAGCTTGTGGAGAACCTTGGGGAAAACACACAGCTCTCCAAGTTGCCTCAGGGGCCTCCTGCATCGAGGTGTTTACCCGTCCTGCTACTGATCAGAATGCAGGCAAGTTCATTAACAATGCAGGTGTCCCTCCCGAACCCCACATCACCTGCATCAGAATTGCAGGGAGCGGGGGCCAGTGAACTGCATGCTTCACTGGCAATCCCAGGTTTCTGACAAGCAAGTGGGTATGGGAACCAGTGTTGACCAACAGCGCAGGGACTTTGTTGAAGTTTAGAAGGGATGAAGGATCTGCCCTCTTAACAGACGGTCTCATAAACTCGTACTTCCATCATGTTCTTGGAAGAAAATACCTACTGGGCTTTTTGCATTTAGTTGTAATAAAAAACAAGAACAGCTGCTTGTTTTCAGACATTTACTATGTACCATGCCGTGTGTAAGGCATTTCACCTCCAGTATCTGATTGAAGTGTTACATTGTAGAGAGAAAAAAGCAAGTGAACAGAATGGTGTAGGAGTGTGGGTTCTGGAGCACACGACTGGGTTCATCCCCTGCCTCCACCTGTGTGACCTTGGGCCCACTTACTACCTCGGTGACCTTGGGCACAATTCTTGCCCTCTCTGGGCAACATTCACCTTGTTAGCTGATAGTTGAAGGAATCAAAGCATTTAAAGTCCATAGCACAGTGCCTGGCACATGGAAACTATAAAATAAACATATTAACAAGTTTATTTCCAAGCACACTGCAACACAACACAAGTGATATTAAAACCAAACAAATAATAGAGGCAGCATGCAGTGCCAATATTGAATATTTTCTAAGAAGGTGAGCTCTCGGGTAAGACTGCAAGCTGAAAATCTCAGCTTTGTCTCCTTGGGGAAATTCCTAAACCTTCCTGTGCTGCAGGTTCCTCACCTGCAAAATGGACATATTAAAAGTACCTAAGTCCATGCTTTAGTGTTCTCCATTGGATGGGGGCAATACAGAGTTGCTTTTGAGGATGAGATGAGTTAACACTTGTAAGGCACTTACGTTGGCACTTGGTATACAGTAAGGGCTAAATAAAGGATAGAAATACTAATAAAATGAGGATCACATAATTATTATCACATATATTATGTATGCATCATAATATGCATTATATAAGCGTACATATTTTATACAATCATATATAATTATGTACTACATACTATATTATTGGTTATATAATGATACATAAAATAAAACAATTATATTTCATATCATTATGCAATGGTTACACCTAACATTAGATATAATATAACAATTACTACATTATATGTTATAGTATGTATCACATAATACATTTTACTATTATTATATCAAGATAATATCATTTACATAATATATGATAATATAATACTATGTAAAAATAGTTATATAATAATCAGATGATTGTATAATTATTTGATTATGTGATAATAATGTATTATTATTATTTCTATTGCTACTGTTGCTAGTCAATCCATTGGGCACTTTCCATAGAATATTTCTACTACCCAAACCACTCTGGGCAGACTTATTTTCAAAGGAAGCAAAGTAACATACCTGCCCTAACTCTCAAGGCTAAGAAATAGCAGACCTGGGGTCCTAACCAGGCAATCAGGCCCCAGAGCCCATGCTTGTGGGGCCTGTGGGGCTCTGTGTGGCTTTGGTGCCATCTCCCCATTCTCTGGGGAGGGGCATCCTTGACTCTTATCCATACAACCTCTTCTGAGCAGAAAATGAACACAGTTTCGTGCCTCTTGTCATTTCCGATCAGTTCTCTGCCTCGCAGCTCTCTTCTGGGAGGTCTTGCTCCCTCTGGAGCCTGGTTCCTGGAGAGAGGATCACAGCTGGAGGTGGGGCGGGACAAAGAGCGAGGAGGTGACTGCTGGGACAGGGTCCTTGTGGCTTTGTTTACAAGAGCTTTTTTTTTTGGTTATGGACGTCTAAACCTCCTGGAAATGCACTTTTGTTTTCTCTTTAAACACAAATCAAGCAACATTACCAACACACATTCTCTGTCAAATATGTCAGTTACTCCAGGGGCTGCAGACAGCTTGCAAGTGATGTCTTCTACTGTTACTGTGGTGGTGTGTTATTTCTCCCTTCAACAGCTCTGTGTTCTGTTGAGAGGTATAAACATGCAGGTGCCTGCTATCTGTGAGGTTTTGACAGGATATGTGAAATTGACATGGACTGTCCAATGACCATCTTAATAAGGCAGGCCCCACAGGCCTGATAGAGACTGACTGTGTGGGCAGCCCTGTATTTTCCCGAAGCCTTTTCCAGGAACTTGGGTGGGGGCTTATAGACTCTAATGAGCTAGTGCTTGTTTCACACCTGGTGTTTTGGCAGGTGGCTCCCATGGTGACTTAGCTGAGGGGCTTGGTACTGCATGCCAGAGGGCCTAAGATTTGTGCAGGGCCTGAGCAGATGTTGGGCTCATTCACCCATCATACAGAATGCCAGTCATCAGCTGCCGAGTCCTGTCCTTGTCTGTGTTGTAAGAGACCACCACTCCCATTTGCTGCATGATGATGGGGTCGCCTGAGGATGCGTGGAAAGCCTTCCATTGCTATGGGTAATGCAGAGCATATGGGATTCTTATCTGTCCAAACAGCTGTGGCATTTGTGTGTGAAATGCTGTCTGTATGTGTATTTCTTTAGTGTGTGGTTCCACAGAGTCAGGGTCTTAATAAGGAACACTGGGCGGTTTCCTCTGGGATTTGGACAGGGCATGTGTTCATGACACTTCTGCTTCCTGGCCGCCCAGCTTCCTCACATGCTGGCAGGGTTCTTTTTGTTCTGATATATATATGGAAAAATTTTATCTTTTACAGCTGCTCCAATTATTGCCCCTTTGCCCTCCTCCGCCCTGCCCACCCCACATTTCCATAGTCAGTCCCCACCCCATCTTCCTCGTCTGTGGGCATGGGTTCTGATTACCCACTCACTAATGTAACCAAGCCCCCTGCACACCCTGCCATCCTGGTTTACTTTGTAGGGGGCTTGTTGCTGACACATCTTGGCATTATTCTAGTGTCCCACGTGGCCCAGGTATATCTGCTTTATTCATTCGCACCTTTGTGTTCAGAGGTGCTCAGATGTGCTCAGACATCAGAAATAAGTGGAATTGAAGATGGTTTGGCTTACTGGGGGTTAAAAGAGGGCGGATGATCTCCACCATTTTGAATGTCAAGAAAACAAAGATAAGCAGGGCTACTAATGCTCAGGGTCCTAGTGGTGACAGTCAAAAAACAAAGAAGGAAAAGGAAAGAAAGAGAAAAAGAAACCAAAGATGATTCTTCAGTGTGGACGTCTTTGTTAAGGTCCCTTCGATTGAAGAAACAGAACCAAATCCTGTCAAGCTTAACAAAACTAAGAAGGGGAGTTGTTTATATTTTTACTTTTTCTTTGAGTTCTAACACATAAACAACTGCATGCACAGAAACTCTTAGATTCAAAAAAGGGGAAAATTAAGCCAAAGGAAGGTCAGGATGTAGGGCAGGCCTCGAAACCTTGGCAGGCAGAATTTATAGACATTATCTCCAGGTGAGTGGTTCTCAGCTAGGGTGATTTTGCTCTCTAGGGGCCTTTTGGCCATGTCTACAGACATTTTTAGTTGTCATAATTGGAAGGGGGTTGCTACTGGCAACCTACAATGCATAGGACAACCAGAATTATCTGGCTCAAAGTGTCGATAGTACCAAGGTTGGATCTGCAGTGGCTCAGCTACAAAGACCACCAGCTTCTCTGTGTGTCTCCATTCAAGCTCCAGATTCCCAGGAAAGGATCTGATGGATCTTGCCCAGGGTATCTCTCAGGCTTTGAATCACTGACCTGTGTTCCAGACTCCCATGGACTTGGGGCCCATTTGGAATATTGCTAACCAGTCCTGGAGAAAGAGGGTTGGGTGAGGATTGACAGGAGCCAGAAGCCTTCCCAAGAGATGTGTCTTACAGGCTTCATTGATAGTCTTGGTGTCCAGTCCAGCCAGCACATTTCACACACAGCTCTCTGCCTGCAGGAAGGATGTCTCACCTTAGTGCCAGTCTCAGCAAGCAGCCAATTTGTTTGGTCTTTGAGTTAAGCTTATAGCCTTCTTCTCAGGCTCCTTTCCAACAGAAATTCATTAAAAATAAGTCCTGCCTATTTTTCTAATTATAAAATTAATTCAGGATGAATGCTAAATTAGTTGGGGCAGTCAGAAAAAGCACAAACAAATATATTCAGGCACACACACGTACCCCACATACACACAGAAATCATAATCTACCACCTGAAATAACCACTTTCAAACCACTATGTGTATCACTGATTTATTTGCTCTCTATATATTTACTTCCTCAAAAAAGTTCTCATACTCTCATTCTATATATAAAATTTATATCACTTGCAGCCACCATTATTTCCAATAAAAGCTTTAAAAATAGAATTAATGATTGTTTAAGACTTATGAATATCCTTTTTGTTAGGTAGATAAATACTAAGTTGGTGTCTTAAAACACACTCATGTCCTATGTTCTTTCCCTTTGGTCAGCCTTGACATGGTAGTAACTAAGCTCCTAAGTAAATGGATCATTGGAAAATTATAGTATTTAAATCAGATGGGGAAAGGAGGATTGGGGCAAAGGTGAGAAATCCACCGAATAATTCCAGGGATTAGAGAATCACTTAATAAAGAGGCAGAGTTTGGTTAACTCCAACCCACCAGGGGGTTGGCTCTGCTCCCTGCTTTCCTCCTAAGGCCTGTGAACCGGAGCACTGAAAGATCGGCTCCCCTTCGAGAAAAGAAAAACTCAGGGAGTACCCGTGTAATTTTTGGAACACAGAATTATATCTTAGAGACCTAGCCAAAGTCCATGCTCATTTCAGGACTGCAACTTGGGTTACAAAGCCAAATGCTCAAGCGAACAAGATCTCTTGTGGGTCTTTCGTCAGCAGCAAAGTCTGGGGGTCAGAACAGACTCTTCTTGTCAGCTTTCATCACCCCTGCTGAGTATTTCTCTTGCAAACGAAATGCATGTCTGAGGCTCAAGATCAGTTTTCAATTTAAATGGCTTCGCTTTCTCTCTTAAAAACTAAATCCTTCTCCTAATTCCCTTAAATCCTAAAAGTATAACATTTTTCCCTTTATAGGTTGGAGAAAGAAGTCATGGAATGGGTTTGCCAATGGCATTAGGACGAGGTGAGCCAGGCAGCCCTTGTTGGAATGTGCACAGAAAATTCAAAAGATCTCTGCTCAATCAGTAGCTTACCAGTTAATGTTCTTCCCTTTCAGTCTGAACCTCAAAATCAAAATAAGGGTGATGAGATGTCATGCACATTTCAGAGACCAGGGACGGGTTGTTTTGGAAATTCAGATGGCTGTAGTTTGATTTCCATATGTGTTCATTAATTTATTAAATATTTATTGACTTTTCAGTGTATGCTAGATGGTGGGGTTTCAGGGATGAGAAAGACCACTTAGATTTAATAGGAAATGCAGTTAATAAGCAGGAGAACATTCAATGGCTTTAAGTGCTATAAAAAATATAAAACAAGTTACATGATTATGACCACCTGAGAGGGTTATTTTGGATAGTGGAAGGAGGGAAGGTGTGGAATTTGAGCTCAGACTGATTTACAATAGGAGCCAGCTCTGTAATGAAGAAGATGCCAGCAAAGGGCACATGCAAAAGCTCTAAGGTAGAATGAGCTGGGCCCCTTTTGAGGCTAACAAGGTTGGTCAGTCTGACTGTGATATAGTGAATGAAGGAGTAGGAGTTAGGATTTACAGTCAGATGTGTGGTTAGCGACCAGATCACATTCAGCCTTTTAGGATATTGCAAGAAGTTTAGTTTTTTTGTCTAAGAGAGATAGAAAACTGCTGGAGTGTTCCCCATAGGGAAACACCATGGTCTGATCTAATATTATGGAAAGATTCCTCTGAAAGCTAGATGGAGGATGGACAAATGGCTTTAGTGGGATAAAATGGGTAACAAGGAGGGTAATTAGGGTATATTCAGGTAAAGGTTGTCAACACCAAAGTGCCATGGTTGGCTAATGAATATATGTTCTTCATGCTGCCATTCCTTTGATATTCATGGGCTAGACCATTCTTCCCTGAAAGGAGAGCCAGTTTCTGGGGGCCAGGGTAGAACAGAAAATCAAATGTTTATGGACAGAGAGGTAGAGGGGATGGGAATTATAGAATTGTGTCTGTGTCTGAGGATCTGGTAACTTGTGTTGCTTCAGGGGGGTGCAGCATGTGTGTTTAATTGTTAATGATTCAAAAATGCATCCAATGGCTACAACCAAACCTTTGGAAGCTTTGGGGATCAGTCTTGGGTGCTTTATTAAGTCTTGCCCTACCAAGGCTGTGAGCAACATCTGGTGAGCCATGTGCTCATGGACTGGATTTTCCATCACAGGACAGTTCTGTCTTAGGGCTGGCTGATTTCCCCTTTATTTTATTTTAGCAGAAGTAGGGCGGGCCCCTGGGAGCTAGATGTCTCACTTTTATAATTTGTGACAATAGGAACAACTTAGCATAAGACCCGAATTCCAGAACCAGCCTTGCAACCTATTAGACTTGATCTTGAATAGATTACCCTGCTGAGCCTCAGTTTACTCATGCACAAAAGAGAAGGAGATGTTTGCATGTCAAAGAGTAACAGAAAAGATCATTATGCATGACTCATTAATTTGTTCCTTCTATAATTTTATAAGACTTTTATTGAGCACCTGATGCATGCAAGAAACAATGTTCGACATTAGCAGAACAATGCTCAAGAAGTCAGATATGATCCCTTTCTTAGTGGAGTTTATGATCTCGTGGGGCAAAGAGTCAAAACAAAAAGTGAGCCCGCCACAGCAACCCATGCATTAATTGATTACAGTTGTAGTAAGTGCCAGGAAGAAAACAGTGTATGAAGGAAGGAAGAAAGAGTTAGTGATGGTGAGAGTGATCACACTACTACTCTGTCATTGAACGACCGTCTCACAGTGTCTTGAGGGCCTCCTTCCATCGATCACTCCTCCACATTTCTGAACTTCCTGGGTTTGTCTTGGAGACACCTGATACCTCAATTCTTCTATGCCCAAAAAACACATGTCCATAGAGAACAGCTGATTTACTGTGGAGCAGGGGAATGTGCTTTTCCTGAGTTTGGGAGCCACCTGTTTCTGGGAGTGCCATGGAAACACACATTCTGTCACTCGATCTTGAGGTCCAGGCAGGGAATTTTCAGCTGTCAGCAGCTGTCTTTTCTGATTCGCTGCCCAGGAGTTTCCAAGCCCAGGAAAAGCCCATTGTAACCCTCACCAGTGACTTTGAACCCACTTTCCAGAGCTGAGAAGGAAAGAGGGGCTCCGGCAGAGTGATTTGTGAGCGTGAGTTCTTTATTGAGGTGGCTGGGAATTTTCCCTCAATGTATATGTCAAACTGTGAGCATATGGTCTTGCAGCAGAAGGGTTCTTCACCTCCAGTTGATTGTCAAACAACCTCATGGCAGAAACATACTTAAGAATCTTTGCTCTAGAAACAGCCATGGCTTTGTGGCTTCTGGGCGGAGAAACTCTTCTAGCCTTTCAGAAGAGGTTAACTGGACATGGCAGTACAGTGTAACCCAACTCTTTGCACGTGTCCCCAACCAAGGCAGAAAGAACTGACTTTCTCCCCCACTCTGGGCCAGATAACCAAGTAAGAGGGAACTTATTCTGTTCTCAGAAGTTGCATCACCCCACCCTGGATGTAGAGGTGTTCCATCCTGGGACATCCAATTCTTCCTTTTCACAAGTGAACATCAGCTAGGGAATAGTAGAACTCATAGCAATCTATCTGCTACCAAATTTTTGCTTCAGGCTCCCCTTTCTGCTGTTTGGTCAGCCCTGTTCTTTCAGCACCCTTTGTATCCAGATCCCAAAGAGGAGTAAGATGGGAATAGATTGATAAAGAAAGCCAGAAGTTGGGACCATTCTCAAGGGAGAGGTTGATGGTGGCCTCCTCTGCACAAACTGGCTGAACAATACTTCTAAGTCTTCCATGCAGTTCTGGACAGACACTGGTGTAAGAGTTTGGAAGACTGCACTCTTACTCTGGATCTGCCCCTGGTCATCTGTCTATCAGTGAGCAAGTCTCCTGGTTTCTGTTCCTTGGTGTGCACAGAGCGGAAGTTTTCAAACACGGACATGCAGATGTTACACACACACCACTTTTGCATGTGACTTCAGGGTTCGGTTCTATGCCTGGACCCCAGAAGGCAAGCTCAAAGCAGGGCTATGGCCATATTTTCTTAAATTTTAGACACTCAAATGCTTTGTAGGACTATAAATTTTTATTTAAGTCCACCAGTAGGACTATATATTTTTATTTAAAATTATTTAAATTGATTTGGTTTCTATAACTAGTGCAAATTAATTCACAAAGGGAAACTTCATCTTTACTTCAACTGGACATTTACCATTACAAGGTATAAATAAGTGATATCAACCAAAAATACATTGATTGCACCAACTAAGATGGCTCTAATAAAAAGACAGACAATAACAGATGGGGAAATGCATTGCTGATAGGAATGTAACTTTTGCAGCTACTATGGAAAATAATTTAATAGCTTCTCCAAAAATTACATGTTGCATTACCATATGACCTAGCAATATCTCTCTATGTATATACCCCAGAGAATTGAAAATAACACATGCCCACACCAAAAGTTATGCACAGATGTTCATAGCAACATTATTCATAGCAGTCAAATAATAGAAACAACCTAAATGCCCATCTACTAATAAGTGGATAAAAAAAACACACTATGTCATACCCTGGGAAATTATTCAGCCATAAAATAGAACAGAATACTAATACTTACTACAACATGGATTAACTTTGAAAATATGCTAAATAAGAGAGGCCAGATACAAAAAACCACATATTACATGATTCAATGTATATGAAATGTCTAGAATAAGCCCATCTGTAGAGACAGAGTCTAGATGAATGATTGGCAGGGGCTGGGAAGGGCGGGTGGGGAGTGACTGCTAGTGGGCGTGGGGTTTCTTTTTTGGGTGATGAAAACATTCTGGAATTAGATGGTGGTGGTAATTGCAAAACTTTGTGACTATATTTTAAAACATAGAATTGCACATTTTAAAAGAGTCAATTTATAGTATATCTTACTAAAAATTTCACTGAAAACAAAGCAATGTTTTCAAATTCTCCACTCCTTGTGTTTGCTAAAGGTGTTTGCTGTGTCCCAGACCTGTACTCTCTTGAGGAAGGGGGAGATCTGAAAGTTCTAAAGATGATATTCAAGGCAGTCAGTAGTACCAGCTGAGACTCTCCTTCAAGTAATCAGAAAAACAAAATGAGTCTTGAAAAGGGAATGCTTCCTGAAACTTTCTAGAATCATGAAATGCTTAGGACTTCATACCATTTTAAGTACTATGACTTACTCATGCTAATCTTTGATACTGATGACTATCAGCACAGAAATGATATTTTACCTGGGGAAAATAAAATTCTCTAGAAGCATGCTATACCATATGGGAGCTACTATCCTGGTGTACCTGTTTAAATTTAAAGTTACACTGTTGACCTTTCCATTGCTCAATAGCCATATGCTTTGTCTTTATAATAGTGGACAATACAGACCATTTTTTCATTGCTTAAAGTTCTACGGGACAGCACTATTCTAGATGAGTGGATTAATTATATTGCTGTGCTGTGGTCTCTTTTTTTCTCCTTTCTTTTTCCTCATTGAAGCAGATATGAATGCTGAAACCTGACAAATAATGTAGTAAAAGTAATAGTTAATATTTACATTTGTTTTGTGCCAGGTGGTGTGCCAAACATTTAACATGCATTATCTCAGGTAATCCTTACAAAAATTCTAACAGGCAGGAACGGTAATTATCCCTGCTTTAGAGATGAGAAAAAATGAACATCAAATATGTTAGGTTAGTTGATCAAGTTCACAAAACCAGTGAATGGGGAAGCCTGGGATTTGAATCTGAGTCAACTGACTTTGTCTATTCAGTCTTTTTAATCTCGATCTTTTACAGCTTGGAGCTTCTGAAATAGGCACAAATTCCCTCTCTGGTCCCAGCTGGAATTCTTTCAAGACTTCTCAGCCCTCTACCTTTTAGGTTTAAAATTGTAATGTAATGGCTATGTTTTCCCTAAAACACTTTCAAGAAATAAATAAGAAAGCAGAGCAAAACATGTGAGCCTGTTTATCACATCCCCCTTCCACTCCTACCTCCCTGCACAGACATATTGCATGCCAACAAGTATGAGTGTATGTTAGTCTGAAATCCTCCCATACCTGTTCCATGTAGTTACATGCGTATGCATGTACATGTGGACACAATGCACATGTTTAGGTAAATGGGATTGCATCACCCTCATTGTTCTGCAACTTGCTTTCATTAGTCTAACATGTTTTGGTCATCTTCCATGTCAGTGCATAGAGATGTACCTCATTATTCTTGACAGACTCAAAATTCCTTATATGGTCATACCAGAATTTATTTGTTCATTATCTCTTTTATACACATGTAGGTAGCTTTTGGTTTTCTTTTCCTTTTGTAGCAATGCTGCCGCACAAATGCCTTTGCAACTTGTGTCTGTGAATATGCCTACAGTATGTTGAGGGCATAAACCAACAGTTCGCTGGTTCCTAGGATATGTATGTTTTACATTCTGATAGATATTACCAAATGCCCTCCAGAAAATGGCTTTGCCAATTCTTACTCCCTCAGAGAAGGTGTGTGGGACCAGTTTCTTTACATCCATGCCAAAACTGAACCTCATCAATCTTTCAAATTTTGCCAGTCTGTTGGGTGATTTTTTTTTTTCCTTTCAACCTTCGGGGTCATATACTCTTCCCTCCACCTGCTTCACTCAAGCTTCTAGCTGCTGACAGCCAAAGGCAATCTGCTGGAGGCAAAATGAGGTCAAGGCCAAAGAGCATATTTCCTTTCAGTGGGAAGGGTGTTTACTCGGGTAAATATGGCACATGTAATGTGTCTCTTTGGTTTAAAAGGTAAAGAAACAAGGTCCATTGTTGTGTCTGAAGCCAGGTGCTCCAATGCATTGATTGTTGCATTATAATCTGTAATATTGTGTAATATGTTTGTCCAGTGACTTATTCATCCAGTAGCTATTGGGTGTTGATTCAATGTCAGGCACAGTATTAGGAATGGCACCTAACAGAGCCGAGGCCCCTATTCTTATAGGAGTTAGGTTCTGATGAGCAGGGATGGAGGCAAAGAGATGTGTACTCCTTGTAGAGAAAAGGAAGAAGACATTGAAATGAGAGGGATGCCCCATGACTCAGGGGCCCTGGGTGTGAGTGTCTATCACAGACAGTCAAGAAAAGTTCTCTGAGAAGCGACAATGAATTCAAGAAGGAACATCTCACCAGAGGATCCAACAATTACAGAGCATTCAAAGGAAGCCATTACGGTTGGAGCCCTGTGATAAAGGGAAAGAGTGGTAATAACTGATGTTGGAGAGGTAGGCAGGGGCCAAGTGAGGCAGAGTCCTGCACAGCATGGTGATGAGTTTAGGGTTTTACAAAGTTGTGATAAGAAGCCACTGGAAAGTTTTAAACAAGGCAACAGCACAATCTGGTTTATTCTGAGAGTTCTAAGTTAATAACACTTAAAATTCTGAAGTTTATAAATGCTTCAGTTTTCAAGAAATACACATACAAAGTACATCAAAGAAGACTTAAGGGTTCTCCTACAACAGGACAGATCTCACATGTGTTTGGCAGTGACTTCTTGAGTGATGGAGGAAAGGGATTGGATCCAGCTTCAGTGGACTTAGAATCACGCATAGTCTTCTGTCTGCAGTATCTGAATCAAAGCTCATACTCACAGCAGCAAGAGCCACTAGCAAGGCTGATGCAGAAGAACATTGGGACTAACTCTTCGAGCCTCTGGTTTCTCTTCTCTATATCAGTGCTGAGGGCACCTACATGCACGACCGTTTCATACCAGCAGAAAGCTTTTTGGTTCAGACATCCGGGGTCTTGCCTTAGAACATCTTATATCCAAGTGAATGGCCTCGGTTCTAACAGTGGTTTGACCAGGGATGGGGAATGAACCCTGTACTCAATGTCTTGGCATCAGCATTTGGGAGACCAGACATTAAAGTTTGCAGGCATAGACATTGCTTTGAAATCTCACTGAGTGGAGCAGGCAGGAGGAATGAAGGTATCCCTTTGACTAATATCAGCCTAGTGGGTAAAAACACTCATGCTTATTGTCATTATACTCCCAGTTTTATTGCAAATCATATTTTAAATATAGAAACTGTTGATTTAAAAAAAAACAATTTCCAACAAGTTAGCATCATGGATTGAGGCTAATGCATGAGAACAGGGTAATAGTGGGTCAGAGGTGTTTGCAGATGGAACTGCCTTGGTTTTTCTCACTCTCTTTTCACCTACAAATCTCCTGACTATCACTGCTTGAAGGAGCGAACCACCCACCACCCTCTCCTTTCACACTGCCCTGCCTTGTTCTAACTCCAGGATGTGCATGGGCACCTTTGATCCATGTTCCTGGATTCTGAACCAAGCCTGGCAGTCTGTTTCCAAGCCACATTCTGTCTCTTGCACAGGGCTTTTATGCGGTCCTGGGCATGCTAATGTCCCTCTTATGGCCCTGGCCAGGATGCCTTAGAGGACGACAGGCTGTTGGAGATGCTTCCCATGGAAAAGTGGTGCTTTAACCATCTCGAAGTGGTGAGACGAGTTCAGAAGAGCCTGGCAAAGTCACTTCTCCTCCCGTAAGGTTCTTGCTCTCCTCTAAGCCTTCCATTCTATCCATGGAGAGATTTTCTTAGCCAACTTTTGATCACATTTATTTATTTATTTATTCCTGGCAATCATGCGAGCAGGATTTGCTATGGTAGCAAAACACATTTCATTTTTATTTTTACTGTCTCTGTCTTAATAGCAAGGCCTGCCTCCATCTGCTTGAGAATCCCATTATCTTACATGCGGACTGATAAATAGTGCAGGCTGAGATCTCAACACAGACCAGCCCTGAAGAAGGAGAGCATTTCATAGGCTGCTCTTCGATAGATAATGTACAAGACTTCCACTTCTCATCGATTAACTTTCATAACTCACTCCAGAAAATAAATTATGTATCTGTTGTCATCGCATTGCCTATGCACAAATTTGTCCTGAGTGGCTTGATAAACCTTTGGAAGAATTCATAGCCAAGTCAGCTTCTTCTACAAATAAACCCTGAAAGAGCAAAAGGGAGGCCATGCTACTGGAGGAGGCAGCAGAGTGACAAATCATTCTATAATTAGCACTTACGTTTTTCCAAGGAAAAGCTAAGATGTGCCTCAGTACTTTTGGGTACTGAGGAAGAGAACCACCAATGGAAGCAGGTAGTATAGTGACCTTAGGTTGGCAAAATCCAGAGAAAAGGAAGGTTATGTGTGTGCTACATTGTGTATCTGTGTGACCAGAGAGAACTGAATTTCAGATCCACAAAACAAAAACAAAAGTAATAGAAAACTAGATTGAACGTGTTTCAGGGTTAAGCTCTTTGTTGCCTCCACTTTTGTTAGACCTTGACTCAACATGGGAATTGCAAACTCCAGCATAGCCATCCAAGGAAGGACTGAAAAATGTGTTAGTTAAACTTATGGTTTGGGTCCAACCCCAAGCCATCCATGTACATGCTGTGTGACCTTTGTCAAGTCTCAGAATCTCTCTGAGCCTCACTTTCTAGTCTTGACCTGAGAGGGTTGTTGTGAGAATTAAATGAGGCGGCAAATGTGAAGTACTTACCACACAGTAATTGGCTGATAGATGCCAGCTCACTGTGTGCGTATGTTACCAGGGAAATAATTAGCCTTCATTAAATAACTGGATTCTTGCTATACTCCCCATGGAACTGGACACATACAGCTGCCCACAAAAAGACCAGTAACTTGATGGGGAATGGTCACCTGCATTTTGAAGTGTCCGCCCACATGTCTTTTTTCGGGGCTCAGGTGTGAAACGTATACTTTCTGTGTCCATAATGCCATGCTGTATGTACTAGGTCTTTCCAGCACCAATCTAGAGGACTTCATGGTGAACCTAAATTTCAACCCTTCTGGAAAACCTATTTTTTCATATGCTGCATAGTCTTTGTATAGTTGGGCCATCTTCAGCATTCCCGCCAAATATGATGACAATGTAATCCAACTGACAGACAGATGAATGGAACTTTCACTTAATCTATATAGTATTTAACATATTATATGCATTCTATATATCAGAGCTTACATACTATATAATGTGGTGTTGCATTGGTGTTATATGTAATAAACGTTGAAATACTAGCTCATTTTTTTATTGTTGTTCAGTTACAGTTGTTCCCATTTTTCCCACATTACTCTCCCCCTCACTATCCACCACCCTCACCTCCCACATTCAGTCCCCACCCCTCCATTGTCTCCGTCTTTTATACATGTTCCCTGACTGGACCCTTCCCCTTCTTTCCCCTGTTATCCCCCCGACTCTGGTCACTGTCAGTTTGTTCTTTATTTCAATGTCTCTGGTTCTATTCTGCTCGCTTGTTTGTTTTGTCAATTAGGCTCCACTTAGGTGAAATCATACAGTATTTGTCTTTCACCGCCTGGCTTATTTCACTTAGCTCATTTTTATGGACGAAGATTTCTGTGGTTGAGGGGGTTAGATAAAAAGTCAGGGGCTTGTTAGAAGAGAGTCGAGATATGTCAGATATCACTGCAGTCACAGTGTCTCTGAGAAGATCTGAAATGGTGGCTCTGTTGCCTGTCACATGGTTAAAATAAGTGAAGTGGTCTACTGTGTGTGTTAGCATATGTTTGTGCGTGTGTGTGTGTCTGAAGGAAACCCTGGTAGAGGAGCAAGCATAGGGCTGTGCACAGGGAAGTGGGTTGTTCTGAAGGACTTTTCATGTAGGCCCCAGTGAGGCCAGAGGATTTAGCCTGCCCATGATGCAGCGTGCCTCTCCAGCATTTGGAATACTCCGGTCCCCAGGATTCACTGTAAATCTTTTTTGAATGATGCTATGGACACACTGCCAACATCCGGCACTCTGGGCTTCCTTTCTCCTACCCGTGTTGGCTAAGTCCCTCTTTTCACATTCCCTTTCTTCAGATGGTGCCATTAATTCGCCTTCCACACTCTAGCATCACCTCCCGGAGATACCATGCAGGTCACCTTGAAGTCTTTGAGTATATATTTACGGTCTCTTAATTTATCTTTGTCCATGGAGAGTCACATCTACTGGGTGTGAATTTTTCTTCTTTCCTTCCAAGGGCAACCTCAGTCCTTAGTCTCTGGGAGCCATTGGTTAAAAGAATAAGCCGAAACCAACCAAACAAACAAACTGACTTTGTGCCTAGATGAACATTTTCGAACTGTCCACCTGCTGGGGTTTTCTGGACCAGGTGGAAAAGGCCACATGCCCAAGGATGGAAAGAGCATGCATCCCTCCCCAAGAAGCCTGCCCTCCTCACCTGCAGGTTCCTAACCTCGGCTTCGAACCTGCGTTTGAGGCTGTGCAGGGAGGCTAGTTTAGTTTTGTGCAGGCTTGGGGCTACAAAGACCTATTTGTGTCATTGCACATTTTAGAGCAGTTCCATCTCGCTGGGCCTGCCCGTAATAGCCGCTGAGCTTCTAGGCAGCACTTACAGGAGGCCTAAATTGACTTAGAAAGCTTTGCATTAAGCAGATGTTTACTCTTGGGGAAGATTAAAACCATTTTGCATCAAAAAGGCAGTGGCACTTCCCCAAAGCATGAAAAAACTGTTTATTTTGCTTGACTGAGACTCACTCTATTCTCTGTTTGACATCCTCATGGTCCTTGAAATAGAGTAAGTCCAAGTTAGACCAGGTGAGTCCAAGGGAAGCAGGTGACAAAGGATAGTATTTCCTCTGCAGCTGCTCTGGCCTTGCTTCTACTCATAAAGATAACCACTTACTCATAATGATAACTAAAGCAACCAAAACATTTGGGATCACCTTCACATACTCAGAGGAGGTGGGAGGCAGAAGGGAAGGCTACGTGGATTTGGATTTGATCATGCCCCTTTTCTGCCTGACAATGTATGAAAATACAAACAAATTTGAAATGTGTTTATGAAAGTAGGACAAAACACGGACACATTCTAGAGGCTGAATTGGAAGGCAAAGTGTGTGCAGGTATGTGTGCGTGAGTGCACGTCCTTGCTCTTGCATTTTAAGTGCTTATTGCCATATGAAGTGGCTGAAGTTGAGGCAGAAAATAGTGTGCGAGAGTGTGTGTGTTTCCTAAAGTGCAAGCTCAGAGCCTAGATGCAGTTGCAGATGCAGTTGAGTTAATATCTAACTCAGCTGTGTGACCTTTGGCAAGTCACTCAGTCTCTCTGAACCTTAGTTTTCTAATCTGTTTGTTAAAAAGAGAGAGAGAGTGAGAGATACATGTTTCTTGAGGCTTAAACAAGATGCCTTGCAAATCACCCAGGGTGGAGTCTGACAGATAGTTAAGATGATGTGTTCATTCTGGTGGGTGAAGCTGCTATTGTTGTTGTTGTTATTATTATTAGAGACTTTGGCAGACAGAACCACAGAGACGATTGCTGTAAACCTGGATCCTGATTTTTGCCTGGTCTGGACCCTTCCTGTGCTGTGCGCTATTGGAAAGGAACCTTCAAATGAATACATTAAGCAGTTGAGAAATCCTGCCTGCAATCTAATTACCTTTGTGTTAGTAATAATTAGTAAGTGTCTTGACTTCTTCAGTAGAAGTATGTAAAACAAATCCAGTTCTGTACTGCTACCATGTGCAGCAATGAAATGTCAAACACAGAGCACTTAGAACGGTGTCTGGCCCAGACTGAATACTTAATAAAGAGATCACCGTGATGGTAGTAAAAAATAAAATAAAATAAGACAGATCTTTTAGGGTTCTTACCCAGGGAAAGCACTTGGCATAAAATGGGTCACATGTCTTTTAAGGCAGTATGCCGAGCAGCTGGCCAAAGGTCACCACAAGTTCCTAGAACCTTTAAACACATAGAGACTTAGGTCATTGGATCCTTTCTGCTGGCACCAAGGGAGTTGTTTTGTTGGAGGACAACACTTTTTGCTTCAGGCAAAGTACATTTTATGGAGCATTTCATGACTCTTCCACAGAAGCTGGAGTAGCTGTGTTTCTGTTTCAAGGCCCAAATCAGTGCCCAGAAGCTCCCTGTCCTTGCTACTTATCTGGGTGGAGGGGGAGGGACTCGGCCAGTTAGCATATGTTGGCTTCTGCATTTCATTGTTGACACTTCAGCAGAAGTGGGAGGAGGCATATGGCCTTCCTGGAATCTCATGGGGAGGGAAAGAGGACATTTGAGGGGAAATATTTTGGAACTGGAAGACAGAACAAGATCCTACTTGTAGGTGTGATGAAACAGGAGAACAGCCAGTCAGCTTGGGAACTCCTAAGTCCTGTGTAAAGGCCACATCTTTTCAAAGCATTTTAAAGATTAGGAACCGATGTTTCACTGCCTGTTAGTAATTCTGTGGTCCAGGAGTCTACAACAGCTCACGTTTGACAAGCTGTTGTCTGTTGCATTAGTAGCAAGCTGGGTTCTCATCTTCCACGGCCTTGGCTACCAGGAAAGAAAGCCCTTTTTAAGTGTGAGATCAGTTTATCTTGTACTTACTATGGAGATGAGACTTTGGAATTAAAGATAGGTTATTAAACAAAACATTTTGAGTAAAAAATAAAGTTGATGATATTCTGGTGCTAATCCATAGCTTGAGGTGCCCATGTTTTTTTGTATTCATAGTCTCAGTTGGCTTTTCTTGGTAGCATCACATGAGTTCATTGGTTTTAAGACTAGAAATCTATTTTGACTATCTTAGGCAACTTTTTGGGTGGGTATTGTGTAGCTCACACAGTTGACAGGAAGGCTGGAGAAAGAGGCTTTGACCTAGGGCAGATCCAGGAGAACTATTCAACCATGGGCACGAGTGCCCTTTCTTTTCTCCAGATGACCCTCCCTGCAGCCACTTTTTCTATTATTACATCCCTCTAGTTGAAATTCCAAGTCCTAGAAGAAGGAATACTTTCCAGATGTGTTATTGTTCTGAGAGAATCTCCTGGAAGTAGTCTGAAGAAAACTTTAGGGCTCCTGTAGTAAAAGTACCATGTTTTTTTTCTGCATATAAACAAGGAAGAGGCAACTTATGTAAAAGCATATCAAGGTGCTGTTAAGAAGGTGCAATGGATACTACTAAATGTGCCCATTAGATGACAAGCATTCTGAGTGTTAATGTATTAGAATAGACCTGCAATGATCAGAACGACATCTGTGGGATATATGGTATGTCTGTCTATATCATCTGTCCATCCTAGTATGGCACATATACAATTTTATGGTGGACTATGCTTCAAGACCAGTGTCTTGAGTGCAAGGAACCTTTCTTCCTCTTTGTAACCATAAACACCTTTTGAGATATAAATGTTACTAGAAACCACAGAAACAGATGAAACACTCCACAGGGTAATAGATACATGAAGGGTCTTGCCAGATATTTTGTAGCAACGAAGAATTTAAAGTATACGCAAGACTGGGAGACTAAATTGGGACTCACCATTTTCGTAGTCTCAGTTCATCCACCGAACTTTAGTTGTCCTAAATAGGCAGAGCCAAAGAACCTTGTTGGCTATTCATGTTGAATTACTGCGTTAAATTATTTTAGTGCAGTGGTTCTCAACCGGGAGCAGAGTTTCCCAAAGGAGATGTCTGACGGTGTCTGGAGACATCTGTGGTTGTCATTACTTGTGACAGGGTGCTGCCGGCATCTGGCGGGTAGGGATCAGTGATGTTGCTAAACATCCTATAGTGAACAGGACAACTGCCCACCACAAAGAATAATAGTACTAAAAATATCAAGAGTGCAAGGATGCAGAGACCTGTTTTAGGGTGAAATATCAATGCTGCTCAGATCAGCTTATGTAAAGTTCTGAGTCTGTAAGGAGGGTACAGTTATCTGATACAATTGTGGCCAGGGCCGCTGGTACTCAAAGAAAATGTCAGACCTATGAGACTCTCCTTCCATGTCTTGTTTTGTCACTTTCACTTCCATAAACCACTTTCTGCATGTGGCAGGAAATCCAACTGCTAATAGCTACTGAGCTTCTCTGCTCTGACATCAGAAGATGGCTGATGCTTTTCCCTGGCTTTGTGTCAATAACTCCCCAGGAAATTTTTGATTGGCCTGGCACAGGTCAGGTGCTCACCATTGAACCAATCAACTATTGCCTGGGTTCAGGGTTGGGTCATTTGACACTAACATGCTCACTGATGCTCCACTCAGGTGCACTGAGGCCTTTTCCAAAGAAATTGGGATTGTTTGGAGCTGGACTGCCACCCCCATTGATGTCTGCTTCGACTGCATGTTCCCTTATTGCCAGGACATTTGTAAATCTGACGTTGTTTCCAGCAGAGCTGTGTCGGAGAATGTCACTTAGACATCGCCAGATTGCTGAGCACCTTGGCTGAAAATCACAAAGGCACAGGCACCTGGAGAGGAAATGATGTCTGTGTGTGTTTCCAGGGAAGCCGGGCCCTGACATTTATTGTGAGATTGCTGGACCACGTTGGGCCATGAAAAATTATCTGGCCCAGCTTTGTGCCTCCAGACTTGTGAATTTGTCAACCTCTAAGACAGACAGTCTGTAGTTGCACAGACTTAGGTGGTTTCTGTCATCTCTTCCTGGTCTGACCACGGAGGCTGACTTCCTTGGCCTAGCTTTGTGTTATTTGATATGTTTGTTGCAGTGTATTTGAAACTCTGGTCAGTTTCTCAGATGATATTGATATATTTTTTTTTCCACTTAGATGAAATTTGTCAAGCCTGCATTGTGCTAAGCCCTATTAAAATGGTGCCAGAGACCCAATTATGGCAGCTACAAAGGCATTCAAGAGTAAGCGCAGAAAAACACATAAAGGGATTAAAGATCAAAAATCGGATTCTAGTGAAAGTACATTAGGAGACATCAGGCAGAAAAACATGAAAGAATTAGAATATGAAGAACAAAGCTACATAGAGCATTTCGGGTGTCCTTACTTCTCACCCCCACCCCCTGCAAACATTTAATTTTGAGCATGTTTACTCTTTTAAAATGAAATGAAATGATCGATTGTACTTTTGTCAGGTGGACGTGTTTTTAAAGTCTGGTGTGAAATGAATTGCAGATGGGTTTTCTGGCTTGATTCTGTTTTTCTCCTCCTGGTCTTAGGCAATCTGGTGTCGGTGAATCATGAAATCGCTGCTGGTGAGCAGATTTACTGAGTTTATGGAGTTGCTTCTACGCTGGGTAGTGTTAGCAGCTACACCCTGGGGAGTGGCTGAGGCCCGGGGCCCCCATTTTACTGTTGGCAGAGATGAGGCAGTGTGTGTGTGTGTGTCTGTGTGTGTGAGCGGGAACATTTGGGATATGCCATTTTGAGATATAGAGCTGTCATTCAGTTTGTAGCTGTCACCTCGTCGTCCCTAAAGAAGACTTGTCAGGGCAGAGCTGCTCCGAACCAGGTACAAAGCAGAGTCATTGTGGCACATTTTCCCTCTGGTCGCTCTCCCTTCAGGAAATTCTCTGACAAATCCTTATCCAAATGTTTGACTTGCCCTCAGTTGCTTGCAAAGAAAATACGTATGTGACCTCGTCTGAAAGAGAAGATTATTCTACCTGTATCAACATGAAGTATCTCTTGCAGGTTTGTGCAGTGAGGGTGATGAAAGAAATGGAAATCTGCCTAGCTTGCAATAGTCTCCCACTCCAGACGAAGATGCTCACAAATTCCACAGAAGTACATTAGTCAGGATGACGGTGGTGGCGGAGAACCAGAGAACAAATGTCCTATCACAAATGTTCCATCAAAAGGAGGCAGCTTCTACTTAACTACAGTCATTTTTTCCCATGCAGTAATGCAGGCTCGGTATTACCAGATTTTCTGATAGACTTCAAAAGAATTTAAAAAAACAAAACAAAACAAATTTTTATGGGAGTAACCATCATGATTTTTAAATGATAGCAACTAACATATACATTTAAACATGCAGTTACCATATATGCATACACATATGATATATAGGTACATATATGTATATGCACATATTTATTATATATGATGTCTGTCCAGAAGGTACCCAGCCATGTAATATGAAAAATAGAGACATTTATTGAAGAAGATACATTGCACACAGGACAATTAGGCCTCAGTCCCCTTCAAAGTAGGCACCTTGGGACCTCACACAGTTCTCCCAGTCACCACCAGCTGCCCCATAATATTTTCCTGAATCTCATCAATGGTCTGAAATCTCTTCCCTTGCAATGGTGATTTTAGTTTTGGGAAAAGCCAGAAGACACAAGGTGCCAAATCTTGGCTGTAGGGGGGCTGAGTCACCTGGGTGATTTGATGTTTTGCCAAAAAACTCTACATGAGACATGATGCATGAGCAGGTGCTTGGTTGTGAGGAAGATGCCAGTTACCAGTTGCCCATAGCTGCAGCCTTCTGAATCATCCAAATGGTTTCTACAGAGGACTGTTCAAGCTTAATGCGAAATTCGATGCAGATCCATGGCTGTACTCGCTCAGTCGTTTTGAATGTGATGGCCACCCAGTGCACATGCTCACTCAACAGGTCTACCACCTCCACTGACTAGTACAGTGCAGTTGTCATTGTTTGCACGTGAGCATTCCGGTGCACTCTCCTTGTTGCTGGGTTACATCGATTTCATGCAAACCATTCTTTTTATATTCACAATGGTTGGACGTTTCCCAGACAGATCTCGTATGTATTTTATATAAATATATCTCATATAACTAAGCACGCCATTAGCCCAGGCATCATGGGTTTGCAATCTCTGTTCCAAAGAGAGAAGAAAGGCCATAAGTATTTCCCAAACTGGTGCTTCATATTCCATCCCGTTTTTTTCCCCATTTATCTTGAAAAGTCCCACTTTGAAAAGCTTAAGTGTCATTAATCAAAAATCTTTGTATATTTAAAAAGGTTTCATGAGCTTGTCAAAATGCCATCAATTTTAATTCTCTTTAAAATGGAACGGATGTCCTAGCAGAGTTTAGAGGATTGATGGTGAGAGGAGAAGGAAGCTCTTGGACTATCGTGCTCAGACTAAACCAACAAAGAAAGGCCATTGCTTGACCCAAGAAATGTCACCCATTATTTACAGAATGAGAAGCGAATCTTTCTGCTTTCCAACACACAGAGACTGGCCCTGAGGAGCAAGTACCAGGTGATCCTTCTGGCTCAGGCACTACTAACCTGTGCAGCCTGACACCTGCCTACTTAATAGAGCGGTCCTCCGAGTCCTCACCTTTGAAAAGCTTTTCCTAACACACATGAGAACTTGTGAGCATTAAATGATGTGACAGCATTTGTGAAAATCTACTCTGCTATGCTGTTCACAGTGACAGCCACTAGCCATGCGAGCTAATTGCATTTAAATTAATTGAAGTTAAGTAAAAAGTTTTAAAAATCAGTTCCTTAATCACATTCACTATACTTCCAGTGTTCCGTAGCCACACATGGCTACCATACTGCCTGCCACAGATACAGAACATTTTTGTCATTCTATACAGTTCTGTTGGACAGTACTTACTATGCCAGCATGTAGGATATGGTGAAGACTCCGGAATAGTCTTACCCTCAGAGCAGTAAGAAACACAGTGTGGGCCAGGAAAACTTGGGTTCAAATCCAGAACACCAACTTGACATCATACAGGCCATCAAATTTCACTGAGTCATGGTTTTCTCATTGACACCAAGAGATATTTCAATTCCTTCTTCATCATAATGCAGACAGGAGAAGTTGTGAGATTTGGAGTCAGATCCAGGTTCAAATCCTTGTTCTGCCTCTAATGTGCCTTATGACCTCGTCGGTTTGCTTCAAGCTGAGTTTTTGCATCTTCAGAAAATGGGGATAATAAGCCAGATCATGAAAATTTGGAGGGGTGGGGGAGATAAAACAAGTCAGTGTGAAAGCCATGTGGAACCCACGTCTTCAGTGTCCACTCAATATGCCAATTAGGGATAGCACAGGAATGCTATATAATTCCTCCTTTTCAAAGTTCGAAAATAAACTTCTACTAGAAGCATCTAATTAGACAATAAACTTAAATGGACATACCTACCATGAGAGCCAGGCATAATACTGCTTAGTACTCTTGAGTCCAGCAACCTTGGCTGGCAGGCCTCCTCTGCCCATTACTAGTTTTACAACTTTAGGGAACTCATTTTTACCTCTGTATGACTCAGGTTATCGTAAAAATCCAATGAAAAAGAATTTAACAAGGAGCTGCACGAATAAGTTCTAGGTGACAATAATAACATAATATAATAATCAACTATTAATGATAGTAATATGGCCCTGACTGGCATGGCTCAGTTTGTAAAACATCATCCTACAAAAGTGAACAGTCCCTGGCTCGATTCTGGGTCAGGGAACATGCCTGGGTTGCGGCCACACCCCCAGTTTTGCCTTGTGTGAGGGGCCACAAATTGATGTTTCTCTCACAAGTTGAATTTTCTCTCCTTCTCTTTCTCCCTCCCTTTCCCTCTCTCTAAAAATAAATAAATAAAATATTTTTAAAAATAATAGTAATATAATAATAGAATGCTAATAAATTCCCTTTTTTAAGCATCAATTTTTCTTTTTTAATACTTTTTAAATTACATTATTATTTTAATATCCAAAAACAAACCTCTAGAGTAGAGAATCCCATTTTATAAAAAAAGAAAACTCAGGATTAAAGAATGTCAAGTCACTTTCCACAAGATAGATAGTGTAATCACAAAATTAATTTTAGACTGTAATAGAATACTAATAAATTCTATTGATGATGAAGAATATAGTGTGGTGGTGGTGGAACCTTTAATGAAGGTGGGGGGGATGTTTTCACAACTCAAGAATGAATTGGAGGACCCAGTCCATCTAGACACACAGTCTGCTTCATGTAGCAGAGTGGCTTCATTGCCATGCACCCAACCTTAAAGAGCGAACACCCAGATGAACAGAAGCCACAATGTCCCTCCAGCTCTGAAATGCTAACCAGGCCCTCCGGAGGAAGCCCAAAGCACCCTTTTCCAGTGCCTCTTGCAGTTTTTCTGCAGAGTGCAGGCCTGAGCGGGAAGCAAAGGCGGACAGATGGTGTCCCGCAGACTCTCCCTCTAGCCTTTCATCTCCCCTCTCACTATTAATTCATCTGTTTGGACGGATACGTTCACGCATGGAACCAAGATGAATAATAATGAGGTTTTTAATAACTCCTAGCATTTGCATTCCTAGTTACTCTTTACATGGTTCTAGCTGATGAAAATGAATCATTTACATAATTAACATATGGTTATAGTGTTTGCTTTAATATGCTGATTATCTCAATACTTTTGTCTGGAGTCAATTGGATTCAAACTGTAACAATTGTTTGAAGTGAAACTAGTTGATTCCTGGGAGGATGGGGTATGTTTGCCGTGGTGCCCGATTAGCAACAGCACAGCTCTTCAAGAAGTCTGTGTTTTTTTCTGGTTGGTGATGTGATTGAAAAAAAAACACATAAATAAGAAGAATAATTGCAATGGTCACGGTAGCTCTGGTTTATTCTGTGTCGGTGCTTTCACTGCCATTGTCTCAAATTCTTGCAGCACCCTACAAAGTGCAAAGTATTACTTCCACTTTACAGAGGCAGAAACGGGGGCTCTCAGAAATTAAGGGACTTGACTGGAGCCACCGTGATGTTATGTGTGAGGGTCACCACTAACCTAGATCTTCTTTAATCCCAGAATCCAGACTTTTTAATAACTCTAAATCTCAGTCTTGGCACTATTGACATGTTGGCCAGAAAATTATTTGTTGTGGGGAAGGGGCTGCCCTGTGCATTACAAGGTCCTTTAGCAGCATTCCTGGTCTCTACTCACCAGACACCAGCAGAAACCCTACCCCCACTTGTGACAACCAAAACACCTGCAGACATTGCTCCCTAGTGTGCAGAATTGCCATTGGTTGAGAACTGCTGCTCTAGTTCACCTTCTTTCCTTATAGTAGGGAAAGATACTAATGGGCAAATATGGTGTCTAGGACGGCCTGCCGGTGTGGAGAAACTAGCTGCCTCTAAATATGATAATAGTCCTGCAACTACATTTGGCTATCTGGAGGTGAATAGTGTTATATATGACCCATGTACCTGATTCGGAGTCTTCCAATTCTGTAAGGCATCTCTGTTTTTTCCATCTTCAATAACTTCTGTCTCTCTCTGTCCTCTTCTTTCTGACTTTGTAAAGGGCGCACTTGGTATTTTCAGATGCACGGTTTTGCTGAGCTCATAGCATGCATTTCAGGAGACCATCTTCACATTAGCAGACTCTAGGCATGGAGGCCATCAGCTATGATCTGATTATCTTGCTCGTTCACAGTGAATTTGAAAGAGATTTGTGACAGGGTAGCCAATTTGCCTGTTTAGGTACCCAAGGATTTGGAATATGTGCTATCTGAACATTCATGCATATCTGAAACACATTTTGGCTAATTGCATGACTGTTGTCCACAATTAGTCTGTGGTAGGCATGATTAATTGCAAGAAACACTGACATTTATGCATAAAACGCTTGAGGTAAAAAAAAAAATGGAGAGAAATGGTGACTGCAGCAGTGGTGAGTAGAATACTAATACACAGTGACCCCAGAAGCAAACCCCCAAAAGGGGAATTTCTGCATCAGCAGAATAGGTGTTTTATTTGGACAGATGTCTCTGTATTTTTCACTTGCCTATATTTTCTTCTGTTCTCCTCCCAAAACCTCCAGTTTTATGCAGATTTTCAGAAGCCTTTCTGATGCTTTAATAGGTGCCAAGGCCTACCTTATTCTTCTCCCTCTGTCCTGCTCCCACTCAGATCACATTCCATGTGAAGCTCATAATTTACTTCTTTACCATACATTTATATATTACATGTTTTTCATGAGGAATCAAAAAGCAAATAAATGGGTCACAATCCTGCCATCCAGACCAACTGGTAACATTTTTTCTTAAATTAAAGGGCTATATGACCACAATTTATAATTCAAATGACACCAATACTAGTAGAAGAGAAGGAAAGATAAATCCCTCACCTGAATTTCAACTCTAACTAAAGCTAATCATTATCAATGGCTTATTGGGTATACTCATTGGGAGTAGGGGAGGGAAAGGACACAACATGTATAAATATGGACATACACAACATACGAGGTCTGTTCAGCAGAAGTCCAGCCACTGTGAATATAATGAGGACAGTTTATGTGGCATTGATGTAACCTGGTAGCCAATGAGGGTGGATTGAAATGTGCATGCGTGAACAATGACGACTTCACTGTACTAGTCAGTGGAGGCGGTACATGCTGTTGAGTGAACTTGTGTACTGTGTGGCTGCCACATTCAAAATGCCTGAGTGAGTAGAGCAACAAATCTGCATCAAATTTTGTGTTAACCTTGAACATTCCTCTGTGGAAAGTACTCAGAGAATTCAGAAGGCCACAGCTATGGGCAACTGGTGACTGGCAGCTTCCTCACAACAATGTGCTCACTCATGTCTCATGTCTCATGCAGAGTTTTTTGGCAAAATGTCAAATTACCCAGGTGATTGGGCCCCTCTATGGCCCATATTTGGCACCCTGAGACTTCTGCCTTTTCCCAAAACTAGAATCACTTTTGTGAGGGAAGATATTTCAGACCATTGATGAAATCCAGGAAAATATGATGGGGCAGCTTGTGGTGATTGGGAGAACTGTGTGAGGTCCCAAGGTGCCTACTTTGAAGGGGACCAAGGTGTCATTGTCCTATGTACAGTGTTTCTTGTTTCTTGTATCTTCTTCAATAAACGTCTCTATTTTTCCTATTACATGGCTGGATACCTTCTAGACAGACCTCGTGAGTGTGTGTGTGTGTGTGTGTGTGTGTGTGTGTGTAAATGTATTTTATTTTCATAAAAGCATCAGATTATAGACTCTCTGTTTTCCTTTTTATCTTGCTTTAATTTACTTATCAATGTGCCGTATAGAGTTTATCACATTATACACGCTGATCACCCTCACTCTTCCCATTGTCGTCCATTACCTATCTGCTGGTGACATACCTTATTCAATTGGTCTCCTTAATGAACTCTTCTATAGCTTATTTTTCTATTACGAACATCAGTACCAAGGATGTGCACACTGAATTGTCTGTGTACATAGAGATATATAAATAAAACATGGATATGTATCTTACATAAATTTTATAGGCATGTGAATTTTTAGCAGTATGATTACTGGGTCAAAAGTTGGTATCCCTTAACTTACTTTTTAAAGATGTGATTCTAAACTTATAATAAAATCTTAAAAAGAAAGAAAGAAAAAAGACCACAATAAGTGTTATAATAAAATAAAATAAAGATGGTCTTAAAGCGAAGCCACTGCGTAGAATGAAGAGGCACAAAGTTCCCGGCATAGGAGATGGGAGGCAGGTCTACATTGTTCTCTATTTTCACAGTTTTGTAGGACCACTAAGAGAGGTGCTTCTGTGGTGTGCCTGGCAGAATGGATGGCATTCATCTCCGGTCCCTTTGTAATGAATGCTGGACAAGAGATGGCCAAAAGGGAGTGCCAGGGAAAACCTTAATCTTTAATAAGGTGCATGGCTCATCTATAACTCTCAGAGAGTGATGGAGGAAACAGGCCTTCTGTTTTCTTGCTCAGAATAAGAAACGGGGTCGACCTGCGTGGGCTGCAGGAGCCCAGCTCTTTGCTCTGTTCCAGAGGAAGCCGGGAGGCCCTGTGCTGTGTGGCCTCGACTTGGGCACAGAGCAGTGGTGTCAAGAGAATGGACATATTTGAAAGAAGCTCAGCTTCCTGTGAGATGGGGTTCACGTGCGTTCTGATTCCACTCAACTCTTGGCTTGTCACTTAGGTCCTCAGTAGCATCCGTTTGCAAGGAAACTGTATCACTTTTGAAGCTTAGCAGATGGGAATTGTCATAAATGATATTTCAGTCACAGATATGAGCCATAAAACTTGAAAGATAAAGTATCTTTCTGAGACACACATGGAGAGACAGATACAGACCCAGACATGGCACGAGCGTGTCTGCAGCCCTGGTGAGTGGAGAGCAGGCTTCGGCCTGGCACTGCGCTGTATCGGTGGGGTCCACGGATGCTGTGAAGCAGCGGGCCTAGCACGGAGCATGGGATCGGGGGACAGACAGAGCGGAGTTGCAGTGGGAGGTTAAACATTTACCATCCTGTGGCATCCTATTCCTTATCTTTTTTGGAACATCAGCGCTTTCCCCATAAAAGGGAACTGACATCAAGTCCTTCATTAAGTGTTTCTGGGAATTAACTTGGTGCGATATTTGGCACACTGTGGGTTACCATGCCTCATCCCTGTCTGTCTTCCTCGCAACATTCCCCTCAAATGGATGTGTTGTTTATTCCTAGTTATGCTGGATTATTCTGCTGCATTGAATAATTCATTAGGGCTTCAGTTCCAAGATATGGCACAAGTGGATCCCACAGACTCTAGCCTTAAGTCAATATGTATATTAATGCTTTTTACTCAAGGAATGTACCTGACTCTTACCGACCCTGACCCCACCTCCACACGACTGCTATAACATTAACCTGACAGAAAGATTAGTTTGCATGGGGAGAAGGGGGCGACGTCATGCACAAGCCAAAATAAAAATAACAACAAAAACTGGGAATCTTCTAGAAATATGTACAAATTTCCCTTTTTTTGTTTCCAGCACGTGCTTAGTCATGCTCTTTTGCTCCCAGCAATCTTTTAATGGCTTTGTTTGCACAGCATCAGATATCCTGGAGATCTGTATGCGTGCCGCTATGGTCTCAAACAACTGGGTATTTTAAAATAGCAAAATGATTGCATTCTTTTCATTCCAGCTACAGTGCACCTACATGTAATGTGGGGTGATTTAAATTAGCATGTACTACATATGTACTGGTGGAAAGAGATGTGCAGAGGATCACAAGGTGTGTCCACTTCGTTTTATTAGAATGACTAGGTGTGTGTGTGCTTAAGGAGGGAAAAGAACATTTTTGGTTCCTACCAGGTTTCAGGCATCAAGCCAGACATCTTGCATGTATTATTCTAATTAATCTTTTCAATAACCTCAGGAGAATAATACCATAAATCATCCCCTAAGAAGAAGACACTGACTCTCAGAGAACTAAAATCACTTCTATGGCCCCATTACTAACTACTGAAAGACTGAGTCCATATTCACAGCAAGCACTGCCTCATTCCAATACTTGCAATCTTTCAATGATCTTATCTTATCAGTCTCAGGATACTGTGAGTCCAAAGTAGTTTTAGTTCTGATAATTAAAGCAATATCTTCTTGGGGTACATTAAAACCCAATATCCAGGAACCCCATTTGGGGGTAAGAGTAGAAAGATGACTTCTGCAGCTACTGAATCCCTGCCCCACAAAAGTGAGACCAGTCCTGCGCTTCCCCTAGAACGAGTGTTTTCTTTAGAGGCAGACACCGAGGGTGTGTTTATTCATTCTTGCGTGCACTCAGCAAAGGTGTTTCTGCCCTTCGTGATCTCGCAGTTCCTTCTGGAAAGATGTCTTGAATTTGTAGTTACCGAAAATTACTCTGGTTGAAATACTGTATCCTTTGTTGCTCTGATAAAGTCTGTCCTGAGAACTCCTTAACTACAAACACATGAAGTAACCAGATGCATGTTCTCTCTCTCTCTCTTCCTCTTTTACTCCATTACTTTTCTCTCCATGCTTTTGTAAATTATTTTAGTCTCCTTTTTAATAATGACACTAGCAACATTCTATTATTATCTACAACCGTTTTGGACAGATATTCTGATATAAGTGACTCGCAGAGAGGAAATCTTGTGCATGTGCCCTGGCTTTACCACTAAGGGAAGGAAGGATAAGCGTTCTGCAGGTAGGGCCAAGGCTGGAGCTGTTAGCAGGCAATCCATGCATCCCACAACCTTGGGTTTTGTGCCCTAGATTGAGAAGGAAACTTTGAGTTTATTTTTTATTGTTGTAAAACATTGCATTGCAAAAAAATGGTATATGCATCTTAAGACTCTTTTCTAAAATAATGTAAGATAATATAAATATTCAGCATGCAAGCTATCACTGCATTTTTAGAATTTACGAGGATATATGCATACATGTATATGTTTACATATATGCACATATGTGTGTGTATTATATATATAGTCTGACAGTCTAACTTGTCAAGAAATACACCCAGTTGACGTGGTACAATAACAGCTCTTTTAGAAAAATCGTGATAAATAGATCATCATCTGTCATTTACATACTGGCTCTTCATACTATTACATAGTATTAGCAACTCAGCCTCATTAAAATTCTTCGAATGTTTTCTGTGTGAAATCATTTTATTTGAAATCATTAACATATGGCTCAACACAGCATCCCCTTTGAGGGGATCCAGGAATTCCATCCCCATTTTACAGATGAGCATGGGAGATAAGAACAGGTTAAGTGATTTTTGCCTGAGGTCAAACATGCTGGGAGGAAGATTAGGAATTGGTGAGTGCTCACCTGGGAGCTGTGTCTGCGATAAGTCTCTAAATCCAAATTTTCCAACCTTAGAATTTTCTGGGTTAGACCTCTAGCTGACTACCATGGGACATAATGTTATGTAATTAATTACAACTATAATTATCTTGGTTTCTGGGTCATTTAAAGATCATCAGTGCATTTTGTTTTCACGGCCCTTGCAGCAAAGGAATTTTTTTTTCCTGAAGTACAGTATAATTAATCCAGTTTTTAGACTCTTAAATAACATGAAAGTTAAACCACCAGTGCAGACACTGCGTTCCCCCTTGCTGGCGTGCCTTGCAGGAGGGAGTGTGTAGACTTCGGAGTCACTGAAAGCACCAGTCGTCTTTCTTGGGACCTAAAACTTCCTTGCTAGAGTTCAGCTAGCTCCCCAGGAGGGGCCAGCGCGAGGGGGCCCCTGCGCATGCGCGTGTGTTGTGTGAAGAACTGGCACAGTCCGTGCAATAGACATAGCACTGTTTTACATCCGGAGACGTCATGCGATTTGCTAGAAAAGCAGTGATTTGCATAGGTCCTTATAAAGCTTCCTATAGAAGTAATGGGAGACGTAAAATGTTTCAAGTTAAAGGACTTCCAAATTTCACTTTTTATTTTCACGAAGGCACTCTAATATTCAGGGAATTACCTGTTTCTACCAGCTTACATGTAAAAAACAATTCTTGACTATGTTCTACTCAGCTCATGAAGAATCCCTCAATGTGAAGTGTGCTTGTAGATATCGATTACCTCCAGCGGCTCCTGGGTTAATGGCATTGGGGCACAAGGGGCCAAACAGGACACAAGGGAGGTGACAAAATGCATTTCTGGACTGAATCAATCACCAGACGTCTCATTTGCAAGAATCAGGCCTGTTTACATTCTTTGCATGTCACCGCAGGTGACACACAGGAGGAGTTTCTGAAGAATTATTTCATCATTAAGACATATTGAATATGACAGTTATGCTTGCAAATCAATCATTTGGGGAAAATACTACAGTAACAGCCTAAGGAGGATATAAACCCCTTTGCTTATTTGCAAAGTAGAGAAAATGTTTTAGAATTGCCCGTGACATTATTCTTTATCGGTAGAACTTTATAACGTATAAATATATGAAAGGTGATCCATTATGTATGTATTTATTAAGCCATCCTCCACTAGTTATTGAGAACATCTCCATGCTCTAGGGACTATTTCAGGCACCAGGGACACCATGACAAATAAAAAAATCCAGGTTCCTGCTCTCATAGAATTTAAATTTGGGGGGAAGGAGAGAGAAAAGGAAGCAGAAAATAACAAGGGCAATGCAGAGAAATACAACCAGTTGATAAAGGACCAATTAGGGAATTAGTGTTTCTTAGTTTGGAGATTTAGGGAATGTCTAAGAAGGTGACATTTCGCTGAGATATGAATGTCAAGAAGGAGCCAACCAGATGAACACGTAGAGGAAGAGCATTCTAGGAAATAGAATCTGCAAAGTCTCTGAAGTTGGAATAAACTTGGCGTGTCTAAAAAAGAGTGGAGAGGCTCTGGTGGCCAGAGGTTGTGGGTTAAGAGGGAGGCGGCAGGAAAGATATACTGAGAAGTAGATGGGCCAGATCGAGAGGAGCATTGTTGGGCAAAATAAGGATATTGAACTTGATGCTCAGTGAGTAAGAAGTTATGCATGCCATGATAAGGTTTGCACAAAACATCTCCTTGGGGAGGTGGACAAGGGAAATGTACAGGTGATGAGGAGGCCCCCATCTTTCAAATTCAAAGGTTGAGGGAATGGGACTGTATTTGTCATCCATGCCTTAAAGTTCACTGGCGAGTCCAGTCCAGAATAAGGAAGAGGTGTAGCAGTGATGGCCAAGTCCAGATTCATTCTAGAACTGCTTTACTCTTCAAGCCTCCTGAGCTGGCTGGTACTAGCGCAACATTTCTCTCTGGTGATTTTCCAACTGGATACAGCATTTGTACCAAGTCAGTAGCATTTCTGACCCAGGGATGCATTCAATCTGGGACAGGGTGGGGGGAAAACACCAAGCTCATTGTCTTCCCTTTCAGGAGGAATACTCAGTAGAAGTTCAGTTTGAAGACCTCCCCATAGCCTTTTATTTTCCAGGCATTTCCTCTCACCAGCATCCAGCCTTTCTCTGGTGAGCTATTTGCAGCTCTTCTCAATGGTTGATTGGTGTTGGGTAAGCTTCTAACTCAGCCTCATTCCCGGCCATTCTTCTTGCTGAGACACGAGAGATCCTTCCAAAGCAGTGGGATGGTGTGTTGTTAAGTAGCAGGAGCTGTGGGTTTGCATTACCCCAACAGTGACAATAGAGTAACAGAGTAACAGAGAAACCTTAGAAAAGTCCCACCAATATTTAGAATCTGGTAGACTGTAAACTAGGTATTTACTCTCTGAACTGAAATGGAAACACTAACAGTATGTATCACATGGAACTGTAGTGCTGCATTCCGAGTTCATTGCAAGCATTGTTGGTGAGAGCAGCAGCTGTAGTGAGCTCTCCAGGGTTAAGACCAGTGTTTGGAAGAGAGAAGTCTGAGACAGAATGAGATTTAGCATTCCTATTTCATCACAAAACTAAAGAGCTTTGATGATAACTGTGTCTTACCTCTTCCTATTCAAACTTGTATATTTTAGACAGTTTTTAAGTAATAAAAATAGTATTTTATTGACCAAAAAATCAGAAATAGCTTAATTGAAGAGAAAAAGAAAATAAAACACTTGTGCACAGTGGATTCCTATAGAGCCATGAAATTAATGAATTAATGAATTGAGGTTATGTATATATATGTATATATATATTCAGGTTGAGGGAAGGGGACTCTATATTTGCCATCCATGCCTTGAAATTCACTGTAGAGTCCCGTCTTACTGAAGATATATATATATATATATATATGTATATATATATATATATATGTATATATATATATATATATATATATATATATATATATAAAACAACACATTTGTTCTAGCCAATATTAGCTTGCATGAACAATGCAAGTTGGAAAAGATAATTTATTCAAAAATTTATCACATGCTATAGTTTTAGTATCTATGCCATTTAGGAATGCATTCATATGTGGTACGTATATATATATACAAAAATGAAACCTCAAAACCCAAAATACTGATTGATTGCTTGTAAAGATTAGAGACATTTACTGGAGGAGAGTTTCAGACTAGGAATTTAACGTCACTAAAAGTTTTTATTATTTAAGCTGGGGAGTGTTTGCATGGATAAGTTCGTGCATTTTTGTATACCATTTGTATGTCTGAGCTATAGATGTCATAGTACGTTTTTAAAGTAACACATGCTATGATACGACTATATATATGAATATATACACATGCACACACACATATAGATATATATAGATATAGATCGATATAATCTGTCCAGAAATTATCCAACCATATGATATACAAAATAGAGACATTTACTGAAGAAGATACAAGATACAGAAAACATTGTACATAGGACAATGATGCCTCAGTCCCCTTCAAAGTAGGCCTCTTGGGACCTCACACAGTTCTCCCAATCGCCATCAGCTGCTCTATCATATTTTCTTGAATCTCATCGTCAGTCTGAAATCTCTTCCGTTTCAAAGGTGATTTTAGTTTTAGAAAAAGCCAGAAGACATGTGGCACCAAGTCTGGCCTATAGATGGTCTGAGTCACCTGGGTGATTTGATGTTTCACCAAAAACATTCTGCACCAGACACGATGCATGAGCAGGCACATTGTCGTGATGAAGCTGCCAATCACCAGTTGCCCATAGCCATGGCCTTCTGAATCATCCGAATAGTTTCTGCATAGGAATGTTGATGCAGATTTGTTGTTCTACTTGCTCAGTCATTTTGCAAAATTGTTTTAAAGACTTTATTTATTTATTTTAGACAGAGAGGAAGGGGAGGGAGAAAGAGAGGCGCCAGTTACGGGGGGCCTAACCTGGCCTGCAACCCAGGCATGTGCTCTGACTGGGAATTGAACTGGTGACCTTTTGGTTTGCTGGCCAGCACTCCACTGAGCCACACCAGCCAAGGCATCACTCAGTCATTTTGAATGTGACAGCCACACAGTACATATACTCACTCAACAGCATCTACCACCCCCACTGACTAGTACAGTGAAGTCGTCATTGTTTTCACATGTGCATTCCAGTCCACTCTCCTTGTCTGCTAGGTTATATCAATGTTATGCAAATCTTTCTTGTTATATTGACAATGGCTGGGCTTTTTCCAGACAGACCTTGTATATTCACCTTATTCACAACATAGAATTGTATAAAGTGAAACCACAAGTCTCACTCCTTTTCTCTCACCATTCTTCTGTTTCTCCTTCCCTCTACCATTTAATAATTGTTATTACATCTTTTCTTCTATTTTCTGTGCACATTCAAAATACACATATTTAGAACATACACACTTAACATAATAATCCATGACTTTCAGTCACCACTTAAAAATAACGTGTAAACCTTTTGATGTCAGTACTATAAATTATTCAACTCAATCTAATAACACCTGCCTAGTAATCATATCTCTATGTAATTTGTTTGTTTAACCTGTTCCCCTATTGATAGGTAAGTATATTTAGAAAAAAAGAGCACTCTTTACAAATCCTGGTCTGCTGAAGTCAAACTTCAGCTTCCGTGATTTGTCATCCAAATGTTTGGTCTTCACTAGGACAAACACCCAGATGTTTTTCAAGTTATTTTGGTTTTTATCTGAGTATTCTGGGACTGTGTAGCTACAGCCAGAAATTCATTCTCTGGGGAGGAGGTGAAAAAAACAGCTAAAAATCTCCAATAGGAAACTCAGATTAATGTAAGCCCGGGGTCTCCCCACTCTTGCCAGCCCCTCTTCCAATATGTTAGTGCTTTTCAAGAGTCACCGCCTTTACAAATATCATCACTAAAGCATGCAGGGAAATATGCAAAGAGCAGTATTTTGGATGTGTGGTTTTGAATTTCCACTTCTCCGAGGAAATAGACAGGTATGTTCGATGGTCTTTCTAGTTTGAAGTGCTTTCTAAGTATTTTCTCTGTTTGACTATTCAACATTTGGGCCACAGTTCATGGAAACATTCAGGAGGTCATGCTTCATAAACCAAGCCCTGTATTTTGACTTCAATTCCGAGTGAACGGACAGTGTTCCAAGAACTCGATCTTTTCCCGCTTTAAACTCCTTGCTCAGAATCCTCATTCAGGGCTCCTCTCAAAGGCACTGAGTTGGACCCCAACTTCCTTATTTTCTCTTCTGCTTCTTTTCCTTTTTATCTTGTACTATTGCTTTATTACACTTGTACTATTGTTTTATTACACTAGCAATGCATTTAACTGGTGAGAAAAGTGATAAAATACAAAAACAATTTGGGTAAAAAATTAATATTTGAAACAAACAGTCTTGGCACTCACATAAAAGTAGTGCCTACTATTGTTTTAGAAATTCTTGTTTTTTTCCAATGAATGTACATATTTGTAAAATACATAGCTACAAATATGATTCCATACAGTATACATTGTTCTATAGCTTCTGATTTAGCCATAAAATGTTATATTAAACCATATTCCATTTCATCAAACTTATTTCTTAATGGCTTCACTGTATTCCATGACACGAATGTCCCCTAAATAAGTGATGTGGTTTTGAGTATCCCTTTTTCTCTCATCGTTATAAAATTTATTATTCAGAGGGTGCTTTTGCTATTTTTTTTAATTTTTATAACATTTAGTAGATAATATTTTTTTCCCTCATACAAGAAATGCAAATGGAATGCATTGCAAATTTGGGATTTCATTCGACGGTGTGTACAAATTTCACCAATCAGTGGCATGGCCAATTCGATGCTGAATTTATCATTTACAGGTGGGTTTCTCACCCTTGGCAGTACTGACGCTTTGGAATGGATAATTCTCTGTGTGGGTCTGCCTTCACCTAGTAGACGCTCATTGCACTACCCCCTCCACTGTGACACCCCAAAATCTCCTCAGACCTTGCTAAATGTCCCCTGGGAACAAAATTCCCTCCACCCCAAGAACCAGTGCTTTCACGGGATCAGTCTGGTTCTTGAGCTGTCTAAAGGATGATCTTGTCTTGTAGCATTTAACCAATTGAAAGTTGGTCTTAGATTAGCACCTAAAATAATATTCAAGCTATTTTGAGAAAACAATATATTTGAGTAGGGACTAATTACCTCTTTTTTATCTCAAGTGACAAAAGCCACTATGTCACACTTAGCCACTATGAAGACTACATTTCAGTAAACTCATTAAACTAATCCTATCTCAACTCATTATTCACAGTTCCTTTAAATATTTTACTAGATTTATTTCATTACATAAATTATATCAAACTTTAAGCTATGCAAGACCCTCTAGAGTTTATTTTGGACTTTTAAAATGTGATTTTAAGCTTTATCTAGAATGCATATTTTTCATATCTTTCCTAGCTAATTATTCACCTTAATTATGACTAATTATTAAAAATGATATATTACTTTAATTAAATGAAAGTGCTTGCCTTCTTGTTAGCACTTATTAAACATTGAGAATGTTACAAAGATAATGCAGCTCTGGAAATAGCATAATTCACCAAATTGGTTCCATTTTCCTGCTGCAAGCTGATGCAGACATGCATTTCAAGAGACTGATGAATGCACAAGATGGCCAGAAAAGTGTTTTTCATGGTTAAGAGGAATTAAAGTCGATGTCCATCCCGGATTCATTTTCGTACAGAGGATCGCCACATAATTAAAACGTTAATACACATCCCGCTATTTGTACTTATGTTCCAAAGCCAGCATACATTAAATAGAAATTTAGCCCAAGTGCTTCCTGGAGAAGCCAAGAGGAATAATGCCTAAGTACCACTTCAGAGTAAATTGCTCCCTGCTTATAGACGTGTAATGCAATTAAATTGAGGAGCTGGAAGCTGCCTAAATCGGGTAAGTTTAGATATTTGTCTTTAGACATCTCCCTGCAAAGGGTTCCATGCTGAGGAGAAAAGAACGGACATCCAGGCAATGAGCTGTTCATTAGAGTTGACATTTGGTACGCAAGGCCAGAAAATGCGTATGAAATAGAGGCTTTCCTTTGGCATCGCAATGTTAAAAAAAATGCAGCATTGAAGTTGATCTTAAGATAACTGTTATTAGGTAGCATATCCCCTGATTCTCTGATTCTAGCAGGTGTTTTTGGTCCACATTATTGTTCTATGCTTGGTTCAAGAACTAAAAATTGTTATTTAAAAAAATACAACAACACCAACATGCATTTTTAAGCTTCCCTGCCTACAACAGAAACAGATCTCTCAAGGGAGGAAAAAATGCTGATGCGAATATCTAAGTGGCATCATTTAAAGTGTTTGGGGTCACAGACCCTTGCCACTGAAATCATCTCTAGAACAATGTAAGTGTTATGCTGGACAGGGCCAAGCTGCCGTCTGCAGCAATGCTTTATCTTCTGTGTTTCCAGTGAGCATCAGTCAATGCTATGCCTGACACATGGGCCTCATTATTCGCTACTTCTCATTCTCCATACTGAAAACTATTTTGTGTTTGAGGGCTGAGAATATGACATCTTCATATAAGGAAATTTGAGATTAATACTTAACAATAATCCAGAATTTTGCTATTTCTATTGTACATGAAACTCTTAGTCAAAGGACATTCAGATCCAAACAAAAGCTTACAAAATATGTTACAGGACCCCCAAGTAAGGAAAGCTCAGTACAAACAATGAAAAGCAGGAAGAAAGGCAGCCAGTCATTTGGGTGTTCCTGATAGAAACGTCAATACCAAAACCAAGAGGAAAACCAGCTCAGGCTCAGAATCCACCTGCACATTTGGACCCTGGCAAACACATGGCTGTTTTGTTATTTTGGTTCCTGAACTTAGACTTGGAGATGAAAATGAAGTTCTGCATGTTGCAATAGGTTTTGGCATCAGAAGTAACAGTTTGAATGTCACCTCTGCCACTCCTTGGCTAGGGAACCTTGGGAACATCATTTATCTATTTGTGTCTTATTTCTCTCACAGGGAAAGAAATGAGATGGGACAGAGAGGGACCAGGGACTGAATAGTGTGGAAGCTATGCCAAGTTCGGAATTAGTGGAGGGAAAATAAGGTGGACGAGACAATTCCAGACTCACAATCTAGACTTAGAAAGGTTTAGAGCACTAGAGAAGTCATAATGATTTTATGGTTCACATAACAAATGTATGTTGAATGCCCACTCTGCTCTGCCATGGGGGATTTGATGAGAAATAAACAGGAAAAATAAACACTGTTTTCATGGAGCTTATATTCTAGTTGAGAGGAAACAGACAAAAATAACTTTAAATAAATAAGAAAATGCTCGATGCCAGGTGCTAGTCAGGTAATTAAAACAGAGAGTGATCAGTGCTCAAGGAGGAGGTGACATTTAGGCAGAGCTTCTAATGACAGGATCATGTCAAGACATAAGGAAGAACATTGTAGGCAAATATCCTGAGAGAGGAAGAACTGGAATGTTTAAGGACAAAAAGACCCTCAGAAAATAGGACAGTGGTATGAGAGAGTTCTAGAAATGAACAAAGGCCAGATTTGGTAAATGAGTGCAGGGAAATCTGTGTTTTGTTTAATGCAGAGACGTGGGCCCGCAAAGACCACTGTTGCATGGTACACTGACAGAGGATCCCAGGAGAGGGGGCTGAGGCAGCAGTGAGGGGTCTGAGGTCCAGGAGCCCTGGTGGGGTGTGACGGTGTCTTGGTCTACAGCAATCACGAAATGAGAGGCGATGGAAATGAAAGCGCCGCTGTGGAAGAAAAACGGGCAGAGCTCAGAAAACCAGTTGGAGGTGGGAAGAAGAGTAAAAGGTGACTCTGTGGTGGAGAGTGGGGCCCGGATGTGGGGCATCATGAACAATAATGGAGACATCACAAATTAAAGGCAGCGGGAAGAGCTAGAATCTCCTCTCAGAAGGTCCAGGAGAAATGTGGCCGACAGTGAGTATCAAGTGGGAAGAAAGGCAGATTATAGGGTGGTCCTATCAGTTAGGCTTTGAAACTTGCTGATTTTCATTCCTAAGGAGAGACATAACTGGTAGAAAAGACCTCAGCAAGGGCGTTTGTTGTGTTGGATATTAGGTGTCATACTTTGAGCTATTAAGTTCTAGCCTCTCACCAAATAAAGCTTGTGAGAGTGGTTGGTATCCTCCACAAGTGAGCATATAAACCAGGGATCTCTCCATGACATCCACCATTGCTAAAAGAGACTCTGAGGGCGGAAACCAAAGCTCCGAGAGAACACCTGACTTGTCCAAGTTCACAAAGTGGGCTTGGACAAAGCCAGGCTGGATCTGCTGGGCCCAGGAGCAGAGCTCTGTTGTCCCACACTGCCCCCTCTCCCCGTTGGCCTTTGTGTACGGAGGACAGGTGCCAGCTCTCGCATTCCAGAGGGGCCAGATTTCGTCCCTCCCTGTCCTCTAAAGCACAAGCGTTCAGAGTGTAGATCCACCATTATCCTTCTCAAGCTTAACCTAGGATGTTCCCTAGAATGCTGCAGATCAACTGAATCAGCAACATTTGCCCGTGGAGCTGGGACATCTTCATTTTATCAGGCTCCCCTGGTGACACTGACAGGCCAATATGTGCTAAACTGACTTTCCCATCTTCTACAGAGTCCTGTAAGGAACTTAGGACGATACCTGATATACTCTTTGCTCAAAACATGTTTGCTTAATTTGTCATTAATTAATTGATCTATCACTAAGTAACTAATCCATTCATTAAAAATAAACACCCATGACCTCCTACCAGCTCTTCAATCACCTGTCCCGCTAGGTATGCCAACACACTCCACCACTTTCCTTTCTGCACCTTTCCGACCCCACGAGTCTCCCATTGACCAGGGAGCTTTGGGATATTGACAGAGTGGTATGTCTTACCACTAAGGACACATTGTATCTATCTATCCCTGCTTGGCATTTGCCTGGGATTTTCCCTGCGTTCTGTAAAGTTGTCGAACGGGAAAGGGCCATGTCTTGTAGTGTTATGTTGCAGGACCGCGGTGCCTGCACATTGGTCTTCATAGGATACTTCAATCAAGGAGAGGTAAATGACTCTAAAATTTTTTAAATCAAATTTATTGGGATAACATTGGTTAATAATATTATATAAATTTTAGTTGTACAGCTGTACAATACCACACCTGTATGCTCACCTGTGTGCTCACCACCCAGTCTTGTCTCCTTCTGTCGCCATATATTTGACCCTCTTTACTGTCTTCATCCTCCTTCCACCCTCTCTTCACTTCTGGTAACCACCACACTGTAGTCTGTGTCTATGAGTTTGTTTTTTTTGGTTTGTTTATTTCTTTGGTTTGTTCATTTGATGCTTTTTGTTTTATATCCCACATGTGGTGAAATCATATGCTTCTTGTCCTTTTCTGCTTGACTTATTTCACTTAGCATGATATTCTCAAGATCCATCTATGTTGTCACTAATAGCAGCATTTCATCTTTTTATAGCTGAGTAGTATTCCATTGTAGAGATGGACCACATCTTTTTAAAAATGACTCTAAATTTGAAGGCAACACAATCAAGCTGGTTACAACTTCTCAGGTCACCATCCCAAACTTCAGTGGCTTGGGGCAAAGAATGATAAGTGTGGCATGGAGGAAAAAAAGTAGGGGATTGGTTATAGAGTAAAGAGAAAATGTAGAGTAGAAGAAAGAAAGAGGAATAGGCAGGGATTTTAATGTTTGCCATACACAAGAACATGCAGTATCTTGCTAATTAATATAGTAATTCTATAAAGTATGTCCCATTATTGTCCTTATTTTAAAGGTAAGAAAACTGAAGCCTGCAAGTTAAATAATGTCCCTAATTTTACACGGCTGACAAAGAGAGGTGCTGGAGTCTCTAATTCCAAGCGTTGAGGCCTTTATTCACTGTGCCAGACTGACATGATATCCATTCCAGTATTCATGTCTTCTGGATGCATAGGTCTGCAATGGCTGTCAAAAGTGTATCTTCCCTGATCTTGTCTCCTATCAAAATCGCACACTTGCTGGCAAAAAGAGAGTGGCATATTGATCCCAAACTGTGAAATAAATGCACACCTTGAGAGAAGCTCCTGGAATGTATGGTCAAACACTGTGGAGACAGTGAATGTGTTTGGAAGAAAGCTGGTACTGCAGAGTCTTCAGCACAGGGTGCCATTAGGAACTGTATCCCAGGCAGCTGTAGGCCGCCACATGACACACCATGCATCAGCCTCCCACTGCACTCCCGCCTCCCCACAACCTCACGGATGGCCAAGCTCCTCATCTTCTAAATGCCCAGGAGAGCGGAGGGCATGTCGGGCTTCACCATCAGTGTAGGAGGCCTCTGGCACCCCTTGGTTGGTTTAATGCATTCATTTCACATGCTTTGTCTCTGTGCTCTCTCCACTTCTTATTTTTTGCCGTCGTTGCAGTGGTAAAAGCATCCCAGAGCTTAAGAGCATTCTTGTTCTTTAGCTGTCACGAGGGGGGAAAGCAAAGCAAACAAATAAAACAAAACACCATATCCTTTTTCATCTCAACACATCATTTTCATTGTCTTTTATCAAGATTGAATAAACATAATGAGGATTTACCTTATGAGGAGGGTGCTATTTTGAATAATTACAAGGACAGGAATCTGATCACAGATTATATGCCACTGGAAGAGATTAACTCTGTGGTTCCTGACCTGAAAAGATTCTGTAGAACACACAGGTTAGGTGTGACATTGCACTGGGTGTCCAAGGTGTGTTTGGGATCATCCTCAGATGTAGGTTTTGCCTCTCTCTGGGGGAGTTCAGATCCTGTCCAGATTCTGAATGCAAATGGAAGTGAGATGTACTATGGAGAAGTAATTTTAAACTGACATTGTATCGACTTCATTACTGCTGGGGTGTATAATTCAAAAACTGTAGAGTGAGGTGTGTGAGATACGAGCTTTGGAATCCAACAAATTTAGGTTCAAATTTTAGCACTACTCTTTACCATCTGCTTGGGATAACTTGTACCACCCCCCTGAGCTTAAGTGCCCTCACTGTAAAAGAAAGATAATAATGGTCCTTACCTCCTGTGGCTGTAGGGAGGATAAAATGGGACAATCCGTCTAGAGAGCTTAGTTCAGTGCCTGATAACAGAGCAAGTGCTTTAAAAACAGCTTCTATGCTAGGATGTGAGTTCTTTGGAAAGCCCAAGTGAACTGGAGAAATGGTGATGTGTAATGTGTGTAGGGCAGCACTATTATTTGATAAACTGAACATTGATCTAGCAGTTTAATGAAGTGGTGATTGATACATTCCCACTTCCTCCTAAAGGTCGGGCCTTGCTGTTCATGCTGGGTGTCGGGGGCTAAGACACTATTGTCTAATCTTGTGAACAGCTCTGGAAGATCCTTAGAAAATGACTTGTGTCAGCCAAATCCAGGAGCAAAGCAAACCATTGCCTAAAATAAATAATTGGAAGGATTGTCCTCCCAATATGTTTGGCCCTAGAGAGAAAGTCAGAGGGTGATCTGGCCAGAATTTTCAACATGAAGAACGGCACGTTTGCTTAGCTGTGATGTTATATTCCAGCAGCAACAACGACACCTATGGTAATATTGGTGGTTACCACTACTAAACTGTATAGGATGTACTTAATACCGGGCCAAATGCTTAAGATGCATAAAATCTTTATGCCACCCTGTTAGATCCATGACATCACCATCATTTTCCAAATGAGAAAACTGGAGCTCAGGTAAGTTAAGTAAGTTATCCATAATCATAGAAATAAAAAATTCCCATGAGCAGAACTTGACCCAAAGTCATGTGAACCCAAACTCCTGCTCTTAACTATGAGATGTTGGGACTTGGATTCAAGTCTCAGCTTGCCGAGGCCTTTTCACAATCCTTAACCTCTCAGAGCCTTGCTTATCTCATCTGCAAACCGGGAACAGAATACCTTCTTCACAAAAGTGTAAAAATCTAATGAGAAAATGCACCTAAAATATCTTTGTACTTCATAAAGATTACGCAAGCCTTTCGTGCCACATTTTGCATTATCACCCAACAATAGATCATTTTTGGATTGTGCTTAGGATTGGGAATTTACAAGTTTGGCAACTTTTGATGAAAAGAATCAATATGCTGTCTCTTTAAAGAGAAATTAGTGGTTATAAGAACTGACAATCCATTTAGAGATTTGTGTTTCTCAATAGCATGCAACGAGACCATTTTCTTTCCATTTATAAGAATATGTATGTGCTTAAGGGAGGATGAATTCAGCAGTCAGGTTGTTTGCTGTGATTTGTATGCCCTGGGGATATGGAGAGTCAGGAATATAAGAAAATGGCAAATATCGAATAAAAGGTCCAGGGAGAAGGTTTTTACTCCCTGTGTCAGTTGTATGATTTGCAACAGGGACCTTGCCAGGGGTTCCTGGGTCTTGCCCACCCCTGTTTTTTTTTTTTTTTGTTTTGTTTTGTTTTTTTGCAAGCTTATCGGATCTTCTAGTTATGGCTGATTCTTGTGCTCCTGGCCCTTAATGATTGCCTCCTATCCTCATTTGACCTTTTGAACTAAATTTGTGAAAGTTAATCCACCGTGAGTTCGGGATGGGGCAGCATGCCCAGGCAGTGTTCCTTCTGCAAAGGATCACCCCCACCTCAGCTCCACCACCGTGTTGATCTGGCGGCTTGAATTTTCTAGGTCAGTCCCTTTTTAGAAGGAAGTTTGCTGATGTCCTTCTAAGTGTGCTTGTCGGATTTTGTGTCCTGGTTTGTAAAAGAAGGCCCTCGTGGAAGTGGAGGGGAAAAGCGTCAGGCCCCAAGACCTCTGAGGGCACTAGATGTGGGGCCAGGTGGGTAACTGTCTCCCCCACGGTCTTTCGGGCACACTGAGGGAGCTCCGCCAGGATCCCCTCTCCTCCTGGACTTCCTTTTCTCTCCCTTCTTTTCCTAGCTAACACTCATGTATGCTTTGAACCCAGTTCTTTTTTCTCTTCTTCAAGGATAACTTTCGAGGCCTCTCCGATTAGGTCAACAACTCTCCTATTTCCTAACTTCTTTTGTAGCTCATTAACATCATTCCGATTTTGCATCTTTTGATATAATGATTTGATTCTTGACTATCTTTTCTCAAAGACTATAAATACTAGGGCGAGGAAGACCATATGTGGTTTTTGCATGCCTTATATACAGCAGGCTTTTGACAATGACTGACTGAATGAGTGACTGCCTGAATGAATGAATGAGTTACAAGGTCAGCCCATCAGGATACCTATTCTTTCAGGTAGTCTGAAAACCATATAAGGGGCCTGGCTGGTGTAGCTCAGTGGATTGAGTGTGGGCTGGGAACCAGAGGGTCCCGGTTCAATTCCCAGTCGGGGCACATGCCTGGGTTGTGGGCCAGGTCCCCAGTGAGGGCCATGTGAGAGGCAACCATACATTGCTTTCTCCCTCTCTTTCTCCCTCTCTTTCTCCCTCCCTTCTCTCTCTGAAAATAAATAAATAAAATATATATATAAAAAAAAGAAAACCATATAAGGGACAATGATGTGAACTTGCATGAATTTATTCACTGCAACTGCATCCCAGCTTAAACCTCTTCATCCATCCTGGATGCTCTTAGAATACAGGCTCTCAACATCCCTTCCATCCTGCGCTCTGCAATCTCATTTGACACCTTATTCAAGTTCTACCCTCAAACCTCGGCCAGGCTGGAATTATTTTCAGGTTTTTAAACTTGACCAACTTCTTTCTTTTTAGGGATTTTTACACATTCTTTCCCTCCATCAAAAATGTTTTTTTTTTCTTGCCTCTTCACATTACCTTTTCATAATCATTTTTAAATCTCTGCCTGCATGTCCCTTTTCTCAAGGAAGCTTTGTCTGAGACCTGTAGGCCACACTAGGTCCTCCTGTAATCCCAGGTCACAACATCTTTCCTTTCCTTTCAAAACACTTCACAAAAGTATAATGCTTGCATGTGGACAATGGCTGATGTCTCCCATTGAGGAGTAAGCTACACAAAGAAATACATTAGTGTCCAGCCCTTAACGGGGCTCCACAAGTGGCTGTCACATAAAAATGTAAATGCAGGCACCACTTCAGTTATGATCCTATCAGATCCAGTGACTTTGATGGGAGGTAGTTATAGTCAAGGAAGCACGGAGACCATGCATGTTCATATTCCTCTACCTCCTGTAAATGTGTGAAGACTTTTACCTCTGTCTGGGCTGTGGCCTCTTTCTCCTAATATGTCATAGATTAAACTCAACAGGTTATAAAGACCAACTCATACTAGCATATGCCCAAGCAAGACTGGTTATCTGAAGAAACTGAGAAGTCCAAGCATAGCTCTAGCTACCATCAGCCATTGCTGAAGCCATAGAAAAGGGTTTGAACCCTAACAATAGGGATCCCTCCTTTTGCACTTCCTAGCTCGGCTCTCTTAAGTGCCTTGCTTTTTTATGAAATGTAGCTTCTTGCAGGTATTTCAATGGCTCTTACGACTTCAGACCTGACAGAGAATATCTGAGGATGGGTGGGTGTGGAGCTGCAGCCCATGTTAGCTCACGTACCCCTCCCTAAATCTTAACTCTCAGGCCAGGAAGGTGGAGTTTTTTAAGAGCAAGACACGCCTCACTTCTTGACTACCTCTGATGTCAATCAGCATGTTTTTTTTTTATTAGCATGTTGACTGCATTTGAAACCCAGCTGTTATACTCAAGTATATGTTTATAGGAATGCAGATTTTGTATAAATTTGTACATAATTTTCCTACCACATCTCTCTTAGGTCAGATCCCCTGGGATGAATGCCTGAGATGTGGGTTTGCATGCCAGTGAGTAAGTGAAGGAATGCTCTCAGGGGAAACCTGCGGAGGATGGGTTAAAGGGTTAGGGTAGGGCAGGGGGAGACTTGAGAGGGCACGTGTGCTTTCAAGGGCAAACCTGATCTTCTGGGGTGCTCAGGAGTATTTATTGCACCAAAGATGATTTCACCTAGAGTCTTATGCCCACACCCTTATATCAGTGTATCTTCGGCCACAGGCTCATGCTAACCCCCAGGAAAAGATGGTAGCCCCTCAAACCTCTAAATCCCCACCCCACGTCTCTCCTGAGCCTCAGGGTGTCTCTGCCTGGGACAGCTCCTCTCAGCCAAGTTCACTGCTTCACAGAAACAATCAGGGTAGCAGCAGTTAGCAGCCAGTCCCCACAGCGACTTGAAAATGTTTCATCAAGCTTGGAGGACTCATGAGGCTCCAGCTTTAAAGACACAGAATAAGAAAGACATTTGGCATGAGAAGAGTTGACTTATGGACAATACCTCTGTTTCTATTTTCTGATTAGTTTCAGTTCTGAGGGATCCCCTTTATCTCTTGGCCTCCTACTTAAGCCACCTGTTTACATACCCTCACCCTGGGGGACTTCCATATTTGAGGAAGATTTTTTTTATTAAAAGCGTTGACATTAGAGCTGAACCACCAGACCTTTAGATATACAAAGAGAGAGAAGTTAACCTGCACCTCCCACCCACACCCATTTCTGTTCATCCATCTCCTATGGGTTCCAGGGACATGGCCTTTATACTCTCCTTCAGATGGAGCCTCTAGGATCTTGACCTTGTCTCCTTTTTGCTTACTTTTTGGCAGTCTCAGGGACCACCACCAGGTGTCATGCACTAAGGTTGAAACAGAAGCAAAGGCAAATAGAATTTCCCCTTGTAATCTCCGGAAGGCAAGTCACTCTTCTCTCCTTCTGGTGAATGTGATCTGGTCCCTGCTGCAGACTCGCCCATAATTCCTCTGCCTCACGGTTCTTCCATACATCTACCCCCGCAGTTCTCCCTCCCCACCCGACACGGTCTCCGGCAGCCTTCATGTCTGCGCACACATAAATAAGTCTGTGTGCACGCATGTGAGAATATACAGCCATCACGGTACTGTGTAGACATGCGTGCGTGCCAAGGAAATGTAATAGACTGTGGTTGTGTGTCTGTAGCTGTATAACAAGTTTGCCACAGACTAGGGGGAAAAAATGGAGCCATTTGTTGATTCCAACCATTTTTTCTCCCTTGAGTTAATGCCCAATCTGTAGCTAAAAACTGCTGACTACAGCATTTTTCTGAGTATAGATTTTTTTCCCCCACCCCGCCAGCTAAGACCTAACTCCTGCCTGACCTATGTAGCCGCATTGTTCAAATTACAAAGCTTAGGTGACAGACTGCTCTATTTTCTGGGAGCCCTCAACACACCTGTCATCAGATAGGAACGAGAATGCAGAAGTCATCACTTTACTTAGAAACTCGGCAGATGATTGAAATTATTTCTTACTACTAATTCCCCTTTTAGTGGAGATAAGCCGCTTTGTTCAGCTGTAAATGAAACATTAGGGTATTAACTGTGGAGCCAGAAGTATTGGGGAAGCTAAGATTTTATCTGCAGTAGGAACATTTTGGGCAATAAATTGTTTTGTTGGACAGAATACTAAATCTCTTGAGTTACAAAGAAGCAGAGCTCATTAAGGGGGATGCTTAAAGCAGGAGAAAAAAGTGAGACAAAAGCTTATTACCTTTGTTGTGGGCATTGGGGGGTTTTGCAGGTTCTCATGTATATGTAGCATGGAAGAATTATGCAGTACAGTTATTAAAGAGATGTGTCTATAGACTTGCAAACGCTCTATGAATATGTCCAAGGGACAAATACATTTCTGAAATATCAATAGCAATCTGCAATAACTTATGAATTTTGGAGTACATATTTATCCTCGAAGACTGGGTTTTTGTTTCCTGTGGGTGAAATCTCTCCGTCTCTTTGCCACATCTTTCAGATTAATCGGCTGGCATGGTTACATAAATGTTTGTAATAGAGAAGAGTAAGTGCCAGGGTTATCCAAAATATTGTCGTAAAATACACACCTAAATTAAGATAATTATGCGTTGGGAACATCAATCAGCAGGGCTTAGAAGGAAGGGATCTTCCCCAGGATGGAGAGGAGGACCTTCCTGGGGCACTGGAGTTGTACGTGGGGGTTTATGGGCCCTGTTGATTGTCCCCAGCCTATAAGTGTCAGGGGACAGACACGACAGCTATTCCTTTACCAGTGACCAGAGTTCACGAAGGAGGAGAGGGAGGAGACAGTGTCATCTCTGTCCTGGAGGTAGCAGCCTTTGGCTTTGTCTCCAGGAAAAGGCTGCAGGCGTCCAGCACACTACCTGCCTGTAGCTGATGCTCATCTTAGCCTTTGGGAGGAAGACAGCCCCAAAAGCATGGCACCTGAGAAACTCAGACAGTGGAAAGCATAAACCAGCGTGCCTCAGTTGCAAACAGATGAGGATTTTGCGAGAGCCGTTTCGGGGCTATGCATTTTTCCTTCCTTTTCCTCCTTAAGTGAATTCAGAGCATCTCCTCGCACACCCCCACCCTGAGGGCTGCCATCACCATCTCTGCCTTTCCCCGAATGCCCTGATTCACAGCTAGACCCCAGGACCCAGTAGCCGGGAGCAGCAGCTCCTGGGCTCTGGACCTGCCATTAGTTCCGGTTCCATTCATCCCCTGCCTTGGTTCTTGCTGCTAAACAACGGCAACACTTTTCAAAACAGAGCAGGAAGCTGGCCGTGGAAAAGAAAGCACAAGGAACACGTAACTAGGGACGCACATGAGCTTTGGGAAAACACTGAGGCCTAACTTGCTCTGTGAAAACCCAGCCTATGAAAAATGAGAGCTTATTTGTATTAAAGCAGCAAAGAAACAATTATTTATTAAATTTAAAATGAGCTGTGTTGTAAGATCTTCCAAAAAAAAAAAAAGAAGGAAAGAAAGAAAGAAAGAAAGAAAAGAATGGTATTCTCTTTGTTGTCCATCTCTGGCATGGAATACAGTGTCAGGAAGAGATTCTTGTTCGTGAACTGAAGGCTGCAGTAGGTAGAATTGCCTGCATTGTGTTTCCATCTAGTATGTTTTTAAAACGTGAGTCTAGTCACAATGTATTTAACCTACCATTCATTTTACAAGTAACTTTCGGGACCACTTAACCACAGGTTTTAGGACACCAGTCTGTCAGCATTGGTATAAGGGAGCCCCAGGCATTGAGTTAATTTCTTATGACTATCATGGAGAGGATATTTTGAGTCTCCTTGAGAACAGTACAAGCCCAGATCTACATAGAAGCGATAGAGTCTTGCATTCCCTTATGAACCTCGAAATTGGTACCAGAGAGTGACAATGGCAAACAGAAGGAAATTAAAATCAGTATTTTTCAATGTAGCATCCCAATTATTGAGAAGCTACAGATGAACTTTACGGTGAATGATTCAAAGATAAAATGACATTTGCATGGGAAAACTGCCCTGGTGCCCCGGAATGACTGTGACATATATATTTGTATATATTTACCCCACTTTTGGCTCTTGTAGTTCAAGTAATAGATGTATGGGGGAGTGAACAAGAGTTCTGGATTCAAGTCTTATCCGTGTCACAAGCTAGGAAACCCTGAGTAAGTCTGTTTGTCTACTTGAGCCTCCGTTTCTCACCTGTAAAATGGCATGATGAAACTACCCAATTTCATAGAGGTCACTTGGTTGTAAAATTTTCCAGCTCAATAAATAATGAAAGATTTATTTTCTAAGCATCCAAGCTTCTCTTATGGCCTTCAGTGGATGGATCCACATTCTCAGAGCAACTGTTTAATGATTTTACTCGCCCAGATGGCTCTATTTCTGGTGCCATTCATGAGCATCTGAGAAAGAGTATGCTCCAGCCAGATTCCACGTGGAGCAGGGAAATGCCTTTTGTAGCTCCATTTCACAGGATCCAGAGCATGATTGGGGGAGTGGGGGTCTCAGACATTCCTATTTAAAGCTCAACCAATGTTACCAGTCTATCACAGTGGAAGGAACATGGGATTGAATCCTATTTGTTTTCTTTTCTTTCTGGGTGACGTTTACAAAATCCTTAGGCTTGCTGGGCCTTACTTTCTTTATCTGTAAGATGAGGCCCGAGAATTATCTCAGTGTTACTGACGTTTAGAAAGATGATGATGATGGTGAAGTATTTAATTCATGTTTAGTGCATTAAAGAATCTCAGTATGCCATGGCTATTTTTATGGTCAGTTAGGAATAGAGATCAATGGATGACTTCTCAGGAGAGTCTGGCGCTGAGGGCAGATCTCCAACCACACAGATTATCCAGATGTTGGCTCTTGGACCCCAATCTGACAGGTGACACTTTCAGATCTCTATATATCTGAGGAGCTTTCTGGAGAAGAAATTCCTTAGTCTTTCAGGAGGCTGCCAGGGAGCGGAATTTGAGCTTAAAATTGACGGATGAAGTTGGCTGTGGCCAGGAGACTCTTGCAGTGAGTGTTACACGTGGAGACAGAAGTGAAGTCCCAGCTCTGGCCCATGTGTGAGGGGCCAGGATTCCCCAACCTGCAGGCAGTCTCCATGGAGGAGATCCTTCTGGGATGACCCTTTCCAAATGTGATCCTTGAACTAAAGTGGAGCTGAAGGTCTCCCTTTTAGCTCCTAGGACTACTGTAACAAATCAGCTCCAACTCGGTGGTTTTGAACAACGGAAATTCTGGAGGCTAAAAGTTTGGAATCAGTATGTCGGCAGGCTCCGCTCCTTCTGGAGATTGAGGAAGAATGCATTGCGTGCCACCTTCTAGATGTTTCTGGCTATCCCTGGCATTCACTGAGTTGCAGACATACAACTTCAGTTTCTGCCTCCCTCTCCACATGGTCTTCTCCCCTGTGCCTCGTCCCCTTCTGTCTCTTATAAAGATTTGTCATAGGAGTTAGGGTTCACCCCCATGAAGGTTGATCTTATCTTGAAATCCTTAATTGCATTTGCAAAGGTCCATTTTCCAAATAGTATCACATGCCTGGATACTGGGGCTTAAGACTTAGACATATCTTTTGAGGGTCACAATTCAGTCCACTACTATTTTGAAGCAACCTTTTACGAAGAAACAGTTCAATTTAACTGAGGCCACTCAATAACAATGACAATAAAAGGAGGTAACGTTCTTGGGCTCTTACTATATGCCAGGCATTGTGATGATTGATTGTATGCATTATCTTTCTTACTCATCTCAACAATCCTATAAGTTAGGTAATATGCTGTTCCTCAATTTATGGATGAGAAAATTGAGCCTTAGGCAGGGAAGGTCATTTTTCTTGGTCACCCAGCCACAAAAGTGGCATAGTTGATTTCCTAATCCAGGTTTTTCTAATTCCATACTTTGATCCATCATGCCTGAAGTTCTCAAGCTTTGTCATGCATCGGAAGCTCCCTTTCCAGAGATTCTGATTCTGTAGGTTTTGGGGCAAGGCAATGATCCACATTTAAAATAACTGCATTATGTAATTCTGCCCCCTCCTTCCTCCCACTGAACCCATTTCTCAGGTGATTTTAACCTCAGCACAGGATCTAGCTGTGTCGATATTCAGATGATTCTAAAGACAGGAATCCCCAAAAGTGAAAAACCACTCACAAGAGAGACCAAATTGCGTTTTAGGTCCGGTACCCTTGGTTCTCAGCTTTTCTTCCAAGCATGTCCTTTTCCCAGTGGCTCACACACACTCACTGCGTCCTGGGCCATCTGCAGGAGCATGTGTGGGAATCTGGGGTGATGCTCCTGGGCCTTACCTAAGAGGAAGTCTGCTTACTCCTCGAGCATTTGGAGTTTTTCTCTTGGAGGATGCCCATGCAGCTGGGGGAGGGACGGTGGGAGGACATCAGCAAAGCACAGCGGAGGAGCCACAGCCTTGCAATAATCCAACCAATCAGAAATCTGCTTCATTTCCCGGAAGCACTGTGGCCGGGAGTTGTCCACGCCGTCAGCGGTGCGCGGGCCTGCTAAGTGATATTTGAAAGCTCTTTTGTCGTAACAGAAAGTGGTGCAGTTGATGATCTTTGCTGCTAAAGAAGCAAAAGGAAAGTGTCACACAGCACGATTACATTTTATTTCTAATAAGTCGCCCTGCCAACCTTGGAGCCATGCATGAAACCCGAGAATGTGAAGGGGAAAAAGTATGAAATCTGGCTCAGTGAAGCCGATTTGAGAGGGTTTATCTGAAAAATAGCCCCAAGACATCCCAGGAGAACTTGCCTGAATAGAGGAAACAAGCAATGGTGTTAGAAAATCAAGAAGAGTTAAGCTGCCGATAAAGTTATTTTTAAAAATTGTATCTTCAGTGCATTTATTTTTAATCACACAGTAGTTGGCATAAATCCATTCTCTCTGTGAGACAACTCAAACTATACATAAATATGCAAAAGTAGAGAGCAAAAGGTGAAGGTTGCCAGGTTTTGACTAGCCTCCAAATCTCGTTGCTTTCCTCAAGGAGGTAACCTTTGTAAGTAGTTAGCAGTTATTCTAGACCTTTCTTTGATAAACTCTCAAACTCAGCTTAAAATAATTGTGTGTGCTTTGGTGAAACCACAGACAGATAGACAGATTAATGAATAGATATACAGCCAAACCTATTGATAGATAGGCAGATAGATTAGAGAGGCTGAAAAACAGAAAAGTGGATAGATAAAAAAAGTAGTTGAGAATCAAAATGTCTCGCCAGACTAAGTTTTGACTTTGCTGGTTCTTCCCTGTGTGATACTAGTATTAGAAAAATTCTTGCTTAACTTCTTTGGTCCTAGCTGTTATTACCTGCAAAATGGGAGTGGGGAAGAGAGATCTGTGTTGCTTGCCTTCAGAATTGAAGATGAGAGTGAGGCTTCAATGAGAAAATGCATTTGAAAATGTAACAGGTTCAACAGACATACTGGCACTACCAAGAGATGTAACATGCCCAGTTCCCTTCCCATGTTATCATTCAGCCCAGGCCAAAAGGGTTTGTAAGTGGCATAAAGGAAAATAGATCGCCCTGTAAAAAGGGCCTGCAAGAAGTTTCATATCCAAGTCGATGTCATATTTCAGTGAGGTTAAATCTCAAAGAGAAGAACATCGTGTGTTAATAATACATCAAACATGCAGGAGGTGGGTGTTCTCTACTCTTAAAAGTTATTTTTATTTTATTTTTCTAGATTTAAAGATACAGAGTAACATATTGCAAATGATCATATTATATTCTAAAGTAAAGGTTTAATTAAAACAGAATAGATTTTTGCCAAATTGTATATATATATATAATTCCATGATTCTAGCTGTGACAAGTAAGTCTTTGAAGATATGTTTTAAAATTCACCAAGTTTCCCTGAAGACTAAATTGTGAGGAAGGATAAGTGGACTTACTCAATTCTGGACATTGATAAGTGCCCTGTGGTAATGGTTAGTAATTTCCTTTTGCAATGAAAAGCAGTAAGCATATTTGTGAGCCCCATTATCAATCTTTAATAACTTCATGTTAAGGCATTGTCTTTCGCTACACATGAATATAATTTTTTAAATGTGGTCTTAAATAAAATTTAGTAAATAGCAAGATCCCATCTTCCCTCACTGAGCATGTCTATCGTGGGATAGGAGAAAATAGAGAGTCCCTGCTGCTCTTAGTGGGTCACGGTGGGGAGCAGGACACGCCACGTCCCTGAATCGTGGTTGTGGGAAGGTGTTGCGCTGCGGCTTCCAAGCCCTGATGCATGGTTTGGATGTGACTGGGTTCCAATGCTAAGTATGTAAGGCTCTCCTCTTAATTACAGTATTTCAGATGAGCCTAATTTGACATCCACTGGCACACAATATGCTAAATATTTCATATAATATGACTTGAAGAAGGGATCCAACCCTCCCCCCTGGAGAGTCTCACTGGATAGAACATTATAAATTAGAATCTCAACATCAACAGCAGGGACATCTTCACTGCAGGAGAAAAGTCTGTCTTGGATTTGATGTTCCCAAAGGTACAGACCAGGGTCTGTAGAACAGGGAGACTTGGATGCAATTCCAGAAACATTGCAGCTCATTTACAAGTCTGGTCTTAAAGGAAATGGCGAGCCTGGAGCTCCACATTCATGATGTCATTCTGCCATGAAATAGGGCTTGATCTCCCTTGAACTATTTTATACCTCCTCCCCATTCGATCAAGTAGACCCAACTTCCAGGAGCGCCCTTCTCAGTCAGTGACTGAGTGTCCATCTGAGACACTTTCACGTAATTCTCCATTGTCTTCTAAGAGATGCCCAGTTGGTGACATTCACTGCATGTACGTTAAATGGATGTAACAGATACATAATAGTGCTGTATGTCTTTGCTATAGTAGATCTTTTTAAGAAGCATTAATATGTCTTATCTCACAGTATACTGACAATAATATTTTGAGTTAAGTAATTTTTCCAAGCAGGTAGTGTTCTCTCCATTTCGGCAGATGAGAAAGGCAAACACAAAGAGATTGGTATTTATTTAAGGTCATTTTGCAAGTCACTGACCTAGGTGGGAGGTCCCCAGATTTCTGGCATCTAGTGACGACATCTCACAGGTGAACAACTGTGGCTCCTGTGAACATTTTCTGAGCACCTCCAGGTGTCAGACACTATGCACAGCAGTCGGTAGGCATGGCCTCCATGGACAGGTATTGTTAGCCTTCCTATTTTACAGTTGAGGGGAAAAAACCCCTCGCAGAATGTAAATAACTCATCCTAAATCACACAAGTCAGTGATTAGGACCTAAACCTCTGAGGCTAGCCTGTTTCCCACCAGCCTATGCTGCTGCCCTTCTAAATAAGTGATGAATCTGTGGATTTTAAAAGAATAGTCTTCCACAAAGCTGAGTGTCCCCCTTTTCTTACAAATAAAAATTATATATACTTAAGCTATACAACTTGATGTGTTGATATATGATGTATCATTGTAAAATAGTCCAGTGAGGATGTGAAGGAAAGGGAATCCTTCATCGCTGTTGCTGGGAATGTATACTGGTGCAGCCACCACGGAGAACAGTACAGACGATTGTCAAAAATTAAACACAAAACTGCTTTGTGACCCAGCAGTCCCACTTCTGCGTCTGTATCCACAGGAGAGGAAGTCAGCATCGCCAAGCGGTATTTGCACCCCTGTGTTCATTGCAGCATTATTCCCAACAGCCAAGACAAGGAAACAACCCAAATGCCTGTCAGCAGATGAACAGATAAAGAAAACTTGATACACACATGCACACATACACAGTGGAATATTAGTCAGCTATTAAAAAAGGAAGGATTTCCTGAATGTACTCTTTAACTCTCTGATTCTCCCCTGCCAGGACTTTCTCAGGTAGAATGCATGACAGGGGAGCCTTCCCACATGCAGTGAGCTCCCCTGGGATGCTCATGTGAGTCAGTGAGGGGGTAGCAGCCAAGGCAGAATTAGTTCCTGGGTCAATGTGTCTTATAGCCAGTGAGATGTTGGGTGTGTACCCCCTTTGTCATCTCTCCTCCTTCCAGTAGAGATGAGTCCTCTCTGTAGCTGGAAAGACGCCTGCCGAGCCATGAAGGGCACATTTAGGATACGGTCCTAACCCTTGCAAGTGTGTTTTTAAAGCTGGGCAGGCACACTTGCTAGGCTGAAGGGTGATCATTTCTGGAAACATCCTAGAGAAAGACCTCTAAAGAGACTGCAGTTGCAATTTCTTTCCCATTGTAGCAAGAAAGCCCTTGACGATACAGCAGTGTTTGTTTTCTGCTTTGTAAAGTGGGAGGAACACAGCAGAAATCAGCAGGGCACAGCGTCGATGCCAGCCCAGAGGTGGGGACTCTGATGGTAGCCCCCTGCCGCAGACCTTTGCCGCTGGGAAGCCTTCAGCTGCGATGAGATTAGCAGACGCAGCAGCTCGTGCCAAGGCGCCGTGCAGTTTTTTCCCTGTTCCACCAGGTGTTGCCAGAGAACATTGAGCAGCACCGAGATCCGGGCAAAGGGGGTTCACAGCTGCTCTGGAACACATGGGCTGTGTGGAAGGAAGGCAGCAATTAAATGTTATGCTGACTCCAACAGCCCTCTTTCATTAAAATATGCCTCTGTGTTGGCCTCATGGCTTGCGTTTCAAATCAACACATTTTGCTGTACATTTGGGTCTGCCCACACGCTCTCCCACTGGAGGAAGGAGGCCAAGCTAGATAGTGATGATCCAGGTCACCAACCCAAACCCCAGAGGCACCTGTGGTCAGCCTGCATTTTTACCAGGAAGTGGACAGTTGCCTTGGAAGCACACAAGGGTCGCTCTCTCTGCCGGGCTTGTTGCCTGTTAACTCAGGGTAATTGCATTTCAGCACCTGTTCTCTGTTCCCTTCCCACTCCACTACATCTGCAGCAATCAGGTCACAGCCCTGGGCCAGTGATCCTCAGCCAGGTGTAACTGAGTCCCCAGGGTTCATGTGGCCATGTCCGGGGATTCTTCTGGTTGCCGTGACTAGGAAAGGAGAGTCGCTGTGGACATCTAGTGAGCAGAGGCCAGGGATGCTGCTGACATCCTACCATGCCGAGGAGAACCCGAAAACAAAGGGTTATTAAAACTGCCAGTGGTGCTGAGGTTAAGAAACCATGTTTAAGAGACAAGGACTTTATAGACAAGGTGATTGTATTCTCCAGAACACACACCGAGGTCAATCTCATTTTTTAAATTTTATTTTTAATCATGATTTACATTCAATTGTGGTTTTATTTCAGGTGTACAGCATAGTAGTTAGACAATCATCTACTTTATGAAGTTGTCCCTGCGATGTTTTCAGTACCCACCTGACACCATACATAGTTATTACAATAGTGTTGACTATATTCCCTGTAATATACTTGACATCCCTGTGGCTGTTTTGTGACTACCAATCTGTACTTCTCAATCCCTTCACTTTTCTCACCCAGCTCGCCATCCTGACTCCTCAGCGGCAACCATCAGTGTGTTCTCTGCATCTATGACTTCGTTCCTGTTTTATTTGTTCATTTATTTTGGTTTTTAGATTCCTCATGTAAGTGAAATCACATGGTATTTGGCTTTCTCAGTCAGACTTATTTCACTTAGCATAATACCCTTTAGGAGATTTATCTTTCCAATTGCGATTAAACATTATGACTTGTCGAAGCGACCCCACCATGAAGAAGTGCAAAACAAAGATGCTGCATATTGCAAGCCTACTCTGTGCCAAACACATTGCTCCCGTCACTTCTAACTTCGCAGAGGCAGCACTGTTCTTTGTTATAGAAGAGGAAACAGAGGCTCAGAGAGCTTGTGTTCCTCGCTCAGGGTCACCCCGCTGCTAAGCAGGAGGCCCAGTTTTAAACCCCAACCCAATTCCTCAAGGACCACTGTGTCTTTCCGGTGACTTGCTGTTCCTCCCTGTGTCCTAAAGGCAGGCATAGCCTTCAGTGCTTCCTGCACAAATCGGGGGCTAAACATGCCTTGAATCGGCTTCCAGCTTCCCAGGTCTGGGGATGTCACTTCTCTTTGTTCCCTGGGCCCCAATTATGCCATTTGCCAAACTGGGTAAAGAGGACTTGATGTTTCATAGAGGACATTTCTGACTCTTCCAGGACCCTAGGCGCAGCTGGTGGCCGATGAATCTCTTCAGGGCCCTGGTTCCCAGGACGTGCACAACTGCACAGCAGCCACTGAGCGCTGGGCTGATGGTCCTGCCACCTTGTAAGGCTGGCATTTCCTTAGGTTTTCTCTCATTTGCTTTTCCCCGTCAGAGGTCTCCAGATCCTTTAAGGAAGAAAGGTCAGGTGTGTGTGCTTGATATGCACTGATAAAGAAGCCCAAACTCAAAAGGAAAACCCACTTTTGAGTCTTGTTTTTGAGTGAACAGTAAATTAGAGAGCAATGCAAAATTACTTAGTAAAAAAAAAAAAAATACAAACTTTCTAGAATCCAGAACTTCCCTTTCCAAAAACTTCCTGTTTCCCAAAGTGACCATTCAGCCATGTAGTAAACTGTACCTCAACACCTACCTGCAGCATCAGCATCCCAAGGCTGCTGCAACAAAATACCACACACGCGCTGGTTTACAATACAGATTCATTACCTTACAGTTCTAGAGGTCAGAAGGGCAAATGGGTCTCACTGGGTTCAAGTCAAGGTGTTGGCAGGGCTGTGTTCCTTCTGGAGGCTCTCGGGGAGGCTCTGCTTCCCCGTCCTGTCCAGCTGCTGGCACCTCCATTCCTCGGCCCCTGGCCTTCAGAGCCAGCAGTGCGAGCAGTGAAATGGTTTCAAAGCTTTCTCTGATTCTACCTCTACGGTCATATCTCCGTCTCTGCTCTTTTAAGAACCCTTGCAATGACATGGGTTTCACCTGGATAATCCAGGATAACCTTCCTATCTCAAGATCCTTCACTTAATCACATCTGCAAAGTCCTTTTTGCAGGATAAGGTGACGTAGTCAGAGACCCTGAGGATTGGGAGCTGGACTTTTGTGGAGGGGGAGGACATTGCTCTGCTTACTGCTCTACTTTATGGCTGCCACTGATAGAGCTACTGGCAATAAAGTGATGGGAAAACATACAGTTTTGCTTCCGGTGACTTGTATGGTAATTGTGCATGTGTGTGTGCATGCTGCAGAGAAGGGTGGTCCAGAAAAGAAAATGTGGCCCTCATGTAATCCCTCTAGGGCAGATATGAATGTGATAGTTATTATGTATCTTTGTGTTTCCAGGGGCTACTGTAGTGACTTGAGTATGGCGTAGTAGGGGCTCGATTTGTGTTTCATGCATTGGTGTTTTAAAGAAATGGGTATATAGAGTTCAATAAAAATACAGAAGAAAAATCATATATTAGAGCAACCCAAATATGACAACACATTGGTTACATTAATTGCTGTTGAGATTCATCTTAGTACAATGTTAACTGATACACACAATCATAACCTAGAGACTGCACAGCGGTCCCCCCTCATTCATAGTTTTGCTTTTCACGGATTCAGTTACCCATGGTCAACTGCGGTCCAAAAACATTAAATAGAAAATTCCAGAGAAAAGCAATTCATAAGTTTTCAATTGTGTGACATTCTGAAGAGTGTGATGGAGTCTAACGCCATCCACTCTACCCCACCAGGGACTGTGAACCGTCCCCTTGTCCAGCGTACCCACACTGTATATGCTGCCTTCCCATCCGTCACTTGCTGCCTCATCTTGCTTGTCAGACCCACTGCCGTGGCAGTGCAGTGCCGTGTCCAAGCCAGCCTACAGTCGCCTGACGCCGCAGCACACGCCGCCATCACTCACCTCTCTTCATCTCGTCACGCAGGCACTGGACACCTCCCGTCGTCGCAGGAAGGGTGAGGACAGTGCAATGAGGCATTTTGAGAGAGAGACCACGTTCATATAACTTTTATTACAGTGCATTGTTAAAATAGTTCTATTTTATTATGTTATTGTTGTTAGCCTCTTATTGTCCCTAGTTTACAAATTAAACTTTATCATAGGTATGTATATATAGGAATAAACATAGTATATATAGGGTTTAGTACCCTTTGTGATTCCAGGCATCCACTCAGGGTCTTGGAACATATTCCCCACGGGTAAAGGGGGCCTCCTGAGCAAGTTTCCAGTGCCTTCTGCATCCTTGCAGACTCAGTGTCTTCTAGCAAGCGCCAGTGCTGTGCAGGTTTTCTGTTTCATCAGGGGTGAGCAAACTAAGGCCTGAGGGCCAAATCTGGCCTGCACACTGGGTTTGTTACCCGTGTCATTGGAACGCAGCTCTGCACATGTTTGTTTACAACTGATGGCCACTTTTGTGAAACAATGGCAGCGCTGGGTAGTCGCAGCAGAACGTGTGGCCCACAAAGCCTAAAATATTTACTCTGTGGCCACTTATAGAAAAAGTTTGGAAACCCTTCCCGTAGAGAATTGAACATTGGCAATCTTCCCTAGTTACAACACAAAGTTTGGTTAGCAAGAATACACCACTCTCTGGCTGCCTTGGGTATCAGGCTGTTCTCATTCCCTCAGTTATAGTATTTGCAGAAAAATGCTGTGGATGATCTTACTGCAAATAAGAAAAGTCTCAAGTTAATCAAAGCAGGCACTCAGATTGTTTAGATTTTTTTCCCCTAGCTACGTTTAGTGAGATAAATCGTGCTTCACTGTGGTGACTTGTAGATGACAGTAAAGCAAATGAAATTTTAATACAGCGACTATATTCATCTTGAAATTTTTTTAAAAAAGTAAAAATGTGTCTTCTGCGGGAAGTTGAACACAGTAAACGACTCAAAACTGTTATTGCATTGAGATGAATTGGAGTAAACAGTGCATCTCCAAAAATATCTCATAAATATCCTTAAATTATAACCATCTGCTTGATCTGCTGAGAAGTGACTAATTCCTGACACTTTTCCCTCTCCAGACTGCCCATTGATTGTACTGAGGATTGAGATCACAGTGGCTGATAACTAACTTGATAATCTAATCTAATAAGGCTTTATCTTGGTCTAGACTGGAAATCGAGGTTGCTTGCTATCTTCTAGAGCAGATTCCTATACTAATGACATTTTGCACCCTATAATTTTCATTTGTGGAAGAGCTGTCCTGTGCATTGTGAGATGCGTAACAGCATTCCTGGCCTCTACCCACTAGACGCCAGTAAAAACCCCTCCCATGGTGACAAGGTAAAATGCCTCCAGACACTGGTAAACGTCCCTGCAGAAGGGTGGTCAGACTGGCCCCCCAGTGGAGAGTCGTTCTAGAGGAATGGTTTTCGAAGAGACTTAGAAAGCACATGGCATTCTCTCATGTGAATCATTGCATGTTGTTATTTCAAATGGACTTTTATTCTTTTCCTTTTGCAGCCCTCCCCCGATTCCTCCCCCCCACCCCGCCCTTCCTCTTGGGCCGGGCTCTTATTAATGTCTAAATGCACTGCAAAGATGAGATTGCCTTGAATTCCTCCAGCTTCGCCTGATAACCCTGAGCGCGTTGCCGCTCTAAGCCAGATCAGCAGAACCAGGTCTGTGATCAGGTTCCGAGCGCTGGAGCACTTCGCTGTCGAGGCTGCTGTGATCAGAGCGGCTGGAGAATGAGTGTCTCTCTGATGTGGTCTTATCAGGCTGAGCCTAATATCAACCCTGTTAGAAGAGCTTTGTCCGATCTGCCCGTAGCTTTGTTCTGAACCGTTCAGTAACAGTTCAGTGGAGCAGAAAGAGCTCTGTGAATTGATATTATAAACCTGCATGCCTGTTTTATTCATTGCAGAGGCAACTGAATATAACACAAGTATTTATTTTTAGTGATTGGAGAACGGCATTTCTTTCCACTTCCCCTTTGTCACGGAATGCAGAAAACAAACACACACAAGGCTCTTTTTGGAACACAATCCCATTGAAAAGATATTGCCTATTGTTTCTTGTTTCAATTATTTTGCCTATCCTAAGTAGTATATGTGTGTGCATTGAATATGTATGTGTGTGTAATACCTATTACATTCGTTTGGATAATAAGGGGCCACAGGCTAGCAAATGTAATCCAATCACCACAGGTCTGGCCTATATCTCTCTCTGGCTGTTCTCTTGACCCCCACAGCCCCAATTTCATTGAGAGTGAGATTTTCTAGAAAAATTCATGAAACTTCATCATGTTTCATTCATCCCTTGCTCCTGGGCATTCGTTGCTGAAGGTCAGGAGCTGTGAAATTTCTCTTTAGTCCCATTGCTTTGATATGGCACAGGCCAGGCAATGAAGAAAATGAAGTGTGGAAAAATGGAGTTATGGCAATGACTTAAGTGTGAGGACGGGTCTGCTCAATGCGACCAGGTTGAAAACGAGGAGGCGTGGTGCTTTGTCTGAGTGGAGATTTCTTTAAGGGCAGGACCTCAAGGACGTCTGGGCATAGCCGGATGGCTCCGATGACAGGGTCACTTCAGTTCGTTAAAGCTCCATCTTCCATGATGGTGATGAAGATGATGATAAAAGTAATAGATTGAACCATATGACATTGGTGTTATTTGACAATTGTTTACCTACTTAAATGTCACTTTAGGATGATTCAACTTAATGATAAAAATAATAGCTAATCGCTATTAGGTAATTGCTAGGATCCAGGCACAGTGCTATTAGCATCACATAGATCAGCTCACTGGACCCACACAGCAACTCTCCACTGGAGGTACTGTTCACATCCCAACTTGAGAAATGAGGACACTGAGGCAATGGGAATAACTTGCCCAAGGTCACCAAATAGCAAAGCAGAGCTTTGAACTAGGGAGGTTGATATTATAGCCTATGCTATTCACCTGCACAGTACGCTCTTGGCTGGATAGCAGTTTTAGACAGATGTTCATACTTTCCACAGAGGGTCTTGCATTTTCATAAGGCTAGGGGAAAATGTGGTTTGTTATTTGTATGCAAGTCTCACTAATTATGAAGAGTACCAATAGGCCCCAGCCAACTGCTCACCACCTAGTAATGGGGCGTTGCCATCAACTTGGAATTCTAAGAATGGCCCACACCAGGTTTGCCTTGAGGGTCATGTGTTAAGCAGTAAAAGTCAGATTTCACCCCCATCAGCTTCACCAAACATTCACATTAGTTTTTTTTTTTTTTTTCCTGACAATTTCTGGGATTTCAGTTGTAAAACCTTTGTTTTCTAAATTCCATCCCACCTGTAGGAAAGGAAACAAAGCCAGTAACAGTTTTAGCAAAGATGCCAGACATGTGAGAATGGTAAGCTCTCTAAGAATAAATAAATAAAAAGGGATAACTGTGGTCTTCCTTTCAAAAACCTATATTCTCAGTCTTATCATGAGAAAAACATCAGACACATTCCATATGAGGGGCGTCCCACAAAAATGTCTGACTTTACGCTGTCAAGATGTTCAAAAACAAGGGAAGCCTGGGAAACTGTCACAGCCAAGGGGGGTCTAAGGAGACAGGATGCCTAAATGTCACCTGCTGTCCTGGACGGGGTCCTGGGGCAAAAAGGGACATGATATGCAAACTAAGGAAATCAGAGTGAAGTATGGACTTTAGTCAATAATAAAGCATTAATATTGTTTATTCATTGTGAAAGATGTACCAAATTACTGTTAGATGTTAATAATAGGGGAAATTAAGTGTTGAGATGTGCAAACTCTCTGTACTCTTTGCAACACTTGTGCAAATCTAAAACTAATCTAAAATAAAAATTTTATTTTGAGAAAAGAAAACACCATAAATACACAACAAATATTTAAAAACCAATAATTTTCCAGACTTTCCTGTTAATGAGGAGTTCTCACACAATAATGTAGAGTATTCCCTTTTAGATTTTTCATGGTGTACATCAGGCAATTAAAGGCTTTGAAAAGTCCCACTATAAACATCAACATAGTTGTGTGCTTATCTTTAACCCAGCTTTTCTCAAACTGATCTCACCATGGAATCCTTTTACTTGAAAAATAGCTATGCAGGGGTGAGGGGTGGGGGGTGGGGGGGACTTGGGTCACAAGCATCCCTGATTGCAAAGCTCTTCTTAGCACCTGTTTTTCCAGGAACTACCATTGGATCGCTTTCATATTCCTACTCCTCCCGAAAGCCTGTGGTAACTCCTTATTGCCTCAGTGCCAGTCCTCACCTTCAAACCACTTCTCTTCCCGGTCAATCCTACCCCACCTGAAATGCTCTCTTCTCTCTCCCACTCTTTCTCTAAGGAAGTGTGTCAGTCTCACACTTCCTAAGCGGGTTTGTGAAACTCAGATGGCTGGACCCACCCCCAGAATTTCTGATTCAATGCATCTGGGGTGGGACCTGGAGAACCTACGTTTCTCAGGAGATACCAGGAGATGTCAGTGCTCCCAGCCTGGAGGCCACGTACTAAAGCCACTGAAGTTCCTGCCCCCTGCTTGTGAGGTTGCCTTGTATCCCTCCATAGCCTCTACACTTCATCTTGCTCTCACATGTTGGCTCTTACTGTTCTCCATGCACTGGTTACCTAGTAACTGAAATAAATACTAGTGAAGCATTCCTCAATGGGTGTGGAATCCAGAAATGGATCAGATTCAAATAGGAAATAGGGAATATTTGGGCTTAACAAAAAGGATATATTTTTTTTTAACAGGAGGTCTGGGTCGCATGGTCAGTGTCATTATTTACTAGATGAGTGACTTCAGGCATATTTCCCAATGTCCGAAAGCTTGGGTTCTCTACTATAAAATGGGGATGACTTTCACCTTGTCAACTTTTGTGAGGATTAGTTGGTGGCACACATGTTAAGGTGCACATAGCAAGGCACGTTGCAGCTACTCAAGAACTATCACTTCTCTAACTGCAGAAAAGTTATTCCCAGACTTTGGTGTCTGTCAGAATCATGTGCAGAGCTTGTGGAAATGCAGAGTCCCAGGTTTGCCCCTGGAGATTCTGACTCATCAAGTCTGGGGCTGAATGTGAACATTTCACAAGCACTTGGCATAATTGCAATTCAAGTGGTCTACAGGCAATCCATTCATTCATTATTCATTTATTCACCTATTGAACAAGCATTTGTGGTGGGCCTCCATGTGCCGGTTGGAATTCCAGGTGTTAAGGATACAGCAAGGGAGAAGATAAAGACCAGACCTTCATAAAGTCAATGAGTAGTAACCACTATATGAATAAGTATATAATGAATGTCCAGGTCATGAGAAGTGACATAAAGTGGGAATCAAAGCAATGTAACAAGATAGAGATGGGATGGTCAGAGAAGGTCTTTCTGAAAAGCAAGAAAACATAAAAGTATCTACAATTCAAAGTTGGTTTTCTCTAATGTGAATCACAATCTAGCACAGATGTATTATAGTCATCTTTAGTTTGGGGGTTTCATTATTAGGAAACATTGATTTCCCAAACAATATGGTAGATCTTGTTTTGTTGAGTGTCCCCCATATCCTGATCGTTCTGCAAATATTATTTCTAGTCCCCAAAACAACTCTGCAGGGGAAGCATTTCATTTCCATGTTATAGACAAAGGAGCCTTGAAGAAGCCACCTGGTCACATGGCTAGTGAATGGCCAATGTTGGTTCTTCCTGCTATACCCTGTAGCCTTGAACATATAAAAATCCAAACTTTGTTTTCAAAATCATGATGATTCCAACTGTATAGTTTTAATCCTCTTAAAGAACCAGTTATTTTGTTGCCATTGTTCAAATTCATTATTTTGCCCTTTCCAGTAGTTTATAATCCTTGCTGCACTTTCAAATCCCCCAGGAGCAAGAGCTGGGTATCCAGGATTTGAAAGTCTTAGATGACTCTGATGTGTAGCCAGTATCAGGTATCACTGGCTAGTGTCATCATCCAAGAATAATAAATATTTCCTGTCTGTAGAACCAGTGGAGCTCTGGTTCACAATGTAAATCAAAAAAGGTAGCTATGAGCCAATACACTTGAGATTCATGATCACCAGGGGGATAAATCTCTCTGAAATAAGAAACACACCAGCCCTGACTGATGTGGCTCAGTTGGCTGGGCATTGTCTCGAAAGTAAAAGGTCACTGGTTCGATTCCTCGTCAGGGCACATGCCTGGGTTGCTGGTTCGGTCTCTGGTTGGGGTGTATACCAGAGACAACCAACCAATGTTTCTGTCTCACACCAACATATGTCTCCTTCTCCTTCTCCTTTCCTTCTCTGCTCTCTGAAAATAAATAAATTATAAAAAATAAGAAACTGCTAGTCCCTGGAACAGCCAGACAGGACGGCATTGTGGAAGAACACAGGCCTTGGAACCAAACCTAGGTTTCACACGCAGCTCTGCCCTCCTCTGGCTCTGTGATTTGGGGTGACGGACTACACTTGACCATCCTGACTGTACTATACCTAACATTGTTAAGAACGCAGGAGCTTCCCAACACTGTATTTTCTATTTTCTCTGTCTAATACACCAGTCCCAAGCAAGGAGTCCGAGTTGAGTCCAGTGAAGACGAGGAAAGGGCCCCAATTTCCTCTCCACCTGCAATGACTGCCTGACTTTTCCAGCACAGAAAAGTAGAAGAAAAGAAGGGTGCAGGAAAAAAAAAATTCTTTCCAGGCACTTTTTTCCCCCCAAAGTTATTCAAATCCAAATTTAGCACTCTTTCCTGGGGGAAAACAAAAAAAAAAAAAAAGAAGAAGAAGAACTGTCTTTTTCATGCATTTGCAGTGATAACTTTGCACCCAATAATGCTTGCTATGAATCTTGGACTAGTAGCGGTTTGGGCTAATAGGGATTTAGGGAGGGTGGAGGGGACAAGTAGCAATTAAGGCTGTTGTCTCCCTCCTTCCCTGAACCTCGTCTCTGCAGGACTGGTCCTCCCTCTGGCAGGCAGACCTCTGAGTCTCTCGTTCCTCTCTCGGCCCCTCCTTGCTTATTAAACTTGCAATCTGAAACAATTGCTCCCACTTTGTATTCCATGCAGCTGTAATATTTGCCCAACGATGAGCTCCATTCAGTGGTTTGTTAACCGAAATGGGAAGTGACAGACTCAATAAAAGGAAATCTCTGTGCCAAGGAAACAGATATTATTTCTCCCGCTTGCTTTCCCTTTTTCTCTTCCTCTCAGTTACTCTGTGCCGGGAATCGGCAGACTCAGAGCTTACAGACACAGCGAAGCTTCCTATTGATCCACGTCCAACTAATTTGATCAGAATAGAGACTTTTATTCCCTGTTGTTCCTCTCAGTGGTTCTCAGCAGATATGATTGAGTGCCTGGGCATCACCCCCGACCCCTGCTGATTGGTCTGAGGGAAGAAAGGAGGTGGAAGAACCTGGGTCCACCCTGCAGGCAGGGAGGGGCTTGCTGTGGACAGGACAGGAAATTACAAAAGGATGAAAGTTGGAGGGAGGAAGTATAAGATCCCGTCCTGGGATCAGCCTTCTTGTCTTTTCTGTCAGTGATGAGTTACAGAAAGCACCCACCATTCCCAACTGAGGAAAATCAGGGATCTATGGGTAATTTCTGGGTAATGACAACTCAGATGTTAGATGTGCTTTTATTTTTCACATATATTTGGGAATTAGTTATAAATAATAAAGGTAATGCTGACATTAAAAGTAATCTAACACCTATCAAAGCACGTGGACATCTCATTTAATCTCCACAACAACCCGCTGGAGGCCTCATTATTATTATGCACTTTTTTAGCAGAGAATTGGGTCTTGAAGCAGTAACTTGTCCAAGGACTGATAGCAGGCAGGGAGAAGCCCTGAGACCCAGTGCATGTCTCCTAAACTTGCACTTTGTTTAAAACTTGTTTTCTTTTAAATTTTGAAGATAATTGTTGATTCACTTACTGTTGTAAGAAATAACGCAAAGAGATGATCCCATATTCTCCTCACCCAGTTGCCCCCAATGGTAACAGCCAGCATACCTGTATCACGATACGACAACCAGAAAATTGGCATTGATATATCCGTCCACATTATTCAGATTTCACCAGCTTCACGTGTACTCAGTATGTGTGCATATGTACTTCTTTGTAATTCTTTCACCTGTGCAATTTTCTGTGACAGACCCCAGTCACCACACAGAGCCGTTCCGTTAGAAGGATCCCTGGCTCTGCCCTTTGCAGAGACAGCTACCTGCCTCCCCTCTCCAGCCCTAGGCGACCCCTAATCTCTTCACCATCTCTATAATTTTGTCATTTAAGAAATGCTACATAAAAAGTTTATGAAGTCCTTTCTTTTTGGTTATCCATCTTTGTGCGTGTTTGTGGTTACAGAACCAGTCCACGGACAGACTTTTTGTCGACTTAGCTTCTTGGTCCCTTCCAGTTCCTCTGTCATCTGCTACCTCCTTTTTGCTCCAGGTCTACTGAGATTAGATACACAATTGACGTGGGTGTAAGTCCCATACACACATCCCCCCTCCACCACTCCCATCCCAAGGATAGGCTCCAGATGTCATGGTGTGGGAATGCTACAAGACTCTCAGCTCCCATTCAGCCACTGGAGCCCAAGATATTCCCGTCACTGCCCATCCACATTCCCCACTCCCTACCCTCACCTCTGCCCCCAGGCCAATGTGATCTTCATTAACCATGCTGAGTCTAGGAGTAAGAGGACCAACTTCAGTGTCTGATCAATGAAGTCCACCCCAGAAGTCTCCACGCTCCCTACTGGTTAAAAAGTTATAGCAGAAGCAGAGGTTTGCTCAGGTCCTCTAGAGTACACCAGATAGGACTATGTGTTGTCTATGGTTGGGTAGAGGCTTCACCCCCAAATTTTATAGAATGCAGTATCTTTTGAATGTTGTGTAGCAAACAACCTTGACTCACCCATGGCCCAAAGTGTCCTGAAGCCTTCTCATGAAATGAAATGATCGTCGCCCCTCTTACATGTGAGTCAGGTGCCAGAGGTGGAGATCAGCCATCACACACACAAGGACTCTCATCTTCTCGATTTGTATCTGATACCAGTAAGGTCATTGACTAGAAATGGTTGGTATACACTGGGGGTGAGCAACAGGGTGGACTGGACTGTCTTTTGCCACAGGGCAATGTTAGGTTTGATTGGATCTTAGATTTGGGGGAGTTTTGCTCCCTTACTCTTGAAAGCCCAGAAAAGGTGAGGTCCGTCAATGGTAATTGCTCTGCAGAGTGCTCGATCTCTCTCTCTCTCTCTCTCTTTCCCCCTCTCTCCCCACCCCTTCCTCCCTGTCCCCTCCCTCTTCCTCTTCCTTTCTATTATTTATATTGTATCTCAGCCTAATTGGACACTGTTTTGTCCCCAAGCAGCTGGTGCCCCTCCTCAGACTTGTTTTCCCTCAATGGTGGTCCCCTTGTCTGGGCACCCTACACAGACCTGGAAGGTATTTCATTTCAGCACTCTTCCCCTACCCCCCAGGCTCCCATCTGAATTTGAGGAAGCCACCCCATTTGTGGATGTCAAGGGCAGAACCCCGCTCACTCCTGTGGCTCCATGCACCCAGAATCTTTGAGCAGGCAGACTCTATTGCGCCTTGTCAGGCCTGCCGCAGCTTTTGTTTCCCTGCACATTTGAATAATACATCTGATTACCATGGTAAACCTTGCGGCTTATGCAAGCTTGGACCTCCTGCCTAATTAACTGATGATAACAGGGCCCAATGCCCTTTCCCCTCTCCGAAGCCATCATGGACATGACAGTTCTTTTATCTTTCTTCCAAATTGACTTGCTCTCCCAACCCTTGCACAACCCCTGTTTTGTCTGTTTACCTCTCATGTCTTTGCCAGACTGTTAATTTTCCATGGCACCTCCTATCTGGTTGTAATTAACACATCGAACACGGAAGACATAGCTCTGCTTTTTGCAGATGCCTAATGGAGGTGTTTTCTTCCTCCACTAATTATAACCACTGTATTTTAGCAATCTGTGTTGACCTAAAAGGATCTGGGGTGTTTTTTTAATTGTTTTGGTTGAAGAACTAGTACAGTTTTGCATCTCAGTTTGGGCCACAGAGAACAAAGTCATTACCAATATATATTGTCAGTTTTTCTTTTCATAGCCATGAAAGTAACAAATGAGGTACATTTGTTGTCAGCCATCCTGCTCCGCATTTGGCAACTCTGCGAGATGTGGGTAATATTTGCTTTGGATATATGCTCTCACTCGAATCTAAATATTCTGCCTTGCTAATTATACAGATGGGGCACATGACCTATTCCATCAAGTGTGGAAATCCTCGGCAGATTGTGCATAGCTTCCCATCCCATTAGATTTTAGGGAAGCTGAGCCCTTGCCTCCACCAAACGTGAGACATGGAAACTGTTTATCATCTCGTGCTTAAGCTTAAGATTTAAGCTATAATGAATACAGGTTCAGAGAGATCAAGGTATAAGGAGAAGGTTGGTAGTTACAGCAATAAAAAGAGGAGCAAGAAGAGCAGCTTTACTGAAGGACTCTGGCTGGAATAATGATGATAGAATTGTCTAAATCGATACATCTCTTGTCAGACCCATGTCTGATGTTTGAATCAACCAGGCCTTTTCTCCAAGAGCTTTCCTTGATAATATTGAATTATTTATTATTTGTGTCTTTTCCCCCCTTCTCTTTCTGATGATTTTTTCTCACTCTGACTTAGTAAAATTTGTTTTTCATGCTGCCAGTTTCAATGTTGTCTATACTTTGATAAATAGCAGTAATTGGGCATAGAGCAGAAGTCATGTACAAATGTATGACTTCAATTACATCTAGAACATTTTTTTCTTTATATTGCTCTCCCCACCTTCTTATAAGTTCTGTTTTCTATAGCCCATAGTACTGAGCATTTTAAAGAATTATTCTTTGTCCAGGTGTTGGTATGCCCTCTGGAACCTATGTTAACTTTTTTAAAAATGTGGTCCTGCCCTTCCATCAGTCTGGGCAGACCTGGAAACACATCCTTTGATGCCTTTCCCTAATGAGCTCTCATAGATTCTTCTCACCTGACTGTCCCGCTGTGTCCGGCAGTGTGTGGTTTCTGTAGCCTAGTTTTCCTTGTTAAAGGTAGGGCTAAGGTAGGGAAGGTGACTTTTATAGACCAGGGTATAAATTTGTGCATAATGAAAAGTATGTAGAGGGCAGTACTTAAGAGAAGGAGAAGAAGGAGGAAGAGGAGGGTGAGAAGAAGGAAGAATGAAAACAAAATAAAGAAGAAACAGTCAGGGGTGGGGGAGAATCTTTCTTGTAACTCAAGTTTAAGAAAATTTTCTTCTTGGACACTAAATGTTTCTGATTCTAAGTACCCTTGTTTATGATTTGAAACCAAGAAGTACCCCTACTTGTGGTATATTTGTTAGCCAGCTGAATGCATACTTATAGTTTCACGTCAAATTTCAATACCAGCCCGGTGTTTGTTGATAATGGTTTGGCAATGGGGACATCAGCTAGTCACCACCAAGTTTTCTAAGGAGGGCATCCAATGTCTGACAATTTCTAAGTCACTGCTCAGGATGAACCAAACCTACAAGCTGGAAGAATGAAAGGTAGAGTTGAAAGCCTACCGAGGTGCTAAGTCGGACACAGCTTCCTGGGAACGCAGGCACACTGGCCTGAAGATGGCCTTCCCGGAAGAAGGGCAGTCACACAAACCACAGCCGAGTGTGTTGTGGGCAGCTCCCTCTGTGGCTCCAAATCCATACCTTTGAGTCTTGCTTCTGTGAGCACTTTTCTGAGAAGCAAAAACAGGACAGGACCCTGACGTATGCTTTTTAAGGGCATGTGCCTAGAAAGTGTTGATTTTTCAAAAACATTTTGTAAGGAGAAGCGAGCATTTAAAACACATTTTCAGCGAGGGTGTGTGCCCATGTGATTTTATTTCATGCCCACTCCCTCAAGCCATGCTTGTCCCATTTTAGTTAGAGGGAGAAAACAGAATAACAATCTTCAGAGCATCCGAGTGACAAAGGAATCATACTCTCTGTTAGTATCTGTAGGTGATGAAGCTGGGGCTTAACTAGACAGAGAGAAATTGAGTTGGCTCTGGCTGTCTGTGACTCTGGACCCCACCAGGTTGCTCTGTGTGTGTGTGTGTGAGGACTGCAATCAAACCACCTCTTCCACCAGTAGCTGTTAGGCACGGTGCTCGGAAACAGTCCTATTGTTTTAGATTTTCTTTCATATCATGTAGGTGTCTATACCATGCCACCCACACAGGAGAACAAGTGAGCTGTGAAATATATTCATTGTTAGAGCACCGGGGAAATGGCGCCCAGCAATCGCAGGTAATAATGTCCGACAGGCAAGGGAGGCCGCCAACATTACCTGCATTATTTCGGTTGCCTTTTTCATTATAGGTTCGGGAAATAGGCAGCAATTCGATTATGGCATGATTTGGGGTGGAATTGCTTGCGCTCCCTGACCTCGTCACTGGGGGATCAAATGAGAAGTCAGCTCAAATAAAGTTTATAATGCATTAACCGGACAGAGCAGTGCCTTACCCACAGTTTTTCATCTTCCAGGGGTCTGTGACCGCAGCCCAGATCTATCTGTACCTTAAGGCACCGGGAGGATTGGCTGAGATGTATGGGAGTGAGCAGAGGCGGCCAATGGTGTCCAAACCCCTCCCCTCCCGTGTGCAGCGCTTGTGCCTCTGCAGCCTGGGTGAAGCTGTGTGATTAATAGCACAGAGGGAACCTGCTTGTTGGATTATTAATTTCCTGTCCCCTTTGCCTTACTTTTTCCCTTTGCACATACTCCTGATGCATTTTTGCTCTGTGCCTTTTGCCCACCCCTCCATCCCTCCTTTTCTTTCCTCTGGGCCACCTTTCCTCCCAGGGAGCCAACCACTAGCATTTCACACTGATGCCTGGCCATCCGCTGCATGCTGCTGGCTTCGCACCTGGGGTGAGTTTCTCTCTTCCCATTGGGGACTCTGTTTCTGAAAAGAGGAGATAGAGGGGGAGGGGGGTGGAAAGAGAGAGAGAAAAAGGATTGAATTATGAATTTGAGGAGGTACATTAGGCACAGGCTTGGTCTTCAGTTAGGAGAGGCCCAAAAAGCTAGACAAGTTCACCAAGTAACAGCACCGCACCCCGTCCCAGCTGCTGCGTGGAGAAACAGGGTTTCCCTTAGTACATTAATTGCATCTCTTCTTACCAGTTCTAGACACAAAGAGTGCACAATGAGAAAAAAAATGGGAATAATGACCGGTAATTGCATGGCAGTCATACTAAAAGATATTTGGGGTGCCAGAGTTCCATCTGACAGCAGAATTGTGGAAGGGAGTAAGGAAGAGATTTGGGAGGTTTCTGGGGTGACTTGCGAGTTTGGAGTAGTTGTCATCAAAGCTCCTGTCATCGTCTGTGCCCCTAGGGTGCCAGCCGTCCCTTCTTCACACAGTTGGAAAGGAGTGTTTCATGCTGTTAGCACAGGACACTTTGTAGCCGGGCATGTGATCTGAGGACTTCTGGTTTTGATTTGCTGATTTGCCTATGTGTGCAGTTGGTACGAAAGACACAGACGAGGCTGGCTGCGTCCCTTCCCACGTTCCATGATGCCCAGCTCTGTCCCGCGTCTCTTCTCACTGCTCTGGGAGGATTTCTTTCCTCCTCTTCGAATCTGTCCCCTCCTAGAAATCAGCAGGATTCGTACACAGCAGGAGGGTGGGGGAAGTGGTATGCACGATGTCCAAGAGGTGTCTTTATGGGTGTGACAATCTGTCTGCAGAAAACCTTGTGTTTTAATCTGAAAAAGGTCACCCTTTGTGGAGATGGCCTTGAAGCCCCCCAAATCTCACAGGATGGAGAACGAAAGGGAGTTGACGTTAGTCATTCTCTTTATATAATTTCAGCAGTAGGCAGGAAAAATCTTCCAAGCTGATTATTCCTTTGGTTTAGTCAGAGTCCTTTTTTAAAGCATTTAGAGCTTCCTAAGCAGTGGATTTTGAGGGAAAAGAACTGTGCAACGACGTAATGACCGCTGTGCCAGCAGCAGGGCTGGCCATGGCATTTTACTTTCGGACTTCGCACATGCTCACTTACGCTTTATCTAACGTTGGATCACTGGCAAGCCTTTTTGTTTCCCTCACCAACACCCCCGGGTACATGCTGACCACGTGTTGGTTTGTTTATTACACAGCACCCAGCACAAGAAGTAAATGGAAACTATTTACGGAAGGGGACAGCATTTCAACTTTGAAGGTTTTGGGCCATGGTATCATCCTGAAACAAAATCAAAAACAAACAAACAAAAGTAGGGTCACTCAGAGCAACCAGATTATCACCTTGAGTTTCCAATTAATTTTTCTTCAGTTTCTTGGCCTTCCTCAGGGAATAACAGATACTCTTTGGACTGAATGTCCACTAGAGAAGTAAAAAGTGATGCTCCAAAGCTGATAGGATGCTGAGAAGTTTGAGCACTAAGAAGAATGATATTTGTCGCAGCAATGGACTTAATTTTTCAATACAAATCTTCCATTATGCTATTTTGAAAGATAAAAAGATTTTCTTTAAAAAAAATCTTGGTTTATTATCTATCTATGGCAAGTGCTGTTTCTTTTCTTTCTTTTTTTTTTTTTTTCCAGGAAAAGACTTATACCGGTGGAAAATAATCTCATTGGGACAGAGGAAATTTTTAAAATTATGTTTTAAAGTGCATTTTTTGCAGTGCAGTGTGAAAATCCCAACATCTCTTAATGTTTCACTTAGAACACAAAATAGATTCAATGAGAAAACTTAAAAAAGATTTTTTTTTTCACTGTGACTTTTTATTAACCCGCAAGGGGGCAGGTAGTATTTGATGAGCAATATATGAACTGGCTTCCCTCCTCATCTTCATCATTTCCTTCACCTCCCCTCCTTCATTTTCCTTGCAGCAGCCTTCTAGAGAATCATTTGATAGGAAGCTTTCTCTACTTGGGAAATTCCAAAGGACTGCAGCCCTTCTTTAAAGGTCTTAGGTAACATTTATATTTGAATGAATCTCGTTTCAGCTTTAACTATCAGCTCATTTCTGGCGATCTTTGTTTCCAGTTTGCAGAATGTTTCTTCTGAGACAATATGGATTCCTCTTCTTCATTCTGTTACCAAACTTCTCCCGATAAATAATGAAGCTGTTAAGCCCTGAGAGTAAGCTTTGAAAAGAGTCCTTACCCCACCTGGGAAAAAGCTCCAAACATTTGAAAAAGAAAAGGCACCACTGTTGTGTAACAGTTCTTAAAATACTGCCTTGTTAATTTGTTTCCATTTTACAAGGACGTTATGCCAACAGTGATAAATGAAATGTATCTCTCCCCCCACCCCTAAAAAGGCTGCCTTCCAGATTCTCCTCTGTGTTTACAGAAATGTGCTCTATTCAAAGCTGGGATCAATTGTTCATGCACACTGGCATTCATTTGTTCAAGGCGGCATCTGGGCCTCAGATGTTGGGAGCGACCCGTGGAGGCAGAGCGCTATTAATAGTGAGGCTTATCTCGTCCAGGGGCATAATCATTTTAGCATGCTCCAGAAAAAGCCAGCATGCAGCTCTCTGCCCACCTTCGCCCGGGCAGGGTCCGCACCTTCCAAAGGCAAACACAGCCAAAAAGAACTCTGAAAGAAGTGATTAGAGTCCTGATTGCTCTACAAATTGAGCCTTTTTTCTGCTTGACAGTGATCCTGGCATAGTCTCCCCACTTAATCCTTGCTAGCAATTTGCCTATAGTTCCAGCTAACAAGAGGTGATTAGAGGGGAGTTTCCCGTCACTACTTAACACCCAGCTCTAGGTCAACATGAGCACAGGCAACAGGATCGGGCGTTCTCCCCTTAGCTCGCCACCTCTGGATGCATTAGCCTGGCAGTCAGCTAGTGACAGTTTTCGAGCACCAGCCAGAGTTCCTGAACAGCATCTGTTAGCAGTTATTCAGCGCCCCATGTATCGAGGAAATCCAGGAAGGATGGAGAGAAGGCCTGTTGTTTTTCAAACCAAAACCAGAGAGCTAAGCCAGGACAGAGGGTCTCTCCCATGAAAGTTAGGAGGACAAGGTGCTGAGTGGCCCTCTGGGGGTTCTGTTTTGACATCAAGAAGGTGACAAGACCCATTCATTGCATAGTTTACCTGTCCTCTGCCAGGACCGTGTCTCAGGGTAGAAGCTACACAACACAGAACACGCAGGTGCTGTGGGCTATGGAGGTGTGAGAAGAGGCAGCAGGCTGGTGTGGGGTTAGGTGGGTGGTTCCCATCCCAGAGGCATGAGCCGAGTTGGCAACCCCTGGAGGGCTTAGTAAAACCTCCAGGTTTCTGATTCAGCAGGGCTGGGGTAGAGCCAGAGGATTTGCATTCCCACAAATCCCCAGGAGAAACTGTTGCTGCTGCTGCTGCTGCTGCTGCTGCAGGTCTGAATCTCACTTTGAGAACCTCTGGTGTGCTTTGACAGGCTTGGTCTTTGCTGACAGTGAAGTGCACCCCCAGCCTCCCTGCTGAACACCCATGTGTGGCTCCCCATTATCTTAAAAAAATAGTCCCAATTCTTTAAGTGACTTCTGAGGTCCTTTGTAATTTGTCCACCCTTTCTCCTCGAGTCTTCCTTCCCCCTGCCCAAGCTATTAATTGTGAACATTCCTGGAGCCCCCACCAGGAAGATGTTTTTCCACTCTGAAAATGTTCCTCCCTGGAAAGTTCTTACCCATCTATTAAGTTGGTGCTCGACCACTGCCTCCGCTGAAGGCCCTGGCTGAGCCTGCTGCTCCCTGCAAATCTGAATGCCATAGCTCCTCACATGCACTTGCCTGATGGATGTATCACAGCAGATGAGGGTGCTGATGCTGTGTCTTTCTCCTCGAAGTCGGGGATCCCTTTTTATGCATTTTATTTCCCCAGCACCTACTCTGCGCCTGACACATGGTCATTGCGCACTAACATTTTGTTGTTGAATAAATTAGGTCTTGCATAAAGCAAATATGTCTAATGGGAAGTATTATCAAATAGTAAAGATCAAACTTTGAAGTCAGGTCATCCATGTCTGAGTTTTCACACAGCCATATTGAAGGTTTTTTTTTTCTTTTTCTTTTTACTTTGGGGGCCATTCACTTCCCCTCTCTGAGACTCAGTCTTATACACCTTTATAATGGAAATATTAATAATGATGATGATAATAGTAATAGTGATAGTATTGGTAGCAGTAATGGTTCTACTGCTACTTCCTTCACGTGTAGGTAATACAATGCACAGCACCATGTCTGACACGTAGCAAAATTTCAGTATAGGGGGAGGTGTGTCTTATTTCCTTTGTCTTATCTGGGATCCACACTGGGGGAATACTGATCAGATCTCTGGGAATCAGTGGGTGAAAGTGGAGAGGAAGCCACACAGGACGATAGGGCAATTGAGCAGTGCACCTGGCATCCCCTGAAGTTAATGTTAGGAATGTAATGCTGTGAATTGACTTAACTGCAGGGGATATTTGTCAAGGGACCGAAGCAAAGCACATCCCTCTCTTACCTCTCTGTGCCCTGCTCTCCCATCCCCAGCAACGCTGGCTTCTTTCTCATGCCAGAGCATGCTGGGATCTTGAAGACTTTACACAAACCATCCTGTCTCTCCCTCCTTCACCCCCTTCTCATTTACCTGCTGTTGATTTAAATATCATCTGTCCTCAGAGAAGTCTTCTTCTCTCGCCAGTTCATCCAAGGTGATCTTTTGAGATTGCTTGTGTTTTCTCAGCCAGCACCCGTACCTTTCTTTCATAGCAATGGTGGCAGCTTGCAATTATTTTATATGCATTCAATGTTTCTTTCTCTTTCTCTGCAATAAACTCCATGAAGGTGGAAAACAGCCCATTCTGTCCTTTCTTAAACCCTCGGAACCTAGTATAGTGCCTGACATCTAGTAAGTGAGACGGAAATAGTCATTAAATGATGAACAACTGATGGGAGGAAGTGATCAGAGCCGCTGGATAACTATGGTGGGTCAAGGCGCAGGTGATGTACGCTTTGCTCAGGGAACCTGCGATGTCCATTGTTGGAAAAAGCACACAGGATCCTTTGGTTCCCAGCCCGCGTTCAATCCACAGAGCTACACCAGCCGGGCCTAACCTAATTCTTTACAAAGAGTAGATGCTCAATAGAAATTGGCTGAATGAATGAATTTATTTTTTACTTTCTTTTCACTAATTCTATAACCCAGCCAAATGGATTTATCATTAATCCAGCATGCTTAAATATTTTGAATAAATAATGTGCCATGGGCTCACTGTATACATTTCAGCCTCATGTCTTTGCCCACAACTATTTCCTGTTTGGATCCATGTTAACTGTTTTCTTGTTGTTGTTGATTTATTCTCCAAAAACAAAGATGTTAAGAACAATTCCAAAACAACTTCCCCCTTGGATTAAAAAATAGCACCCAACCATCACTGTCCCTATAGTAATTGACAGCATATTATGGTACAGGACACTGGTCTTCAAGTTCAGTGAACTAGGTCCCCATTTGAATGCTGCCCCCTTGTTAGCTAGATGCTCATGTAAAAGGAGGTGGTAATGGGACTGGGCTGTCATGAACATTAAACAGAGTAACTCATGTGTGTGGTATGACTGGAAAGAACCTGGCATAGGTACATGCCAAGGGACCTTAGCTTGCATGTTTCTTGGACTCAGGTAAAGAGAAGCACATGTGCTTGAATCTATGTTGGGTGGAGGGTCTGCTTTCACCACCATCACGAGGAATCCAACCCATTCATGGGGCTCCAGTGGACTCAGGCTCTTCAGAACAACCACCCCGATCATAAGTGGACATAGAGATTATCTGCTGCGTATCCTGTACTATCCTGCGTATCCTGCTGGCCTTCTACATGATTATCTCAACAAATCCCTTTCATTAACTTCAACAAGAGACCCTCTATTTTATGTCTCCTTAAACTTATTCTGGTAAAATACACATAACATAAAATTTACCATTGGTGACATAGTAAATTCACAATGGTCTGTGACCATCATCTTGTCTAGTTCCAGGACATTTCCATAACCCCAACGGAAATCCATACCCGTTCATCAGCCAGTCTCTGTCACCCCTCTCCTGAGCCCCTAACAAAATCTATAGAACAAAGACATAGAAAAGTTCATTGACCTGCTTTAGACCCACATTAGTAAGTGGTAGACCTGGCATTTAAAACCAGGAAGCCATCCCTGTGCAGAGCACTATTTTGCTAAGTGAATTACCTCCCCATTAGAGAGAACTTTCCCCATCACACTGTCTATGCAAGGGTTGTGTCTAGTTGACCCAAAGGTAACTGTCTCTGAGGCTTCATTAAGGGATTTGTATCATTCCCAGCAATGGGAAGCCTGCGTCTCCTGGAGTCTGTCCTCCTACCCTCTCTCTGTCTGCTTTTCCTACCCCAGCCCAGCAGGAGGGAGGTTGTCACACTAGCTGTTGGGGGAGGATGTGTCCTCAGGCCCTGGTCCCCACAGGTGTGGTCCTCAAGGAAACTGCCAGAAGGGATGTTTGAGGCCAATCCAGTTCTTTACCTGGGACAGGAATGTGGCTCTAAGACAACCTGTCCACTTTTCTTAATTTAGATCCTTATCTCAAAGATAGGGTATGACTCCCAAGGTGCAACAGAATTCTGGGAGAGAAGTAAACTTGGGGATTCTGCTAAAAAAAATCTCTGCATGAATGATTTCCAGGGAAAAATCTAATCTGTTGGCCCCTTTGTCTTTAATTTTCAGAAATATTTGGAATTCCTGTTTCAGAAGAGAGATTTGGGGGGAATTCAACTAATGCTTCGGAATGTCTACTGAGGCTATTAGGGAAAACTACCACCCAGGGCACATTGCTCCTTAAACATATAGGATTCTTCATCTCATACCAGAATCCACAAGCCTCTTTTTTGTAAAGGGTCAGACAGTAATTATTTTAGGCTTGTGGGCCATCTGGTCCCTGTCACAACTACTCGACTCTGCTGTTTTAGTGTGAAAGCAGCCGTAGACAATACCTAAACCAATGGGTATGACCATGTTCTAAACGAACTTTATTTATGAAAACAGGTGGTAGGCTGAATTGGGCCCATTGGCCATAGCTTAGACCACTGACCTAGACATCAGAAAACACCCTGTTCTGTGAAGTGTGGATTTTTCCCAAGATTTCTGCTGATTCTCAGGAACTACTGCTCTCCTGCCTTCTCTATCCCTCTCTTATCCATAAATTTGCATGCGTGACCACCTCTATTTTCTGGACATATCAACAGAACCAACAGCTTGCAGAGTTTCACCTAGAGAATCCGTTCTTTCAAGAAGCATTTGCAAATAGTGTAGACTTTCCTCGGCAAATAAGATGTAAACATCCCAAGTAGTCATTCTTGTTTTCCCCAGATCCTTCCTCAGGTAGCCATGGGGGCTGGAAGGACAGGGAGTGGGAGAGGGGTGCCTCTAGCCTTCCCCCGACAAATTTCGCAACTTTGCCGGGTCCTTTCTTTTTCCTCCTGAAACTTCATGGGGAATTTTAGATTTCTGTGTCTTTAGAATTCAGAAGAATTTCTAGCCTCTTGTGAGGTAGGTATGGATCAGCACAGAGGTCCTTGAAGGGGGTGGGGGTAGTGATGGGGGAACATCCAATCCTACTTCAAGCTCTCAGCTGTTACCCAGCCATTCTCCGCCGTGAAGGCAATATTGTCCCTAAAGGAATTCTGACTAGTATTTTCTTTCCCCTCTCTATCTCATCATACAAAGATGGCATGCCCTTTGTTCTTAGGATCTTAAAGTCTAATAGGAAAGATACACCATTTAGGTCAATTATAAAGCAGTGAAACAAATGCATAGTGCTCTGTGGGATCCGGACTAAAAGGTGATGCAATCTCACTAAAAGATTGCCCAAAGGAAGTAGCATCTGAGTTGGGTCTTCTGACATTCATGTGATGTAAGTGAAACCTATCTGACTTCAAATGTTTAGAGAGTTGTCTGAGAGAAAGATCATCAATTCATTTTCTGTAAGAGCAGAAATAGAATAGTTCATCCATCCATCTTCCTTCCTTCCTTCCTTCCTTCCTCCCTCCCTCCCTCCCTTCTTCCTTCTTTCCTTCCTTCTTTCCTTTCCTCCATCCATCCATTCATCTTAAAAATATTTAACATCTGCTGTGTATCATTCATTGAGCAAAATGGCAATGAGAAAAATGAAAAGACAAAGAAGGACAATTCTGAAGGATTTTAGAAAGGTGTGGTAGACAGGTATGTTAGACAATCAATTATAAACTGAATAAGTAAGTGGAATCTTGGACAGGGTATTAATGTGAGAGTTGAAGATGAACAATTAGTCCTGTTGAATGTACTTGAAGACATTAAAGGCTGAATGATCTTGAAGACATTAAAAGGCATTAACCAGGTAAAAAGGAAGAAAGATCAGGGATGCCTGTGGTAGAGGAGAGTGCAGAAAAAAATCATGAACAAGGTAACAGTGCAGACACTCGGTGTTGTGAGAGATGATACAAGAGATGGACCTGGGAAGTAAGGCAAGGGCCAGCACGCAAGGGTCAGCATGAAGGACCGCACCCTTCCAGGTTCTAGGGAGCCCCTGCAGGTTAGTATTTTAAAAATATGTTTTATTTTAGAATAGTTTTAACTTTATGGAAAAGTTGCTAAGATAGTACAGTGGGTTCCCACGTACCCTACACCCAGTTCTCCTTATCATTAATATCTTACGTTGCTATGGTACATTTATCACGACTAATGAACCAATATTGATACACTGTTGTTAGCTAAAGTCCATATTTTATTCAGATTTCCTTAATTTTTATTTAATTTCCCTTTTCTATTCCTGGATCCCATCCAGGATCCCACATTACATTTAGTCATCATGTCTCCTTAATCCCTTCTGGTATGCGGCAATTTTTAGACGTTCTTTGTTTTTGATACCTTGATGGATTAAAGTCATATTGGCCAGGCATTTTGTAGTGTGTCTTTCTACTTAGTGTGTCTGATGTGTTTCTCACAGTTAGGCTGAGGTTATGGGTTTGAGAAGGGAGGTCACGGAGGAAAAGCATTGTGCTCATCACACCCTGTCAAGGGTACATACTGTCAGACTCATCACTGCTGACGTTTACCTTGATCATCTGGCTGAGGTAGCATTTGTCAGGTTTCTCCATTGTAACATTCATTACTCTTTTTTATTCCCTGTCATACTGTGCTCTTTGGAAAGAAGTCACTGTATGCAGCCCATACTTAAGGACTGGACAGCCAGACTCCACCTTGGAGAGCAAGAAGCACTCGTGCTCATGGGAGATTTAAGCAGAAAAGGGACCTGTTTGAAGCGCCATGGGTGGAAAAATGCAAGGAGAACTATTACAAGCCAACTTCAAGCACATTTGGCTCACTACCAGGAAAAGTACCAACCCCTTAAAACTGTTTGGTTGTGGGTGTTAGTACTCAAGAGGGTTCAGTGCAAGGATAAATAAGATTCTTTAAAGGTCTTTATCATCCAAGCAGAAATCATAGCCAAACGACTTCAGATCTTGTCTGAAAAAAAGCCAGAGTTTCATGCTTCTGTTCAGAAGGTTGCATTTCAACCTCAGGGTTGCCCCGCTGTGGCATGTGTGTACACATGTTTCCCCATGGATATGACCAACGAAGCCACCACTTGTTCACTTGCTGAAGTCCTTCAACATCACTGCAACAAAACAGTTTGTCTCTCACACAGCAACTGCTTTTCCTTTCCCTCTCTATGATATCATCAGTTACAACATTTTCTTCCTCCTTCTCTGGCATACTTTTCTAAGGAGGGTGTGGCCTGGACCCTCCTGTACCATGGGACCTTCCCTCCTCATGTACAAACAACTCTGTTGATGACAGTGTAATTTAAGGCAGCCTTTTCAGAGGGCAACTCAGCAGTACCTTTCCAAGTTAAAATACTTCTATCTTCTGGCCAAGTACTACATATTTTTTTCCAGTAGAATTATTCAATTTTTTTTTCATTTAACAATAGGTCATGGACATTTTTTTCTACTTGCAGATGTTTATGTTATTTCCAGTTTGGTTTTTTTTTCATGCCCTTTATTTGTATCTCAGATTATCTTGGCAGGCAAACTTGAGTGAATGTGTTTGAACTTATGTGTATGGCTTCATGTGAGATATTTTACAAGAAGTAGAATTGCCTGTTCAAAAGTTAGGGACATTTGAATTTTTACAGAGTCTATCAGATCCAAAATAACTGGCTGAAGGTATATTCACAACACAGTCCCAAGAGTATTGCATTATGCTTCATCCTTACTATACCCCTGGCAAGACAGATGCACTCATTCCCATTTCAGATATAAGGGAACTGAGGCTCACTGAGGTTAAAGAACTGGCCCTGAGTTTCTTCCAGTCTAAGTGAGATATCTAGAAAATTATTTGGTCTCCTTTTTGAGACCTTCCCAACATATAAAACCTCCCAAGCCTAAAAGAAGCCCTGGCACAAATGCATTACCATAGGACACATTTAATCTGCTTTCCGATTCTGTTCTAGAATTTTCCAAGTTCATAGTCATGAAATAAATGTGTAACCCTATACTGGGCTGAAATTTAATTATCTTTTTCCCCCTCACTTTTCTATTATGTTAAATTAGTACATTTCTCCAAAGAGGCAGTTCCTACTTTGGGGGGTGTAAGAGGAGTCCTGTCCATCAAACCTGATACAAATGAGTGATACTTCTGTAGCAGAGCAGATCCCAGGCTCTCTGGTGTCAGCCTTTGTGGGAAGGGTGTTAAGAGAGACTAAAGGACACTGTCGGGGCGTTATTAATGTTAAAAATTGTTGACATTCCATGCAGTGTGTTTTTCTAATTAGAGTCAAGCTGCAGAGTACCATTTCCATAATCAACATGGGAACAGAAACTCAGCAAAATTTCATGTATTTGCAATGAAACTGCTCCCCGGCAACATAAAAATGGCTTTTATAACATAAAGGCTGTAATTAGAATAAGTCAAATCAGTTGGAAACGATTAAGGCCAGAGTAGGCAAAGCTGCCTTCTAAATATTTGTCTGGAGATTAGCTGACTCCTGCAGCCCCGAGAAGCATCTTTGATTTTCTTATACTGCTCAACATGGCAAACATAATCCTGCGGAAGGCAAATGAACACAGATTTAGATGTGCTAGTTGGCCCCTTCTGCAATTTGACAGGAGGCAAGCCAATTGGAAGCCAAGTCAGAAAAAAAAATGAATATAGGGTCACATTAGACAAATTACTTTTTAAAAAAAGCACCCCGTTATCATAAATTTAAATTCTTTTAAAACGTGCTGGGTCTTTGAAGCTTTTAGGATGTACTTTAGAAGTCCACGTGGAATAATTCCCTGCCTGTCAATGCGACAATTGATGCGCGTCTCATTGTATTTAAAATTATAGCTCTGAGGTGGGACTTGCTCCATGCTGCTTGTCTGACATCAGCTATTAAAATACAAGTAAATCTTGGCAGGTGGAAATTTAAAGAAGAAAAAAAGATTATAGAATAAAAATCAGAATTGTTAACATTAATTTGCTAACCAGGGGATACTGGCGATGGATAGTTCTCCATGTCCACTAATAGGATGCCAAGATGAAGAATTTCTTATTCTAGCCAGGGATGGGATGGAGGTTATGAATGGGACTAGAAAGGGTAAAAAGTTCATGGTTTGCATCTTTTGAGGCCAAAGTGGCTAAAATGACTTGGCAAGCTCCTTCTATTACATCTGGACCAGTAGTTTAGCCCTGTGCTAGGATGGCAGAAGAAGGCAGTCAGGAGAGAGGGCAGAAAATAATTGCTCTTGAGACCAGGCTGGAACATGTACGGACTCTTGCTTTCCTTGAGAGGGGCATGATTCATCCTGACAGGTTCCCCACTCATTTGTAAGCCCTTCAGAATCCCAAACTTGTGTGCGTGCCTGCATTTATCCATTGAAAATATAATCAGCCTAATGCATTCTCTTACTGAATTTTAAACCAGCCCATTAAAACTCCTTTAACGTGCTAAAGTCGGCTTCAGAGAGGGTTTCCATTTCATCTTTATTGAGCTGAGGCTATGGTTCGCTCTCCCCTTGCACCACAGTGAGTGCCTGTCAATAATTCAATAGCGTAGCCTTGAAGGGCCCAAGCCCAACCTCGACTTTCAACCAAGCCAAGCAGCTTGTCAAAGCCTGATGCGCTGTCAATGGCCGACTGATCTATACTGCATGAATCTCCCCTCAGCTCTTGATGTGTCCCTGGGAATAAAAGAAAGCCATTTCAGAAGTCAGCCCAGTGAGAAGCACCTGTTTGTAGAGAATCTTTAATGAGGTCAGGTCGCGCCGTGGTGGGGTGTAGTCCCAGCCACCGTTGGGCTTTGTTTTAGTTGAGCCAATGTGGGGTCTCTCCATGAGCACAGGGCGTGGAGGACCACATTCACGGCACTGGGGGATGGCTGTCCTTCTGGCTGACTCTCCTTTAAGCATATCTTTGCATTGCGTTTGTCTTCACTGTTGCAGGAGACCTTGAACCCAAAGATCCAGTTCAGGGAGCAAAAACTACTAATCCCATGATCATGCCACAGCCTGGCCTTCTCCATGTATCCAGTGGCAGCGATTTGGAGCTTCCTGGCCCATCCCCTCGTAAACATCATGAGTCTTTGTTGGCTGAAGGAGTCCATGAAAGGCAGATGAGAACTACAGCCTCTTCTTCTTCAATGAAAAACACACACATTTGTTCTAAAAAAAAAAAAAAAAAATTGTATTCTTCCAGTCGGGCATGATTTTTTACCCAGAATTACCTACCTAGCCCTTGACATCACCAAGCCCTGAAGGTTGGCATAAATGAGATTTGAAATATCTCCCCTAAAAAAGGCCACAAGGAGAGAACCTAATCCATGTTTTAAATGCAAAATGTCTTGAGTCCCAATGCTGCTCAGTTTTTCCTGAAGATAAATTTTTGCTGGATTAAATAACTGTTTTAAAGGCACTAGTCATGCAAGTGCTGTCTCATTTGTGACTGTATTTGCATTGCTAATGGATGTGTATCTTCCTTATGCATAGTCTTTCCCAAGCAGCCACCCCCAAATTTACAGATTTCTTGCTTGTCAAATTGGAGTCTGCGAAGAGGTGGCAATAATGTAGATGGAAAAGAGAAGCGGCGATGTGTTAAAAGCTAATAGAAAACTGTTACACTGGAATAGATTCATGGTGTAGACTCCTGCTTCCTTTAACCGCAAAACAACCGAATCATTTCTGATAAGGTAAACCAAGCCACCATGGCCTTGTGGTCTTCCCAAATAAACAGCACAGCCTGTTTTACCCCAGCCACAGAGAGAGCAAAGGTGGAGAATTAACAGTAGGCGGAAGCAAGATTGTTTCTGCAGGTGAAGGAAAGGGAAGAGAAAATTAATATGATGATTTTAGGGAAGGAAATCCCGCCCAAGGGCACGTCCCCTTGTGTGCCCCCAACCCTATAGATGAGGGCGAGGTGGAGACCCAGGGAGCTGGAATGCTACGGCTGCTTAGGCAGTCAGTGGCTGAGGTGAGTCAGCAAATCTTCAGGCTTCCAGAAAGGCAGGCCTTTGAGATCTTGTAATATTTATACTTTTTTATTTGGAGAGATTTTTTAAAATTCATTCATTAATTGATTTTTTTTGTTTTACACATGTTTGTCAAAGTCTCAGGTGAACAGACAAAATGATATACATGAAGTGGAACATATCTGTTTGTGGCTTGGTAGGAGAACAGACAGAAAAGAAATGAAACCCACGCACATCTTTGCTTCCTCAACTCTCCCTCTTCCTCACTATTCCCTAGCTTTAGCAGCCCCCCTAGGAGGTTGCAAAGAATCCTCAGGGATTAGCCTGGCCCAGTGTGAGAACTATTAATCAGATTCAGCTACATGCTCTAATGGCAGTGGTAGATGAAGTGACATCCCTGGCTCCTGGTGAGAGAGGGCTCAGACCAGGACTCCTGGGCTCCACCAGGGGTCCCAGAGCAAACCTCTCTTGTTTTATTGAAACCCAAGGCAGTCATGGAATCCATGCTGCATGCGCATGACTTGGTGATTCTGGAAGCTCTATTAGGCTGATAATCTATGTTTTAAGAACAATCATCACCAACGACTTTGGCACTAGTGGAGCTATTAGTATATTAGTTCCATTTGAGATGGTTAAATGCTTTTGGAAACTGTAAGCCCTACCTAATAAAGTTTAATTTAAAACAGTTAGTGTCATAGAACTTTAGTCTGAGAGATGCAAATCCATGAGCCCCACCTTTACAGAAGAGCAGAGAAGGAAGGGTCTATAGGATTTCCATTTGCATTGATGTGGTGTTGTCACCAGGTGATGGTAAAACTAATTCCCCTACTGATTAAGTTTCTTTCTCAGATCATGTGCTATAAACTGAAATCTAGACTTTTCTTTGGTCCATATGTTGGAAGCAGAGAGAATAGCACCAGATGTTTGCAGGTGGCCTCAGACAGGACCTTGATTCAGCAACCTTGGTACTTGAGTTCTGGTTAAGAAGGAATTCAGATTCAAGACTCAAACTATAAGAGAAAATTTATTTAGAAAGTCACAGAGGGAGAGGAATGAGTGGTAGAGGAAATGGGCTCAGGAAACAAGTTACAGAGGCAAAGAAGAGTCCTTGTAGCTTAGGAGAAGGGAAAAAATGGTAATGCACCTGGGCAGGGGAAGAAAAGTGGGAAGGGAGCTGTGACTGGTATGGCTCAGTGGATTGGGCATTGTCCTGCAGACTGAAAGGTTGCTGTTTGATTCCCAGTCTGAGCACATGCCTGGGTTGCAGGCCAGGTCCCCAGTTGGGTGCGTGCCAGAGGTAACCCATCAATGTTTCTCTTGCATATCGATGTTTCTCTCCCTCTTTCTCCCTCCCTTCCCCTCTCTCTAAAAATAAATAAATAGAATGTTGAAAGAAAGAAAGAAAGAAAGAAAGAAAGAAAGAAAGAAAGAAAGAAAGAAAGAAAGAAAGAAAGAAAGAAAGAGAAAAGTGGGAGGGTAAAAGCAGGATGTGCTCTTGGAAAGGAGAACCACTCTGTTTTCTGTCCAAACGGCTTTTAAGGGCAGGGATTTTAGGGGAGGTTCCAGGGGAGGATCCCAATAAATATTCATCAGCTTTCCAGGTGTATCTTTTCAGGGTTGCAGCTGGTCCTAAGGTTAGCTGTGCTGTCGCTTGTCTGGTTTTGCTGCTTTTCTAGATCTGGAGTTGAAACTTAACCGAGGCCTAGATGTATGTGATGCAGGTCAGAACATCATTGTCCTGAGGGCTTAATGCTTAAGGGCTATTGTCTGGCCCCTTTGTTAGTTTCCCCTCGAAGTGTGTCTAACCCTCATGACCAGCAGCATGCCAGGGGTGGAAAGGTCAGGGGGGTCCAAGCCCCAGGACCAACGATATGAAGATATGAAAGGTCAGGGAGAGTCTAATCCCTACGACCAGCCCAGCGATATGCTAGGGGAAGAAAGGTTACCCTGGGGGTGAGGTCCTTGTTTTCCCTTGCTAGGCACCTGGGGCTTTCCACTCTGGTGACCTTCTGTATCCAACCCATCGTCCTTGCTCTGCTCGTGTCTAACTGCCTGCCACACATATAGTTGTTGTTCTTCTTTATTTCTGTTACTAGCTGCCAACATTTAAGTGCCTAAAGATCTCACTTAAAATCTGGATTCCTGGCTCCTTGTGAAAAATCAGACTTTTGGCACATTGGGCAAGTTCCCCATATTTCAACTATCAGCTGGAGCTCTGCAGCATCTGTCTGCTTAAGTGGGGTATGAGATTATCAGTTCAGTGCAGTCCCTGTTACTCACTAGTGACATTGACTCAGCTTGCTTAACTATTTACTGGCCACTGCAAGTATTTGCATATCCTCTGCCCCTCCAAAAATAAACTTGCCCAGGGAAATTGGAAACAGGAAAGCTTTGCATCTGCAAGGGGGCTGCCTGTTCTTTGCAGCCATGCCTGGAGAATTCAACAGCTCTTTCTCAGCACAAATCAGCTTCTTCCTGAGTTCATGTAGGGAATGGCTTCCCTGGCACAGAGCAGAAAACATCTGGTAAGGAATCCATTAGCCAGACTGTTGCTCAGGCTCCGGGTGCCCAGGGGTCTGAGTGCTGGGCTGAACAGGATGCATGAATGGGACCCAGAAGATTTTACCTTTTGGCCCTGGTTCTGCCAGAGCCCTGGTTTGGCCCTCGGGGCTCCTGCGACTGCTCCAATGCCAGGTGTTATTCCCAGTCATCACCAGGTGAGAAGCTGGCCGGCTTTCAAGAATCTCTCCTCCCATTCTCTACGGCACCTCCCTCTCCTGCACAGCCTTCCAGATCTACACAAAGGAGAAGATGCAGATTATCTTTGGCAGATGTAAGGAGCAGCATTTGTCGAACCCTGAGCCCTACAACTCTGCGAACAGACCTGCACACTGTACAAAATCATTAGAAGCCCTGTGTCTGAGGGCTCACGGAGGTTGAACAGGGAGGTGAAAGTGAATAAAAATGAGCAGGCCCGCAAACTGCTTTTGCCCAAGGGCTGGTTTTAATGAGCCTGTCCCTAATGAGTTGTCCCTGCAACTAGCTTCAGGCCTAAACAGATGAGGCAGGGATTCTGCTAAATTTTTGATAGGATTTTCACTGGTTTTATGAGAAAGCAAGCAGTGGAGAGTGCAAAGTTGGGTCATGAATCTTTTACGAGGGTGTGGATGGTTGTCCATCTTGTCAACCAGAAAGAGAAAGACCTGGTTGCTAATAGAAACCCTGGCCTCAGCCCTTTACAGTCACCCACCAGATCAGCTAATTTGGTCAGGGTGGCTGGATGATTTGTGTTTTTCTGATTCAGGACCTGCCCCATGGCCTCCAAGAAGAATACATCTTCAGACTCTATCAAGGAGATGACTTGAGTCATTGCCTATTCCCCACTAATGATCTTTTGCGAACTCAAGTCATCTTGGGGATTCGCAGACTTCTGCCATGGTACACTGGGAAGAAAACTCCATCAAACACTTTTAATTAGCATCCTTTTTCCTTCTGGGCAGTCCCATTTCGATCAAAATCACAAACCTTATCCTTCTGTTGAATGAGAAAACTCTGACCAAGGATACATGTCATTCTTGATTTATATGGAAATGTTGCTAATATTTCTAATATTTGTCAATTCTGGGATTGAGTGGTCCAGGAGATTTCATATTCTACCACGTTATTATTTATTTATTTTTTTTGTAATATGAAAAGCTTCCAACAAATATATTTCTCTAGTTTGATTCATCCACCAAGAGGCTATTTTCTTGGTGGCTTAGAAGGTTAAAAAATGCTTAATCAGCAGTCTTTTCTGTGCTGAGTGAGCGACTGCTCCTTCCTTCCTCTAGCTCACACTCTCTCTCTCACATTAATCATGTAATTGATTTAATAAGCTCTGGCTTCAAGGGCTTTTTTTTCCTTCCCCACTTTCTCTTCTCTTCATAAGGTTTCAGTTCAGCCTTTGCCTGGTAGGCAAAGGCCCTTGCATTTTGCCAGGCATGAAATCCAACAACTGGGTTTGTGTAATAAATACTTTCGTCTTATATTTTTGTGGTTCTCTTACACTTATTTTTAAAGCCACTTCATTAATAAAATTTAAGTGTTATAAAATATGCATCTATTCCTGGATATGTCCCATATGGTGTCTCATTTGAACCTCTCTAAAACTAAAAACTGAGAATTAGCCAAGAGAGATCTATTACCCATAGTTTATAAATAAGAAACCTGATGTAAAGAGAGGTGAATGGACTTGTGGAAACCTGTAACTAGTGGTGTGTAGGGGGTGAAAATGTTGGTTTCCAAACTTCTTGCAATAAGATCTTGCTGTTTTCATATTCTTTTGTTGCCTAAGGCACCCTTTCTCTGGGTTGAAACAAAAACTATGCATATTTATCTTCAAGAAAATACTTCCAGTTTGTCTACCAGAGAATAGAGTTGTTTTCTGTGGTTGCATTAACGTAAATGCGTTAATAGATATTTAAGTCAAACAAGACCAGACATGTGCAAAACGCCTGATGAATCACAGAATACTAGACCAATGTTGGCCAGGGTGATTATTTCAGATTATACATAGTTATGCAGGGCTTCAGTGCTAAATCTCATAGAAATGTGCCTCCATCCCCAGGGGCTCACATGTTCACTTCTTGCTGACCCACATTGGGGAGGTCCATCTACTTTACTGAGTCTGCTGATTCAAATGCTAATCTCATTCAGTAACACCCACCACAGACATACCCCCAAAATAATGTTTAATCCGGGCACCCCATGGCCAGTCAAGTTGATGCATAAAATTAACCATCACACTATTGATAAATATTTACCGTGAATTCTGAGTCTTAACAAATTCATAATCGTGCTGTGTCATATGAAGAACTCTTCAAACTCTATTGCTGAGCCTGACTCTGAATTTTTCTTTTGGGAATATGAACAAGTGAAGTTCTTTACTATCTAGAGAAATATTGTCTTGTCAATTGGGGATGCTAGTGCTGGACTTGAGGAAGGTGCAGGGGAGAAAATGGATAGCCCTTTGCAAAGGGTTAAGCATTATGCCTGGCGGTGGACAAGGATTAAACAAAGGAACACATTAGTGTTGGTACCAGTATTAGTTATGAGTATTGTAAACAGTGGAAGGAAAACTGATAACAGGGGGAAAAAGGGAGAGAGACAGCATGTGCTTCAATGTGGATTGGGCCTCTGTAACATCACCCTAATTGCAACAAAATTCCCCACTTCTGCTCTCACTAATCTGGAGGCCCACGAGTTCCTGGTGTCTCCATGCAGCAGCTCCATTAGGGGAAATAAAAGCAGGAATCACAATATTTGCCCCAGATCTGCATAATTAGGACAAGCTTTTGAAAGTTTGAAAAGGCTCATCAAATGAACTTCTCAAAATGCACTTGATATAACATCAAATAGGAATGACAGGCCCATAAATCAAGTGGGACTATGGCCATCTCATTCAGAATGTTAATAGTCTTCTCCCCAGCAAGCTCCTCCCCACCAGGCCCTTCACAGTATACAGAAGGCGTTTCTTTCTGGTCCCTTAGGAATTCAAACTACAATGAGACCTCTTAACATGGTTCTTTTCCCTGTCCTTTCATATGGGTGACTTTTGAAGATGCCTAGAGAGTAATAGCCCCAAAGTGCCTAGTCTGCAACCACAAACATCCATGAAGCAATTACCACAATCCTCACTCATAAAAGTGGCTTAATAAATATAGTTGAATGAGTACTGTCCATTGGGTAGTGGATATTTTCCATTTAAATTTACTCTATTATTCAGCTGCTGACCTTACTGTATTTTTCAGACTACAAGATGTACCTAGCTTTTAGAGGAGGAAATTAGGAAAAAAAATTTTGAAGCAAAAAATGTGGTAAAATATTTAATAACATAAATAACATAATATTTCACCAATGTAAATGTAGCCAGAACCCAGGTAAGCTACATTCAGACTATAAGACTCACCCCCATTTCCCTCCCCAAATTGGGGGGGAGGAAGTGCGTCTTATAGTCTGAAAAATACGGTAATTTTCCTTTCTACATCTTTTTTTTTTCTTGCCTAACCAAGCCCATCCCAGGAGTCTGGAATCATTTGGTTCTAATCTCAGTTCCACCAACAATTTCTAGTGTGGTCTTACTAAAGCCACTTTCCTCCTTTGCTACTCCATCTTGTCTGAGATCTGGGTTAACTGGGACTTAACTCCTTGTCGAAGATGCTGTGTGAAATGACTAATTAACAGCAAAGAGAGAGACAGAATTGTCATTGACAAATGGGGCTTTTAGTAACCAGCAGTTCTCCTGGAAGTGTTTGCCAAGCACTAGAATCTCCCTAGACACTTGTGAATTTGGAGGAAGGAGGACCTTTATTATCCGCTCTGGGATTAAGTTGCTTATCACTTGAGTCTGTAAACTTGGGAGTCACTTTATCCAAGTTGTCCTGGGTTGGACAATTACGTGATTCTAGTTTCAGTAATTCAAAAGGAGTAGAACAAATGAGCCCATGTTTTACTAGTATAACCAAAGGTTTTCAGTAGGTTTTCCCTGAATGATCTGGACTAGCTATCTACATTTGCCCATAGTTGAGTTATAATTGAGCTGGGAGCGAAGATTGATATTTATTTCATTTCAAACACACTCTAAGCAGTGTGCAGACATAATGTGAGCAGGTCTCCCAGAGAAGTCTTCCCAGGCTGTTGGACTCCGCCCCATTTCATGAACGCAAGCCTCCTGAAGCGCAACCTGCGTACGTCTTCCCATACACCTGAAACCTGGGATCTCCCTGCTGGGCAATCCCGCAGAATAAACTCCAGAAATTTCAGAATTCCTTTTCGAGTAGTCACGACCCTCCCCCGGTAACCTAAAATCCCCTTTTTGTATTTCCCTAGCAGAAAAGGATCTAGGTTTTGATGAAATGTGAGACTTAGACAATGCGGGAGCCCCCTTTAAGAAAAAGATGCAAAATTCCTAGTGCGAAGTGAAGTGTGGTCATGAAACATAGTGTTGTGAGTGGTGGTCTCTGGTGCAAGCTCCATCGCCTTCCCATTATCCACCTCTGTTCCCAAGTGAAATTCTGTTGTGATGAAGTTAATTTTATGAAGTGGTCATAAACTGTGCTCCAAACTCCACCTTGGATCTCCTGCTTTTCCTCTCTATGACCCTCTGCCTTAGTTGGACTAATCACTGCCTTCCTCTCATATTAAAAAAAAAAATTAAGTATTGATTAGGAGTCAAGTGTAATGAGAGCTAAATACATTGGTTCAAGATTAGAATGCTTCTTAGGGAGAAGCAAGGATGGAATGTACTTGAGTTAACCTAGTTTACAACAGATTTCTCAATGTATGCTCTATTATTACCTGTAATAGCATCACCTGGGGAGGGGGCTGATTGGCAGCCTATTAAGCATATAGGATCCTGGGTCCCTTATAATTGCTGAATCAGCATCTTTAGGGCAGGGAGGCAGGAATTTCCACTTTTAAAAACCTCCCACATCTCATGATTTTGAGGCACAAAGTTTGAAAGCTCTAACTTTCGTGACCACTAAAAGCTTATCTTAGGATGGGATATTTACCTGAGGATTAAAGGAAGAAAGGAGGTGGCCAAGTGCATTCATTTCCTAGGCCTGCCATAACAGATCACTACAAATAGAGCGGCTTAGAACGGGAAAAATTTTTTCCCTGTCAGTTCTGAAAGCTAGGAGTCTGAAATCAAGGTGTAAACAGGGTTGTCTCCTCCTGAGGGGCCTTGAGGGAAAATCTATTCTATGCCTCTCCCCCAGCTTCTGGTGGTTGACATCAACCCTTGGTGTTCCTGGCTTGTAGCTGCATCTCTCCAACTTCTACTTCTGTCATCACCTGGTGTGCTTCCTTCTTTTTGTGTCTGTATCTTCATATGACTTTCTAATAAGAACACAATCATTGAATTTAGAGACCACTCCAATCCTGTATGATCCCATCTTAATTACAACTACAAAGACCCTACTTTCAAATAAGGTCACACGCCAAGGTTCTAGGTAAATACGAAGTTTTGTGAGTATAGTCTTCAACCCAGTATACCAAGGTGATAAGTGGGGGAGAAGGGCTGTGAAAAGAGATGGATGAACTTAGAACCAACTAAAAGCTTAACGAGTTGACTAAAAGGACAGATGCGTTGTTTCCCCAGATATTCTAAGACTCCAGAATGCTTTCCTGCATCAATTCCCTGGCTGAAAAAAAAATGGAACTTAAGGTGTGTAGAAAAGATGTTTCCATGCCTTGGAGGGGCAGGCTGTGGTTGTGCGATTTGAAAAAAAATTCTAAGGAAGGGATGATGAACCATTGATCAGAAGATAAAGGAGGGATATAACAGTGAAAGGGAGATTCGTTTGCCAATCCTCAGGGCTTCCATACAGTTGGGGAGCATGCCCTGAGCCAGGAGAGTCCTGAGCCAAATATTTGGACAGATATCCAGGATGAAACTGAAGGAGAAAATATTTGCAGATTTAAAAAGGAAAAGTCATCCTGAAATTTGGAGACCATGCTAGAGGGACTCGCCCTTCTGTCTTCCTTTGCAATTCAGGATTTCTGGAGCAGATACAGATATAGACCCTCTCCACTTACTCTGATCCACCTGCTTGTGGGTCCTGGCACTTATGCTGTTTTCTCTGCCTGGAGTGCTCGCCACTCCGATCTTGCAAGGACTGAGTCCTTTCTTAGTTGTCATCAACTGACAGCTTAGTTGTCAGGTCAGGTTTCACTAAAATGCCCCTGTCAAGAGTACATAGCTCCCTGAGTCATGATCTCTTCCATTACACTATGTTGTGGTGTTGCTGTGTTCCTAGATTTCCTTGTTTATTTATTTACTTGTTGATCATCATCTCTGCACCTCACCCTCATGAGACTTTAAATCTCTGTTAGATTCAGGTCTGTGTCTCCCCCCGCCCCCCATGCCCAGGGGCTGAGACATCGTAGGTTCTCGGTGATAATTTGTTGAACGGATGCTTTTAGCTGGTGAGAAAGAAATGTGTTTTTTACATCCAGCAAGTGGAAACATTGCCTCTGTGCCATAAAGAGAAATGCTTCAGGAGGTTTGTTCTGATGACATCTAAGTTGTTAAGTTTGAAATGTAAGAGGTTTCAAGGCATTTGAGGAGGAAAGCTATTAAAATATGAGAGCAGGGAAAAATGGGGAATTGTAGCTCTGGCTCCGACTTCAGAGTGGGAAGACACTGCAGGATAGACACTCAGAACCTGAGTCTCCGGGAGACTTCCCAGGTGTGGATTTCAGGCCCTGTAGCCCTAGTCACTGATGTGGGATTGGATGAAAGGTGGAAGAGGGAGCCCGGACAGCAGAGATTTATTGTGTTTGGAGGACCCTGCAGGAACTGCCAAAAAATTATGTAGGGGGGAAGAAAGAAAGGAAGATAGAGACAGAAGGAGGAAGGAAGGAAGGAAGGAAGGAAGGCACCCAGTCTAAATCGTAAATAAAAGCAGAGAATTATTGAGAGCAAGTTGAAACAGATGGAGCTGTAGAAAGTAAACTCTGCACCACTGAGAACGTTTACTCCATAAAGACTTGAATATAATCCCTCTTAGGTTACAGATGAAGAGACTATGGCCCAGGGAGACTGTCCTAGTCTATTTGGGCTTCTAAAACAGGATACCATGAACTAAGTGGCTTATAAATTTATTTCTCCCAGTTCTGGAGTCTGGGAAGTCCAAGATCATGGTGCCAGCTGATTCAATGTCTGGTGAGGACCCGCTTCCTGGTTCCTAGCTGGGATACTTCTCACTCATAGTGTCCTCACATGGAGGAAGGGGCAAGAGAGCTCTTTGAGGTCCTTTTTATAAGAACACTAATCCTATGCCTGAGGGCTCTACCTTATGACCTAATCACCTCCCAGAGTCCCCCACCTCTTAATACTGTCATATTGGGGTAGGGTTAGGTTTCAATATATGCATTTGACATGGGGGAAGGAGACACAAATGTTCAGTCTATAGCAAAGCCTGGGCGAGTTTCTTATGTTGAAAAGGGTCTTGTGAGATGTCTGGGGCTGGAAGGCTCATCCCAGACTCCTCCCCTTTTTCACTTCTCCTCACACATTTCAAGTGAGAAGAGCACTGACATGTATTAACTGCTCACGGGTGGCAAGCATGGATGCTAATGATTAGGTCTTCAGGCTGTTGGTATGGGTTCTGATGGGAGACACAGTGATCCAACTAGATAATGACGGGTTCAATGATATCAGGAATCTGGTCTTGGGGGTGGTGACATCTGATGAATCCAGTGTGAGAACCAGAGGACAAGAACCTAGAGTGTAGTTTGGTAGCTCAAAATTAGCCCGCAAAGAGGCCTCTCCATGTGAAATAGAGGTGATTTCCTCCTTCAATTACTATTCTGATGAGATAATGCCTGGGCTTGGCTCTGGGGTAGAAACACGGAGGTAGCTGAGAGTCCCTGGGTAACGAGGAAGGCACCAGCAGGCCAGGAAGGACAGGCTGAGGGTTAAGGCACTGGAGGGGAGAGAATCCTGCAAAGGGAGCAGCCAGCTTCCTGTGGGGATGGGGCTGCACACACCCAGTGGGAGGGCCACCAGATTTCTAGAGAGGCTTTATTGTGGGGCAATAGATATGCAAATTAGGCTGAATTCCACTCAGTTCTAAGAGCTTTTGTTATGCTACTATTCTGTGCATATCCTGCAGGGGATGTCTTGAAAACAGGGTTCTTTCTTGCAATGAATGCAAAAAGTTATTTCTTTTGACTGACATGGTTTAGGAAATTGGAGAGAAGGGAAAGCCCTGTTCTTTCCACCTGGCGGGCTGAGAAGTTAACTTGGGTGGGCCAGCTCTTCTGTGTGCCTCAGACGTGAGACCAGGGTGGGAGTGCTCAGCCCTGCACCGCACAGCTTATCGTTTTAATTTATGAGCAATGGCGGAGGAGATCCCTAAATTCATTCTCCCCTTTTGCTCTTGGGATTCAGCTTTTAAATTCCAAATCAGCTGCAAATATTCTTGGTTTGGACTATACACTGACATTTTGCAATTAAACCTACCTCCCTTTAATTGAATTGTTTGTAGGTTTTCCTTCCCGTGTTCTTTCTGGGGTAGTGGCTCCCAGCACCATTCTGGGGAAGGAAACATTTATTTTCAGTCTTGAAAAAGCATGGCCAGATAGCCACCGGCTTCAGCTGAGACCAGTGGCCAGCCCTCCTGCTCACCTCCCAATTCCCTAATCTAATCTAACTCGGTGAGGTTTTGTGTATGTGTGTGTGTGTGGGGGGGTCATTTAAGCAGTAGAAGCTGTGTTATAATTGTTACATGTGCCAGCAACAATTTGTACCAGCTGGATATGGGAGGGTGAGAGAGAAAGACAGAGACAGAGAGAGGGAGTGCCACCAGTGTAGCACTACCACAGAGAAAGGTTTTTATTCTATTACCCAGGCAATGTAATTCAAGAGTGGCTGCAGAGCAATTGGAAACTAAGGAATGGGAAGCAATGCAGTTATAGTAAAATGTCAAAGTATAATGAAACAGGGGAACAGCTCTGCTTCATGGTACCGCCAAGTTACAGGCAGGTGGCAGCTGCAAATATGTATATAAATAAAAATATGGATGAAATGTCAGGCCTTCCAGCTGGCTTGGTTAAAGCACTTTAATAATATTCTATTTAGGATAACAATGGAGCTTGACAATTTCCACAAAAAAATACATCATTTTAGAATGAATGGCCCACATTAGTGTCTAGGTGATCTGAATTGCACTAAGATCCTAGAACAACACTGAGGGCCCTGTGTGTCCCCATTCTGCCTGGGATGGCCAATCACTTCATATTCCATGAGGGTTAACATGGTTCTCTGGCACAGGGATGCAAATGTTCATTTTTCCTGTGACTCTCTTAACAGTAACACACACAAAGTAAATTGTCAATGTCTGAGCCCTGGGGTCTTATCTGTGAAAAAGTGTGGATCAATTTCTTTCTTTATTCACACAATGAAATGTATTGAGCACTTTCTATGTTGCTAAGGGTCTAAAAGTGAACAAAAGGATGTAACATCTTGGACGACATGGATCTTAGAGTCTAGTAGGAGGAAAAAGACCTGAATAAAATAATCACAGAAATAAATGTAAAATTCCAATAGTGATACATGCTCCACATTTCAGTTGTGGTGGTTAGAGAGGGCTTTCTGAAGGCACTGATGTTTGAATTGACAAGAAAGGGTGTGAAGAGATTAAGTAGCTAAACAGAGATGATAGTAGCATTTCTGGCAGTGAGACTGACAATTGCCAAGGGCCTCTGGCTAGAAGGACCTTGGTGAGTATGGGAGCTGGAATGGGTGGAGCTGGTGAGGTGGAGAAAAGCCTAAGTCAATTAGGACATTCAGGCAGGGGCAGCCCATACAGGTCCTTGCAGGCCATGATCAGGAATTATGGCTTTACCCTAAAAATCAGAGCCCACTGGAGGGTATTAGGCAATATAGCCCTAAGACTGAGGCCAGCCCCCTAGGAGCTATTGTGTTTATATTGCAGCGAGCCAGGAGCTCCAGGAAGACAAAAGCCGCTTTGCTGAACAAGTACTGCATGTGGTTTGATAAACATGTTGTAAGCGTCCTCTTTATGCCAAGCACTATTCAAGGCACTTAAGATGCATAACATGCAAGACAGAATCTTTGCCCTTGAGCAATTCACAGGCTAATGAGGAGGTAGTCATATTAACTGGTGGAAGTATCAAGCACTTTAATTAAATAAAACAGAGGAGGGGCTTTAGCCGTTCAGATCACTCCCTAGCTGGGATATCTTGTGAACGGTATCTTCAAAGGACAAAAAGTTGTCCTGGCAAAGAAGGATTGAAGTAAGGCTTGGGTCTTAGCAGGGAGAAGGGCATGACCAAGACCACAAGCCACTGGCAAGTGAGGAAGATCCTCATGATCAATAAACAGAATGCTGGTGAAGGACACAGAGGGACCTACTACTCCCACGATGTTTCTCCTTGTTCCGTGTCTGACTGGAGTCTCCTAGAATTGCATCACATCAGTAGAAAATTATCTTCCAAGTTTTTATGTCATACTCATGTCTTATCCCTTACCCTATCTCCCAGTCATGTGTGTATTATAGACTATCATAGATATATAGTGAAGTTGGATTGGTCTGATGCAGAATTTCCATGCATGTGAGAAGTGTGAATTAAAGCTACTGTTCGGATTGTGCCTGCTACACTGAGGTGTCTGAAATGAACTGATTGGATCAAGAAATTAAAAAGACAAAATACCATCCAAAACTCTGTCTATGTGATAGGAAACGTTTGGATAGAACTTGAGAAAAGTTATGATAGAGGAATGGGTTTTTGCCTCAACCTAAATACAGCCATCTTTCGACCTATACATTTCTATCACGAACACATGTGATTGCCAATGTATATTTCATCTTCTTTTTTCAATCCTCACCCAAACATTTTTCCATTGCTTTTTTAGAGAGGGTGTGTGTGTGTGCGTGTGTGTGTGTGAGAAAGAGAGAGAGACTGAGAGATTGACTGGTTGCTTTCTTGTATGTGCCCCGACTGGGAATTGAACCTGTGAGCTTACAGTCTATGGGACAATGCTCCAACCAACTGAGCTGAGCCACACTGTCCAGGGCAATATATTTTCTCCTTTTTTGACCTTCCAGAGCCTAAGGAAGTGCTTCAGACAAGGACGGTCATACCAGGGACCACAGTGTTGTAGAAGGATGATCAGGGTACTCTGCCAACACTCTAAATGTGATCAGCGGCTGACCAACTTCCTTTCCCATAATAAGGCCCCTCTCTCTATGTTTTGCCCGTAGCATTATTAATTCACTCAACAGCTATTGCTGGGGCCCAGACTATGTGACATGTGTGATGCTAGGCACCAGTAGAGTGAACAAGACAGTTGTAGTCTCCGCCACCTTGCAACTAAAGATCTAGAAGGAGCAAACATGTTCATCTTTAACTGAAATGAGTAGGTGTTTTTAAACAATCAACTGCAATGGAAGATTATTAGGAAGAGTTAGATTTTAATTAGAAATTCTCTATTCTGAGCCCCTCACCCCACCAAGCAGTTAGGTTTTAGCTAGAACACATTGTTTTGTTTTGTTTTTTTCCTCCTTTGTAACACATTTCAATAGCTGCATTCTTCCTCAGCTGTTGGGAACATATGTTTTCTGCATAAGAATCTTAAAATATTAAATATTTACATGGATATGGACATTTTGCTGGAATGATGTAAGGGATCTCATTCACACTTTAACCAATGGTAATAACTAACACCATTGAGAGCATAAGTCAGTGTGGAGTTTAAGATTCATTCTCTAATTCTTACAACAACCCTATTAAGTTAATCCTATTAACATCCCCATTTGTGAAATGTCAAGTTGAATCCCTTGTATTAAGGACAGGGCCAGCTTCCTGGGCATGTTCCCTGTATAGTCACACACAAGGCCCCACACTTTGAAGGTCCCCAGATGTGGTCTAATGCTCTGCTTGGGAGTCTTAATAATTCAAATAATTTGTATATTCTTAATAAATTTTGAATTACATAGGGGGCCCCATGTTGTCCCTTTGCACTGGCCCTGGAAATTATGTAGCTGGTCCTGACTATGGGGCGAGAGAATGCTCTGTGCAGTGTTGTTCTAAATACAAAATACGTTCCTTTAACAGCTCCCCTCCACTAGCTCTACCCGCGCCGCCCCCCCCCCCTCCCCGTCCCCTCAGGATTTCATGGCAAAGAAAGGCCTCTCTTAGGGAAACATGGAAGTTACCCGCTTCAGTCTCCAGGCTGTGGGTGGATTCTCATTGTGAAGTGAATCACCTTTGAATGTCGAGTCGCTCAGGTACATCTGCTGTGTTGATATATCACTCATTTTATGGACCTGGATTAATTCCAAAGTAAACACTAAATACTCAGCTGAAAAGCTGTAAACATGAGATATGACACGCATCCCCAACTCCCAGCATCATTTGCCAAGGGCCCGGGTCCCTCTGTGCTTTATCCTGTTTGGTCTAACAAAATCTTTGTGTCATCTGCTCTGAGAAGTAATTTCCAAATTGATTTTAAGATTTGTAAGTAAGGGGGTACTGCGGCTGGGAGAACACATCTCAACGTCTACTCCATCTTCTTTGCTTGCCTTGGCAGTCCTGGACGGTTAGTCCAGGTACGCCCACCTCCCTGAGCGTGATGGTGCCTGAGAGGCCACCGTCTGTGGTGGTGCACCGCCCTGGGGGCCGGTGGATGTAGCTACCAGCAACCTGGCGCAAGAATACATCTGCCTGGAGGAAGGGGGAACTTTGGGGAATTCATTCACTGGGAGGGTATGTCTTTTTATAATTCAAACAAAAAGTAGCTTTGCATATCTAAGAAGTCAAGCAGCAGATTTGTGGATCATCAGATAGCAAATGCTATCATCAGATTTGTGTCCTGGGCCCCGGGGCCACCTGACAATGGTGAGCAGGTTCTTGGTTCCAAAATGACAATTTCAAAATAGAGTTTGCTTGTCAATCTCGTTTTCATTGCATGAGTCTAACACACACATACACACACACCCACCTATTCATATATAAATACACCTCCCCTTGTAGTATTCCCTGTTTAATTAAATGGAAAGATCATCAGATTTCACGGTGGTATTGTAACAGGGTACAGCCAAGAAGTGGGCCCAAATAGGGATTTGTAATCCCTGTTACAAGGTAAATAGGGATTCAAGGTGTGAATAGTGATTCAAGAACTCAAGATGTCCAGGAAATATTAGAAAAATATATATAGGATGTCCTCACCCCCACAAGTCTGAACTGGGGGGGATGGGACTCCTGGAGCATTGCCATTGAGAGCTGTTCTATATAGCAGCAGCTTTGCAGCTAACCTCTGCCATGGTCATTTAGCATATCTATAACCTTTAACTGGTTTCATAAATATGTTAAATAGCTGTGGCCACGCTTTGAGCCAGGGGGGTGGAAGTGACTGGGACTCACAAGATTTAACTGGGAAAGAAGGAACACACTGCTTTTGGCGAGAGGGGAGAACTCCGTGACTTTGGGGCTCCCTTTGCCACGCTGCTTAGGAACCTGGGAAGCAAGATGTAGCAGCGATGCAGAGCTCTCTCTTAGCAGTTTGGAAGAATGCAGGGGAGATGCTGCAGGAAGGGGTGTGGACCAGGAAGCTTTGGAGGAGTGGGGACCCCTCGGCCTGAGAGAGAGAGAGGATCATGTGACTTTGGGTGGCTCCTTTTGCCACATGGCCTAGGAAGCAGGAGAGACTTTGCCTGGAAGAAAAGGGGTGAAAGGACTCTTGCTGGTGGGCCATGAGGTGCCACATGGTTTTGGATTAACCAAAGATTGCGGTGGTGACACAGTGGATGGGGTCAGAACTGAAGGTCTGCCTGAATCACGGACTTCTACTTCTTTTCCTGAGATACGGTACCCTGGACTGGGCAAAGGGGAGAAGGAAGGACTGTGTGCATTTGTGGGTATTCTAGAGAACTCTAGTATTTTAAAGGAGACATTAAGTCATTACTCCAAGCCTGTATAACTTGAAAATAAACAATTCCTTTCCTTTTCACCAGTCTCTGGCATTGAGAGACATCTTTCCTTTGGCGGCGAGCAAAACGAACCTGGTGTGGGGTTGGGATATTGTTGGGTGTCCCCATCCTGCTCTGTAACAGTATGACCTTGAGGAAGTCCTGGGAACTCTCTGGGCCTCTGTTTCTTTACATCCAAACGGTTTTTGATCATGAACATTCTTTGTGAAGTGCTGCCCTCATACATTCAGCCTAGCGGGCTTTCCTTCCCAGCCCTCCCACGGAAATCTGAAAGCCTGCAGATTCCCCTCTTCTTGCCTACAGTCAAGATGATTCTCCTTATTAACACATGGCTTCCCATGCAGCAGCCGAAATGATCTTCCTAAAAAAAACAAAAGCTGTCAGTGGTTAAAATCAATGTCTTTGCCCTGATCCAGCAGCCTCCGTAACTTCATCACCCCCTCTTCCAACATTCTTATGGCCAGCCAAGCAGATGCTCTTTTGTCCCTCCAATGAACATGATATTTTTGCCACAGGGTATTTGCACGTTCTATTTCCTCTGCCTGGGATGGTGCAACCCTCAGTCCCTGCCTGGGTTCTTGGCTAGCTCTTGTATTCAACTTTCTTTGTCTCAGACATCGCTTCTCCAGGAATATAGCCTCCGATTAACTCTTCAGATCAGAGTACAACTCAGTTCTAGATGCTAACTCACTTACTGCACTTTTCTTTCTGGTGTGCACCTGTCTCTTCCACCCGCACAGGGCCTTCCTCCAGAAGTCATGTGGATGCAGGAATTTTCTAATTCTATTGCTTGCCACTCTCATGAGGTCTGCTCTGCCACTGGTCCAATTCACTGTGTGCTTAGCTCCTGACTCCCCCCACAATGTCCTGGTATGTCTATTCCTCAAAGTCTTCCCTGTCCATCTTTTGAGAAAGACAGAGGGTCCTTTGTTCAGGTTTATACTTGAACTCCCTCTCAGTTCCACTTATACGTCCTCTCTTCAGACAGTACTATACTTACTCCTCCATTAATATCAGACCCCCTCCTCCCTCCCATACACCCTAGTTCCCTTCTGTATCTGACATTTTGCCATATCACTTATCACTATCTGATACACTATATTTTATTTTTTTTATCTGTTTGCATCTGTCTCTCTTCATTAGTATGTACACATGAGAGTAGGTATTTTAGTCTGTTTTGTTCATTGATGTATCCTTGGAGTGCCTGTCACAGAGTAGGCATCTATTAAATATTTATTGAATGATGAAAACAATGGTACGTGGATGGATGGAAGGATGGATGTATACATAGATGGTTGGATGGATGAATGGATGGTAGTGGATGGAGGAACAGAGAGGTGAATGGATGGATTTGGCCTTTTAATATAGTAATCTGTGCTTTCTAGATGCTGGGTGTTGTGATGAACACCAATAATTATTATACTTTGAGACAAACTTTCTGGGACAAGTCCAGAGATTCTTCTGCTTCATTTAGTATGGACAATTACCTCATACGTGCCATTTTGTGCAAAAAGATATTTGCTTCTATTCTCCCTTCCTTCTCTGGCAAGTTAAATGTTTTGGTTGAAGTAAGAATTTCCAAACACCTGATGGAGTGGATAAACATATAAAAACCAAGCCACAGATTACTGTACCTTTTATGTTGCCAGATTAAAGAATTGCATCTAGCCTGTGGAACCATTTAAAATTTCAGCTGTTACTTGGAAAAGTTATTGATATGGCAGCCATTCAGTTTGGATTTGAGGGGACAACTCTAGTTTCAAATATTCTACTGTGTTGTGTTTGTAAATCATGGGAATGGCCTAGAAACTGCACTGTTTTGGCATTCCAAGTTAATGCTTGCACCTGGAAACAGCACACAGAAAATATCTTTCCCAAATGTGACTTGATCTGAAAAATACAGGGGTAAGTAAAAATAGGTTTACAGTTGTTCCTATGGAAAAACATGCAGATTATGATTATTACAACAGCTTTACTTACTCAAAAGAATGTCACAGTGGCACAGGCACTTACTTTCACCTGAACCTGTATGATCAGCATAGTTTTGGGACTTATTTTTATTTTTGTCCCTCTCCCTTTAAACTATTACAGGTGACAATATGTACACATTTATTATTATTTTTATCAAACCAGTAAATGACTTTTTCTACTAACAACTCATTAAAGGCAGGAATTGTTTTGAGTGGTGTTTGGTTGTATCATTTTGGCAGCATGTAATTGAAAACTGAACAGAAAATAGCTTAAAACAAGAAGGACATATGTGATCTCACTTAAAAATTCAGGGGATGAGGCAATGCTAAGGTTAGCTGATTCATATAATTTAGCAATTGAACAATGTCAGTAAGCTTTAAGGTTTTTGCTATATTTCCACTCTGCCATTCTGCTATACTTACTGTATTTGTTTATCTTAGGCTGGTATTCTTCCTGTTCCCAAGATAGCTGCCATTGCTCCAGACATCACACAAAGATGACAGTACCAGGAAAAAAAAAAAAGGGAAATGCCCCTTTGGATTTTTCTTCTTAGAAAAAACTTTCTAACAGCCTGTTTATCACTTTCAAAGCCTTTTACTGACATCTCATTGGCCAGATTATGTAATTTGCTTTAATGAGAAAAAGAAATGAGATATACAAGATTGACTTAGAGCAGTAATTCTCATACTTGAATATGCTTCAGAATCCCCTGCAGAGCTTGAGAAAACACAGAATGCTTTTTCTGTGTTGTGGCCCCACACCCAGAATTTCTGATTCAGTAGGTCTTGGGTCGGGCCTAGAACCTGCAAATCTAACTTCCCAGGTAATACAGATGCTGCTGATAACAGAACAATTTGAGATCCACAGACATGGAGTAATCCAGAATTATCCCCTTGGCATTGGGGAGAAACCCAGCTTACTTGAAGGGCATGGTTTTCTGGAGGTGAGTGAAATATTTGGGTTTCTGTTAGCTAGGAAATTACCTGTTGTTTAGTTAGCTAACAGTAGCTGACACAAATGGTATCTTCCAGCAATAACATGATAATGAGTTGCCTGAGAGTGAACTTGAATTTGGAGACAGAATTGTGTGTAAATGTGGATCTGCTACCATCCAAGGATTTACAACTTACAATCGACTCATGACAATATTTCATTTTGTTTGTTTATTTGTTTTTATATTTCCAAGAACTGTAAGTTTCATTTGAACTCACAGCCACTGTATTCATTGAATTAAGCAGGTATTTTGGAAGATGGTATGATAACCTATCCCCCACATGAAAAATCAGGGGGTTCACAGGAGTTAAGAGTTTACCTAGGTCCTCACAGGTGGTGAGTATTAGTGTTGGTACTTAAATCCACGCTGTCTTACGGCTGTTAGTAAGCTTCCAATATCCAGAAAACACAAGCCTTTGGCAGTTTCGAGTGTTACCGCAAGCCTTTGGCACTTTTGAGCATCACACAACCCTCAGACCTGCTCCAAAGAGTCTTCTCATTACCTTTTTCAAGCTGCCTGTGAGGTGAGTGGATGCCAAGGAGGATTAGGGTAGGAACAGGGTTGTTTTCTTCACTTACATGCCAGAGGGACAGGCCAGTGAGCCATGAGCAAAATAGAACAATGGATATTCATTCTCTCAGGGTCTCCACATACATGAGGGTGTGGAGGGCTCCAGGAGCCTTCTGATGAAGCAGCTGGTCACAAAATGAGCTTTCCATGTTTAGTTGCTGCTGTAACAAACCATAGCAGATTTTGTAGGATAAACAACATGCACGAATGATCTCACAGTTCTATTCTTTAGAAGTGCAGGTTCTGGGTGACTCAAATGGGTCCTCTCTTTAGAATTCTACCAGGTAGAAATCAAGATGCCAGAACAGCTGTATTTCTCTCTGGAAGCTCTGAAAATGAGCCCCCTTCCAAGCTCACCCAAGTTGTAGGACGGAGGGTCCCATTTCCTTGTTGGCTTCCAGCTGGTCCTTACTGGTCCTTGCTTCACGAGAAGCTGCCTGCATCATATTTGCTGTTTTTCATGTGCCCTACCTCCTGCAGCAACAGTAGGTCAAATCCCTTTCATGCTCTGAATCTCTCCAAGTTCCCCTTTTGCCACATCTCTCTGGCTACAGGCACAGAAAGGTCCAACTTTTGAGGGCTCGTAGGATTAGATTGGGCTCACCCAGATAATCCAGGATAATCTTCAATTTCTTGATTTGTAACCTCAATCACACCTGCAAAGTTTCTTTTTGCCATGACATGTAACATACAGGTTCCGGAGATTAGGGCAAGGACTTTTTGGGGAGGGTGGGTGGCATTCTGCACATTAAAATGATCTCATCATCATGATAAATATTAACAGGCATTGCTCCAATAATGACAACAGCTAATATTTAAAGAATGGTGGTATCTGCTGTGCACTGTGATAGGCATCGTCTTCTCAGAGATTAAGTGTAAAACTGAGATTCTACTGGGGAGGTCTCCCTAAAGATCCCAGGCTGCTAATCCTTACATTGCAGTGCCCAAGCCATTGCCCCTCCCTGCTCCCTATTAGGACTTGCTCACTCATCTGTTACATCCCGTCCTGAACCCACTGGACTCTAACTCCATTATTCATCAAGTATCTCAGTCCAAGATGCATCATTGATGTTCAATGAATTGTTACTATACCTATGCTTGTGCAAAGACCTATAACGATGGACAGTTTAGGCACTGGGTCAACCGTCCTGAAGTAGGCTGTGCCCAGGCCTCCTGGACAGACGCCAGTGTATGTCATATGTGCATACAGCTGGGCGTGTGCACTGGGCACAGCAAAGGCTGGATGAGACAGCCCTGAGCAGCTCCCCGTTCTCTCATCAGCCTTGTTTCTGCCAGCTTCTAAAATGCCTCCTGCTCAAACACACTCCCATCTACCCCCCGGAACTCCCTGGTAGGAGTCTATGAGGTAACTCGGTCATGTCCAGAAATGCAGTGAAACGATCGCCACTACTGAACACTGACTCTTCTTTTCCAAAAGAAGGTCTTTGGTGAACGGTAACATTCAAGATCTGATAAGACGTGGGCCACCACCAGAAGGTGGTGGCCACCTCTGAGACGTGGATCAGGAGGCTTTGGAATGCCAGAGCGGTAGAATGGCATTTGGCAGAGTCAGGGCCTTCTCCTCTTTCTCAGCGATCTCATCTGTTTTCAGGGCTATAGCCATGGTGGGGAAAAAGTAGGTTCACAGCTGTGCATATGCAAAACACAGAGTTTATGTTTGTATTATTATTTATGAATGACTGTATTATTTTTGATGCAAACAACTGTAAACCTGCTTTTACCCCTTCCTGTATAATCAGGGGAAGCTAAAACTACTGTTAAGAATTCCTGTTAAGTGATGCGATATTTGTAGTGTCTCTCCCCAACCCTGTTGATTTGGTCCCCAAAATACATCTTGAGTCTTCTCTCTTCCATCCTTTTTGGATTGCCTTAGACTAGAACATTCTCTTTTGGGGAATGATCAGGCCCCTGCCCACCTCTGACCCTAGATCCATTAAGTTACAGCCACAGAGGTTTCTTTTCAATTTCTTGAGAAACCCGAACTTTCTCTACCCCAGAGCCTTCACAATTCTGCTTGGAATTCTGCTGTTAACAGTCTTCACAAACCTAGCTCAATCTTTCCCACGACTCTCCGTTCACATGTCATATCCTCAGAGAATTCTTCTCTGCCAGCCCTAATTGAGGTACAAGCGCATCACAATTTGCGATGAATTAATTATTTTTTGCCTGCTTTCTTGTGTTGGGCGGGGTCCTCTACGGGTCTCTAAGCTCTGCGAGGGCAGGGACCCTGCCTGTCTTGTTTTGCTCCTGTATCTCAGTGACTCCCCTGGGGACAGGCACCTAGTAAGCTTGACAGGTGTTTGTGGAATGACTTCTGAATAACACCATTATCTCTACTTCCCAATAATAAGTCTTGTGCACAGATTAGTGCATATTCTGTTCCCATCCTCCTGGCAATCGCTGTCAGTACTTTCGTCACCTCAAGAAAGTAAGACAATAATAATAGTGATGATTACACTGAACTGCTTCTGTTGTTCATCAGGAACATTTTGTCTGCCTTTATAAAGTCAGATCAATTAGTGGATTCTCAAAGTATGTCTCAGGATCCACCTGCTTCTGAGTCACTTGGAACACTTATTAGATGCAGATGTTTGGGTCCTTCTTCTGGTTGATGAATCGAAATCTCTGATGCTGAGCTGCAGGACATGCGCTTTCACCAGGTAACCCAGACAATTTTTACCTTCAAAGAGGTGTTAGCATCACTGATGGAGAGTGTTTAATGTTACCTGTTATCTTTCCATAAATATATCTGCTTGCCCAACAAAAGCATCTCTTGGTGCTCAGCTAAGCAGTTTTGTTATTAAAAAAAAAAAATGACAGACTGGATAACAGGAAGCAGACATCTCTCTAACAAATCGCATGGTTCCACTTTTAAGCAGAAAATGCATCAGCTCTGTTTTCTGATCCTGAGCTTAGGTTGGAGTAAATCTGCTCAGGGACTTTCTCCAGGCTTAGCTTGCCCTGGGGCTGAACACAGGACAAAAGACTACGGTTTTAGTCTACAGCGAAGATTGGGTCAGAAATAGAACAAAACTGCCAAAAAGCTAGCATGGCTGTAATTTGCATCTAATAAAAGTAGGATTTATAGAACAAAAATCCTAACAGCTCCACTCTGCAGTCTTGTGCGTGGAAGTAAATGCCCATTACTTTTTGCAGTTTACCTGACCTGTGCTATCTAATAATGATAATTGAGGTTAAATTAAGTGAGTGCATATTTTGTGCCAGGCTACCCCTTCTAACTACATTATCTCATTTCATTCACATGCAGCCCTGAGAGGCAGGCAGGCAGTAATGTTTCCATTTTATAGATGATAAAAGAGGGGCCTAATTTGGGGAAAGTCACCCCAGGTCCTGTGGCAGGTAGGGAACTTAGATGTGATGTTTGCTTTGACCCTCCGTTTGTCTTGCTTTCATCTGTGCCTCATGACGAAGACAGGGCCTGGATTATTCGGGCAGTATCGCTGCTTGGGGTCCCAGGTCTGCACCGACTAGCTGTGCATCCATAATGAGGCATGCTACTCTCTGAATCTCAGTGTCCACATCTGTAAAAGGGCAACAGTGAGACTTACCGGTGTGAGTTGTTAAATGGTGTGAGTCATTAAATGGTGTGAGTCAAGCATCATGAAATGCATGAGCAAAGGTGCTCAGTCGAAGGAGCTGGGTCATGATTGTGAGTTTGTCTGGTTGTACAGAGTGTTCACTTGAGGACACCACACTTTCAAAGGAATGAGGACAGAATGAAGCAGGGAAAGACCAAGATGGCAGAATGATGAGAATGTATGTCCACCCAGGCAGGGTTGGAGAAACAGACACTGTAGCTGCAGAAGTGACTCAATTAATCAACCGATACTTACAAAGAGACCGCTGTGCTCCAGGGACAGTGTATGTAAGGCCTTTGGAAAACAGGTGAGTAAGATAGATGTGGTTTCTGTGTAGCTTCAGCATATGTAGCAAACAATGAAAATAGTGATTAATATGTACAGAATTTAAACTGTGATCTGATTGATAAGTGACAGAAGTGTCTAACAGAAGCAGCTGACTGTCTCCTGGAGAGGAAATCAGACTTCTTTAAGCCCTTTAGTTCTAGAAGAAGAATTCTAACTTAGGCACAATTAGAAAGGTCAGATCTTTCTAATGATCCTCCTGTGACGTGCTAAACCACCTTGAAGTGCAAACAAATGCTAAAGGCAGGCAACTGCTGGGTACCACCTTTGTACAGGACCTCAGACATCCCAATTTCAGAGGTTTGGTGATCTCCAAGGTCAATGCCTGACCCTGGAGATCTTGTGTTTGCCTTCCATGGCTTTCTTAAAGGCATATACTTTGAATGAAGAGGACAATGGAACATAACTACAGGGGGTTGAACTACATGCCTAGAGAGGACATTCAACCACTAGGATATCAGAGAAGTCAATATAATATAATGGGTTAGAACATTGGTTTTGGAATGAAATATACGCTGGTTCAAATTCCAGCTCTATCATTTACTAGCAATGGGAAGTTGGGTGAGGTAATTCAACAGTAAAAATGTGGTGTGATAATAAGAGTGACCTTGCTAGGGTGTTTGAGGATTAAACGAGCTTGCAAACCCACAGAGAAGTGAAGATACGAACTGGGATTGGTCTATGGTAAATGGCACACCCTCTCCGCAATGCACAGGCAGCCTCCTCCCCACCCCCACGACATCCCTTTAAAAACCATTGCTGCCCTGCCTGACTCCAGTCTCAAAAGAATCCTCCTTTGTTTCCTGAGAGCTCAAACTATAGCCAAAGTAATGAGCCTGATCTGATTCAAGTCCAAGAATTCTGGTCATTAAACTTGACTTGGATGTCCATAATTTGTACATTTTGGATAACAGGGTATTGCTAAGAGGGAAAACCTTTGGCTGAATCCAATACATTCACAGCAAGCGAAGCAGGAGGAAAATGCCTAATTCTGGCTTGTTAGTCGCTGAGCTTCTGAGAACAGAATCAGCTTAGCTGCTTGCAAATAAGCGAGCATCACAGAACTTGGTAGAGCTGGCAAGAAGGTAACAAGCTGTGTATGAAAACCCTGGGATTAAATCTCCCCAGCAAAATTGCTCGGTGCACAGGATCAAAAGAGCTGCAAAGGGGAGAGAGACAATGAGCACACACCCTTCTGCACAGCCGCCGACCTTGCCCGTTAGGAACCCCCAAAGAGTGCATGCCTTGGCGCCTTACCAAAAAATAAGACTGCACTTTAGATTATAATTAAAACAATAAATTCTTCTCCCCTGCGTGTATCCTGATTAGATTGTTGACACTGTGTCAAGCTGTTAGGGAGATAAACTCACGCTGCTACCACACTGCTTACTTGTGAGCCCTTCAGATGGCGTTTTTCACATGACGACTTGCAAATAACACACTGAAGTTTCTTTCCTTCTATTTCTCTGTCGAGTTATTAACATTGATACACATGGAACTTTTGGAGTGTGAGAGCTTTCATCTTGGTGTGTGATGTAGGTCCCAGCATGAACCATTTAGGAATCTAAGGGACTTATTTATCAGTAAAAATGCCAGATGACACACATGCTCAGGATGATTTAAAGTCTCCCAAATATAAGTTATTGTAAACTATGGCAAATAGTATCAGGCCAGCCCTGAGCAGGGATTTGAGAGTTTTGCTGGTTTCCAGCATCATGAGTAAACCTTTTCTTTTAGTGGATTTGCCTGGTGCTCAAGCCACAGTAAAGGGCAGGAATATTGGCTAGAACCATAGGGTCCCAACCAAATGATCTAACTCACAAATTTGGAGCCTTAGGAGCATGCGCCCAGCCTGACTGAATGATTTTCAGTTCCTGAACCGGAAAGGCTATGTCTGTCTCGCTCTTGGACCTTTGCACATGAGGTTCCCTTGCCTGAAGTGATCTTATCAGGTATAGGTCCCAGGTCAGTGAGTTGTTCACTATGCCTTTGGGCAACCCCAGTTTATCCTTCACACCTCAGTTTAGATGTGGTCTTCCTCACAAAGCCATTTTTTAAGTAAACATTTTATTTTGGAGTAGTTTTAGATTTACAAAAAAGTTGCAAATATAGTACAGAGTTCCCATATGTCCTCAACCCAGTTAATATTTTTGTTAGTATTGATAATTGTTCATTAACAATATTTAATATATTACATTTTTATGCTATAATTACAAAGAATGAACCAACATTGAATGAAAAATTTACCATTTTAGCTATTTTTAAGAGTATAATTGAGTGACATTAAATATATTTATGTTCTTGTGCAACCAACCATTTCTAGGATTTTTCCAACTTGCAAAACTGAAACTCTGTATTCATTTAACATTAACTCTGCATTTCCCCTTCTTTCCATCCCCTGGCACCCCCATTCTACTCTCTGTCTCTATGAATTTGACTACTTTAAGTACCTTGTATAAGAGGTATTATACATGATTTGTCCTTTTGTGATTGGCTTATTTTGTTCAGCATGATGTCTTCGAGGTTCATCTATACTGTAGCATGTGTCATAAGTTACTTGCTTTTTAAGGCTCAGTAATATCCCATTGCATGCATATAGCATATTTTGTTTAATCTATTCATCTGTTAATAGACAGTTGGGTTGCTTCCACCTTTTGACTATTATGAATAATGCTACTCTCAAAGTCTTTCTTGACCAAACCATATTACCCAGGTACATCCTATGATCACCTCTGTTGTGGTATTTATTTCAGAAGAGTATAATAGCTTATTTCTCTGCCATGTCAGTGAGATGTTTACCATTGTTTATTCCTGAAGAAGAAGTGTGCTTGGCTCACACGAGCTACGTAGCAACTATTTGAAATGAGTGACAGTTGAAATGGATGGATAGAGGAGTGGATGAGTGGATAGATGAGTAGATGCATGGGTGATTGGTTGGGTAGATGGGTGGGTGGGTGGTTGGACAGATTATTGGATGGACAGATAGATGAATGGATGGATGGACAGGTGGATTGGTGGGTAGGTGGTTGATGGGTGAATGAATGGATAGGTGAATAAAAAGATGAGAATATCCAAACGATGGGCCAAAGCAGATGCCTTCAAGAAGCACAATTTTATTCCTGCTATTAAGTCCAATGAATTAACATGTGATTATAAAGCAAGAGTTTAGGGCAAAGGGAAAACATCAGATTAAACTGACACTGAGCAGAGAGCAAGAGTGCCCTCTGGGCTGGGGCAGGGGAGTATGTCTTGCTTTACAGTTTTTGCTTAATTTTTTTTTTTGCTCAGTATTTTAATAAAATAAATTAGTGCAAAACTTTCCCATGCTCTTATTGCTAAAAGAAACTCTACTGGATTTTTAAATATAAAAATAACCCACAAACATATAATTCATAAGGAAAGGAAGAAATAAAATAAAAATTATTAGTTTTCTTCTTGGTAATATTCTCTACAAAGATAACTACAGTAACCACATCTTATATATTTACAACCATTCCTGGGGGAACTTTCCGTACTCTGTGAGTATAAGCCTGCCATGCTTTTTTTTTTTTTTTTTAAACGGGTGCCTACTCATCCACCAAATATGGATATTATCATTTTACTATTAAAGAAATGAGTCATGCTACCTCCTAATTTATGATAAATTACAAAAAGGTGAAGACACAGCTTTTTTACACATAAGTTGTGCACATCAGATCGAAAAATGGGAGAATCCAGAAATGTTGAACTCAAGCATTATTTCAAGTTCTGTCCATTTTCTTGTCCTCAACACAGATATATTTAAAATGGAAGAGACAGAAGAGGTTAAGACCTTCAGTCTCCTTCTTTTAAGAGTGATGTGTGATTCTCTTCTGTCTGGAAGCTCCAGGGTCTGACCCACACCTTGGCTGTCATGACTGCTGGGAAGTGGTGTCGCTGGTTTGGCGTGCCCTACTTCCATACCATTTCCTGCTTCCATGGGTCAAATGTCAGCCCTATTCAGTGTGGGCTGCAGAAGCTAATGAAAAGGGGTGTGGGGCTGGGTCTTTCCCACAGCACAGATGAGGCCATAGTAGAAAAAGTGGCAAAAAATAGTTTAGCATATGTTTGACACAACTTAATGGCTATGCCTGGCATCTCTCTTTCAACATACCTGCATGTTATTTGACATTATAAAAAATAAGAACAGAAAATCAAAGAGTACATAGTACATTTCTGAAATCTTCTTTTTCTCCATGGTGCAATGGGGAAAAGTATCTTCTCTTTTAAGTTGGAGATAGAAAGATACAGATATAGATATAGACAGACGGATTCAGACATATGCCATTTTTCTTCTTTAGAATAAAATATGGCTAGTCTTTTACAAAATCTTAGTCAAAATACATGCTACTGAGGGGGTTATCTATATAAGCAACATAAACTTGCCATTAACACAGCTCCTTGCAACTGTCACACTTGATTCTTTATGGGTTACCTCATTGGGAGTTAATATTCCCCACTGTGGCTACAGTGCAAGTCTTGAAACCAGTGTTACAAAATCCGAAGAGAAAACATTATGTTATTCTGGTATAAAATAATTTATTTTTAAAATATTATGTTTATGCGGTACACAATGCAAACATACAATCAATATAAGGGTTTACTATGAAAGCCTCATTCCACCTCCCTCCTCAGCATCTCAGTTCTATTCTCCAGAGGTTCCTTTGTTACCATTTTCATACTTCATTCCAGAGATAGTCAATTAACATACAAGCATATTCACACCTAAATAATAGCATATGGTTATATTACATTAAAACCAACTTCAGAAAAGATAAGACTTCTGGCCAAAATGGAGGCGTAGGTAGACACACTGTGCCTCCTTGCACAACCAAAAGAGGAAAGACAACAATTCAAAAAACAAAAACAACCAGAAATGACAGAAAATTGAACTAAGTGGAAGTCTGACAACCAATGAGTTAAAGAAGACATTTTCATCCAGACCAGTAAGTGGGGTGGAACCGGGCAAAGAGTGCACGGCAAGAAGGTGGTTTGTGGAGCAGTACCGGGGCAGTACCGGCAGTGCTACAGCTGCCATTAGAGAGCAGTGGCGAGTGCGCCCTGTTAAAACGCAGCCCGTGCACCCAGCAAAACCTGTGGCTGGTTGACCCGGACCCAGCAGGCCAAGACTTGTAGACCGAGCAGTCCCTCATTTGCACGCAGATAAACCGGGAGAAAAAGCTGGGGAGTGGAGCAGACTCTGCAACCCACCATCGCAGGGAAATAAAGCCTCAAATCACCTATTGAAAACACCAATAGGGGTTGAGGCAGCAGCGTTTGGGTGGGGGGTATTCCTGGCCTCACAGGAGAGTTCATAGGAGAGACCCACAGGGACTTGGAACAACACAAGCCCGCCCACCCCCAAGCCAGCAAAGAAGGGCCAACTTGCTTGTGGGTAGCAGAGGAAGTGGGGAGAGCGGAGCAAGTGCCATGGTTCTCTCAGGTCCCACCCCCAACAGGCAGCATCACAACACAACAACGTGGGTTACCCCACTCTGGTGAACACCTAAGGCTCTACCCCTTAAAGTAAAGGCACACCGAGAAAAAAAATGGCCCAAATAAAAGAACAGATGAAAGCTCCAGAAAAAAATACCACTAAGTGATGAAAAGATAGCCAACCTATCAGATGCACAGTTCAAAACACTGGTAATCAGGATGCTCACAGGATTGGAAGAAAGGTGATCACAATTAGTTGAACAAATGAAGGATATGCTAAAGGAAATGAGGGGAAATGTGCAGGGAACCAATAGATATGAAAAAGAAACTGGGACTCAAATCAATGAAGTGGACCAGCAGAAAGAAAAAAAAAACATCCAAACAGAAAAGAATGAAGAAACAAGAATTTGAAAAACTGAGGAGAGGCTTAGGAACCTCCAGGACATCCTTAAATGTCCCAACATCTGAGTCGTAGGGGTGCCAGAAGGAGAAGAGGAAGACCAAGGGATTGAAAACTTATTTGAACAAATAATGAAGGAGAACTTCCCCAGGCTGGTGAAGGAAATAGACTTTCAGGAAGTCCAGGAAGCTCAGAGTCCCAAAGAAGTTGGACCCAAAGAGGAACATACCAAGACACATCATAATTAAATTACCCAAGATTAAAAATGAGGAGAGAATCTTAGAAGCAGCAAGAGAAAAGGAGGCAGTTACCTACAAAGGAATTCCCATAAGACTGTCAGCTGATTTCTCTAAAGAGACTTTACAGGCAAGGAGAGGCTGGAGAGAAGTATTCCAAGTCATGAAAGGCAAGGACCTACATCCAAGAATACTCTATCCAGCAAAGCTATCATTTAGAATGGAAGGGCAGATAAAGTGCTTCTCAGATAAGGTCAAGTTCAAGGAGTTCATTATCACCCAGCCTTTATTATAGGAAATGTTAAAGGGATTTATATAAGGTATGAAGGGATATCAACAGGGGAGTAGGAGGGGAGAGAGTGGGAAAGGTGCAGAGAATAAATAGCATAAACAGTAGGTAGAAAACAGACAGGGGGAGGTTAAGAATAGTATAGGAAATGGAAAAGCCAAAGAACTTATGTGTATGATCCATGGACAAAAACTAAAGGGTGAGGAATCGTGGGGGGGGCATGGAAGGGAATATGGGGGGGGATGGGACAACTAATAGCATAATCAATAAAATATATTAAAAAAACAAGTTCAGGGTGATGGCAAAATTATTTCATTAAAAATAAAAGGCACAGGAAGAAATACTTGTCCTACAAAATTTATTAAGTATAAATATTATTAGATAAAAGTATTAGAATGATAGGGTGAATCCATGAATATGGCATTATTTCTGTTAAGTATGTATTACTTCATTTATAGCAAGTACAATATTAACATCACAGGCTTGGAGGTGTGAAAAGAAACGTAGATTCGGCTATATGTTTCACTAGCTCTGCCAAGTTCTCAACTCCTCTAAACCTCACAGTCCGTATCTGCTAATGGGGAGGAGCATGCTTCTGTCCACAGGTTTATGCAAAAGGTGAATAAGACAAGTTATAAAGGACCTGGTGCATAGTAAATAATCAATGACAGTGGTTTGCTTATTATCATCTTTGCCTCCATATATTGTAATTTCCTGGGATGACTACTCAAGCAATAATATCTTTTTATGCTCTGTTTAGCTGAGGAAGAGTGTGAGTTTATTTTTGCTAGTGAACAAATGGCTTCTGTTTACCTCTTTGAGTTTTCTAGTACACTTTCACATCAAGATAATCTATTCATGATTAGTGCTCTACAGTTAAAGGTGAATTTTTCCTTTAGGCTAATTTAATGTGATTTGATTGTGCCCAGGGTTAACTGGTGAATAGCCAGCCCTAATAATCCTGGTTCTTGAATCAGACTGCCTTCATTCCTTATTACTTGTGTGACTTTGGGCAAGTTACAATGCTTTTCCTTTCCAATCCTTAATGTTCATGCCTGTAAAATGGGCATATAGTAGAAATTAACTCCTAGGATTTCTGGGGAGGATTACAAGAGATGATTAGCACACAGCATTTAGCAAGGGGGTTCTAATCATTTAGCATAGTAAGCATTCTTTGTGTGTCAGCTATTACTATTAATGCTGTTTAGTCAAACCCATTTATCCATGTCCTCTCATTCATCTGTCCACTGATGGAGTTCCTGTGCTGTTCTGGGCACCACTGCTGAGCCACTGTCTTCCTCTGTGATTCTTGCACATCCTGGGATTGTACTCCAAATAATTTTTGCACTATCCAGGTGTTTTCAGTGGAGAGACTCTGTCTACTAAGCCAGGAGTCCTTTCAGAGTTTATGTGAGCTTAGAAAAGACAGATGGGTGCTCCCTTAATGACCATGGGCTCCTCTCAAGAAGTTGGGTTTCATGGAGAGATCCAGGAGGTTTATCTTTGTTTCTTTCGGCCACTTTCTGTTGGCTCACAGGAACTCAAGAGGGGGATTACCCCACAGAAAAAGGGAAAAGTATGTGATTCCACTTTCTGTGCTGGGCGGGACTACTGATTACTAGCTTTGGAAGATGTCTCATGGATGAGTGTTCTAGTATAGAGATATAGCTATGATCGTGTTTCTGGACTCTGAGCCCTTGGTTATAATCTTGGCTTGACTTGGCCCTGGGTGGTCTCAGTTTCTCCATATGAAAATGAGAATTTGATTGTTCTAAGGCACTGGAGTAGGTAATTTAGCTTCTGGAACATATTGGCATCTATAAATTTTGGTGATTGCTTATAGAGTTATGATGTAGCATTTATTGAGAGCTTAGTGTATGTCAGGAACTTCATGCCAGAGAGGCAGCTACTGCAGTGTAGTAACTCATAAAACAGGCTCTGGAGTCAGAATATTTGAGTTTGAATCATCACCCCAACAATTATAAGCTGTGATCTTAATCAACTTCTTTAACCCTTTCTTTTCTTTGGATCCTTCATCTGCAATATGTGAGAATTCAATGAGATTATATATGCAAAACACTTAGGTAATACCTAACATGTATGGGACACTTAATAAATGTTGCTCTTTGTCATCATGTAATAACCACAACTGTTAGATGGCATTATCCACAGTGAGTCAACCCAGAGCTACTAAGTAATTTACCCAGGTCCACACAACTTATATGATACGAGATGCAAACTTCATATTGTCAGCTCCATGCAGGAGTATGGGCTACATGAGCAGCATCCTGAAAATGAAGTCCTCCTCATCTCCAAGGGGTGGTGATGCCCTGTTGTCCCTGGAAATGTCACCTTTGGGGTACATTCTATAAACTGTACAAAATTAAATCCCTCCCTTGATTTTCCCAGGAAGACTCCTCGGAAGCGTTGCCAGGTACCCCCGCAAATCTGTACTGCAGAGGCGAGAGGATGTCAGTAGAATTTAGTCTCCCTACACAATTCCTGCAAAGATGTATGAGGCTGCATATAAATTGCATTGAATTTGGCCGGCCATGGGCTAGTATTGCTTTTGTGCTGAATATCACTGAAAAGTATGAAATGGAGATTACATTTTCAATTCGGGCTTTTTTTCCCAAAGCTCTGCAGAGATGCCCTCATTCCCATCCATCAGAGCAGAATTGCATTGGTGTGGAGTCCCAGACTCTCCTTATTTTGCCAGAAAGTGTCTGCCACACTTGCTGTCAGACTGCTGCAGTAGGTAACACTCTCCTTAACAGCTAGTTCCATTACTCCCCTTTCCCCAAATCTCTGCCTCTTTCTCACTACCTTTTGTTCTTAAGATCTATCACCCATGAGGATCACAAAACCAACCACAAAAAAATGGCATTCTTATAGATGCTAAAATTGGTGTATCTGTCTCTTGGGTTGTTGAGGGCAAAAATAAGACATTGAGGCAAATGGGGTTCATTCACCAACAATGAGAAACATGCTTATTACTTCTTCCTGAAATACATATATTCATACCAGCTATTTCAGTTCCTTTCCCCAAACAGCCCTACATCATTGTCAGTGCCTCAGCTCCAGCATGGTTCTATAAGAAGAGTGTTTGCTGGTGGGGGGTGGTAGGGTGGTTATGCATCTGGCTTTTACATCAGCATCAGCTTCAATATTTCAACAGCTCATTCTCCCCATGTTCTTTGCCTCTCTCTCCTGCCCCCTGAATGTGATTGCCTGGCTGACTCCCCAAAGAGAAAATGTGCTAAGTGAACTTGACAGATTCCAGGCTGGCTCCATATGGCAAGGCCTGAGTAACATGTTCCTGGGATCCCCAAGCTGCTCTCACCTTATTAAGATGGCAGTAACTACATGCAAGTCAAGTTCACTGCATCGGTTTTAATTATTTGGACTCTGGAGACCATCCTCAGACTTCAAGGTGGAATTGGATGCAGCATCCCCCACTGTAAATTTGACCTTTTTCTTTCCTTCCCAAATGCATAGCTGGGAGGATGGTGGGTAGAAAATGGACCCAGAACTCAGGAAAATGTTGGGGAACTGTGAAGGTGAGGTTAGAGGGTTTTCTTAGGACTGCCAGCTCAGTCTGACAAGGCAGCTCAGTGTTAGGCTGCTGTTTATTGCCTGACCTGTACTATCTGAAATTTTTGGACTCCCACTTATAATTGAGACTTTGACTTTGATCTATCAATATACAATTTGCACTTCTCCCTCTCCCCACATGGTTTTAAAGACATAGAAAAAATTAATTCTGAATCCAATAAGTTGCATTTCAAATGGATGGGCCCTTACAACTCAGTGATTAAGGGTTGGAGTTGAGTTTCACATTTTATAAATAATTGGACTTTGTTGGAATGAGTTTGTACAAGAGAATTCTTTGATAGGTTGTCACTTTACCCAGGATATATAGAAGGTTTTTCTACCTTTATGTAACAGTTTTCCATATTCCAAGAGTGCATGATAATTGTGTAGAATGGAGAAGAGAACTCTGAGAAGACAGAGGGTCACCTTATTCAAATAGCTATAAAAGGGGTAGCAAATAGAAAGAGGAGTAGCATTCACTCCGTGTGGCTCAGGGGGAAAATCTGTCCTGGGGAGAGGTTGGTTCTGACCTGGTTGAGCAACTGGAGCTATCCAACAGGTGAAGGTGCTGAAGTGTTCACAATAGGTGTGGATTGAGAGGGGAAGGCCCCTGTATGATGTTTAAAGTTCCTTCCAGTTCTGCTGTTCCCAAATTCTGGGCATTGGCACACCCACTGTGAGATGATTTCCAATGTAAGCTGAATCAATCATAGTTATAAACGATTCAGGTGATTTCAGACACCATGTTTGCCATCTTTTCACTAAATACAACAGACACTTTAAACTCTGAATTTGGGGGATTGAGTCAGTTTGTATTTCTTTTAGCTAACAGCAATAAAAAACTGACTATCAGTAAGTCGCTTAAATAAAAAGAACATTGTTGTTTATTAAACAAGAAGCCTTAAAGTAAGTTGTCCTAGAGTTGGTTAGCTGGCTTAGCGCCATCATTAAAAACTCAGGTTCTTGACATTCTATTATTTTTGCCACTCACATGTGTTGGCATTTAGCCCTTACTTCTCATGATCACAGGATGCTTGCTAAAGTTTTAGACATCATGTCCTCTCAACCATGTCTCAAGCATAAGAGAACAAGAATAAATCTCTTCCTTTTTTGCAAGTGTTTGTCATAAGGAAAACTATCAAGGAGACATAAAGTCACAATGTTTTTGCCAGAACTGGGTAACATACATGCAAAAGAGAACTGGGTGGCTCTGACCAGTTTAGATCAATCATTATTCATTCCCTAGAGCTGGGTAAGTAGACCCACCCTCTTTGATATCAGGTAGGATTCCCCCATACCTAAATAAACTGGAGTTTATTAGCATGATAACAGTGAGGTGCATATTGAGTAGCTGCATAGAAATCCACCCAATGTATATGGCACATATCTTCTTAGATTTTAGCAGAACTTTTTTCAATCAATACTCTCTCAAGATTAATATGTTCAGACCTTAACTAATGTGCCTGAGGGACAAGATCTAGCCTACTCCTTTATGTGGTTGTAGAAGAGACATCCTTTAATATTATCAGACTTTGGGGATTCTGTTTTTCAAAATGGCAATGGCTTTCTCCTGGGGCTTGAAGTCGTTGATGGATCAAGGTAATTGGGATAATGAAGCTATTGTTTTAATTTTCTGAGTGCTTGTTATGAGCAAAATATTGTATAAAATATTTCACATCTAGTGAAATATTCATTGAATCATTGAAACAATCTTATTTCTTGGGCAGGTGGGATGAGGGTTAGGGATTACTGTTATACTAATTTGTCGATGAGGTAAAACCTGAGCTTCAAGGTGGTTGGACTTAAACCCAGTCCATTTACTGCTCTGGCTATTACCCTCATAATTATCCTTTTGCTTATATAGGCACTCAGAAATGAGGATTATGGGGTGGACAGGATGGCCTGGTGAAGGCTTCCTGGGGGTAAGAAGTGGAAGGACCCTCTGAGTCTCAGCTTCAGAATTTGAAGTTGATCTCTTTTCCCATCTATAAATTTCCTCCAGGCACACAAGTAAAGATAGCTGCCAGCAAACTTCTCATGGAATCTTCAGTTTTAGAGGTTGACAACTTAGTCTCAAGCTCCTGTTCAGATAACCTCTCACTTTAATTTCCCCTGTGCTTCTGGGTGTCTCATCTGTTTAGCCCCCTTTAACATGCCCACTTAGAGAGGTCGCATTTTATAAATTCAGTAACCTCTGATGCATGTTTGGGGTGTCATATGTGGAAGAGGCCATCGACTAAGTTGGTGAAGAGAATTGTCTACCAAGAACAAAGCTTAATATTTTCAGGGTTTTATTTTGGGGGAAAAGTAATGCCTGTTAGTTATCCATTTATGTATTTACTCATAAGTATATCAATTAATTCAGCATCTTTTATGTACCTCCTTTGTCATGACCTACAAATAGAATCTCCAACTATATAAGATACCATTCTACCTATCCAGAATCTACTTAGCCATGGATAAAAGACAAGGGACAATTAAGTACAACATAGAATTTCAGGGGCTAGGATAAAAGTAGGAATGGATACTCAGCACTACTGAGGTAAAGGGAGGTGAGAACAAGGGGAGGCTTTACAGAGAAAATTTTAATTGAGTTTAGCCCTGAAATTTGAGGAGCTTATCAATTTGATTGACAGTGGGAACGGAGAAGGATAAAGTATTTCTGAGTATTTCTGAGGAGTCTTTCTGAGTTGGGGGATTATGTGAGGAAATGTGGGGAGTGTGGAGCCACGTGGCAGCATTTCTCCTCTCCACATGGTTGGAATGAGAGATGGGGATATGTGGAAGGCTGGGCAAGTGGATGTGGGAAAATGATGGGGTCTCTTTGGGACATGTTCAGAGGTCATTTGGTATGAGCTCTAAATATCAAAGTCAAGAATAAGGAGGAATTGGCTCAGGTTGTATTAGTTGGGGGTTGGTAACTCATCATTGGGATGGCTTTCAAAACTGAGCAACTGTATGAATGTGGGCCAGTGTTGCCAACTCTCTGAACCTCAACTTTTTTTTATCTATAAAGTGGTGACATGGAAAAGGATTTGCTCTCAGTTATTGTTGTATTTATTTGTGTCCTACTTGCTAAATAAATGGGTCTCATGCAAATGCCAAAGCTATCCTAGGGATTTTGAAAACCTTTGCATGGTTCCCCATTTCTGGACCCAATACCTTGAAATAGCTCCATGTCAAATCTCTCAGTGGTCAAAAGTATCATAATTTATGCCCTGGCCAGATGGCTTGGTTGATTGGATCATGGTCCTGCACTCCAAAAACTTAAGAGTTCAATTTCCAGTCAGGGCACATACCTAAGTTGTGGGTTCAATCCCTGGTCGTGGTATGTACGGGAGGCAACCAATCAATGTTTCTCTCTCTCTCTCTCCCTCCCTCTCTCTCTAAAGTCAATAAAAAAGTTTAAGAGTGTCATCATTTATTTGGGTTCTGATATGCCATGCAATACATTAGCCTCTTCACATTGCTATCTCACTTAAATCCCACAGCCACTATGGAAAAGTAGAAGAGATCATTTGATTATTCCCAATTCTAAGACAGGCAAGTAAAGTAATATGCTTAACCTCACTTGGATAGTAGTGGGAGAAGTTGATTCATGCTCAGGTATTTTACTTTACAATGTTTGCTCTTTCATTGACCTGCCTCTGCCCCTGCCCTAGGACCCTTGAGCAGTCTTTGAGCTGCTGTCTCTAGGAAAGGACTCGGACACCTTACTTTTGGGTGAAGGCAGCCAGGTGGGCCTGAGGTCTGGAGGACAAAGTCATCCTTGTGCATCTGACCCCAGTTGACTGATGAGAGGACGTGGCTCTGCGCTCTGCTTTCCACGTCAGGTCTGGTCCCTGTGGGCAATTGTATCTGGAGCCGTTCCTGTAGTGTCAGAATGGCGCCAACTCCTCCTTCTACCCAGCACGTACGATTTTTAGCAGAGCTCCATGTGAAAAGTATTTGCTAAAATAACCCTCACCTTCATAATAGACATTTTGAGCTTAACTATTGGGTTTTATCAGAGATCCTCCCCCCGCCCCAGTTTGTTCCAGCAAAGGTTTATTAAATCCATAGGGAAAATGCAGAGGCCAGGGCGTGGCCAGAAGTGAGGCTCATGTTAAATACCCGTTACAGCTTGATACTATTTCCTTGATGGCCATTCTCAGAAAACACATGTCTTTTGCTTGAACTGTAGCTTCAGTTACCCATTATCATCTTCTTGAGAAAAGGTGTGATATCTCAGGTCTTTGACTCCTCATTTAGGCTATGAGTCTTGGGAGGGCCATGTGAACTTGCTGAGTTCTAGTTTTCTGAGTTTTCAGTGACAATGTGTGTCTTGCCCTGTCTACCACACTGGGACTTGATGAAGCAACACGGGGCTATGGCCAGAGTAAAACATTTGGGGCAAGAGAGAGATGAAATTCAGTCCTTTTACTGTACTTTCTGTGGACCTCGGTTTCCCTATCTGTAAACTGGAGCTAGTCATATCAAACTTTTTGTCCTATTTAGAGGATTAAGAAAGATAATGCCTAGCACGAAGTCAGTCAGCAATCCCACAAACAGGAAAGTGAAGGCAATCATTTTTTTGGAAAAATAAATGTGATGCAAACACTAGTTCTTTATTCTAATTATCACCATCTCAGTTTTTTTTTTTTTTTTTCCCTACGCTATTTACTTCTTGAAAGCTGCAAGCCCTATTTTCATCACACTCCTTGTTTCAAGTTTGGAGCACAGTCTCATTCTCAGTTGTGGATTCCCTCTTGCCTGAAGGCCTTGGTGCAGCATGAGCAGATTCAGAGCAGAGAGCTGAGAGTGGAGCCAGAAGCGCAGACAACTTTCTGTTGCCGAGCAATCCCCTTTTCTCTGAGGGCACAAGCGGGCCTGTGGAGGGATGTGGGAAACCATTTGTGAGAAGTTGCAATTAATGATCTGCTGGGTTTTGGCACTTATCAAGGAGCAGAAAGCCGTAGGGAATTGGAGTAGCCTCTTGGATAAAAGTTGTCCTTCTGGGGCTACATTTCTCCCTGGGGAAGTAGCAGATCTTGGGAGGGCCAGAGGGAGGAGCAGGAGGCTCTCGTTCCACTGCAGCTTTCCTGGCTGTAACCTGTTTGCCTCTCGTGCATGATCACAGGGTGACGTAGGCAAAGAACTCTGGCTTTGGAGACCCAAAGTCCTCGGCTTGAATTCTAACTTTGCCTCTTACTCCTTGTGACACCTGGGCATGGTACTTCATTCTCTGAACTTTAGTTTCGCCCATCTGTAAAATGTAGTTAGTGCCACATACTCTGCAAGACGATTTGGACTAGAAATTACATAATAATGTAAATGGAACATAGCCTCAAAAGTACAAGGCATAAAATATTAAATAAACAAGGCAGCTCCCCATCTTCAAGGAGTTGACAGTTTTGTGAATAATGGAAATGACGTTATCTATAGAACATACAGACTCATGGATACTTTTGTAGATCTTTCTGTAGAATTTATGCACATATTTTAGTGATATTAGCTATAAAGTGCTATTGAATTGTACATATATGTGTATATTTTTGTAATATAAGTTGCTCTTCTTTGATAAAATATTAGTGTAAGTTACTGTCTTTCGGTAAGTCTGCAAGGATCTGTCATACCTTAATTTCCTCCTGATGCTTCTGGGCTGTCTTGGAAATTAGCCCCCTAAGATGACTACAGGCTGTTAAATCCCTGAGTGAAATTCTGTGTACAGTGACAACTGAAAAGATCTCCTATTGAAGAGTGGTTTTGTATTCCTCGTTCCCGCATTATAAGACTGTTTTCCGTATTATGTGAAATAGAGCTTGTAAGTCAAATGTCACAGTGTCTTCACATATCAGGGACTCGTAATGGTCACAATAGCAACAAGCCCTCCTGTTTTATGGCAGTCACACAATACTTTGTAGCATTTACCCCTTAGTGTAGCAGATAGAATTTCATAATCTGGGCACAGAGCTGGCACATTTTAAGAGCCCTGAAGATGTCAGCTACAATAATCCTTAACTCCATCTTTCCAGCAGCCTTTCCGGGTACGTCAGATAGAGCTGTAGTCCCACATTACAGGTGAGCAATCTGGGGCTCAAGGAGGCTTGTTCGGTCTACACAGCTAATGCTGATGTTGGCTTCAGGGCCAAGAGTAGCCTTATTGTTGACCTTCCCCTTGTGCCTCTTCAGCCCCTCCCTTAACTTCCCTCTGGCTCTTTTGTCATCAAGAGTCCACTGCTAGCATTTTTAGCCTCTTGTCTAGGGTTTGTTTTGAAAACCAGTCATTGTAGACAGCCTTATTGTGGCGATGACAATGTAAGGTTTATAAATGTCAAATCACTATGTTGTGCACCTGAAACTAAAATGTTGTATGTCAACTAGACTTTAATTTTAAAAATTTAAATACAAAATTTCAAATCTTAAAAAAAAAAAAAAAAAAGGACAATGCTGAGCCCCATGGACACAAATTCTGGATCTGCTTTAGTAGAAAACCAGGAAAGAGAAGACACTGGGACAGACACCCAGCGTCAGGGAGAGGCACCCCGCCTGGGTTTAGAGTCCACAGTAATGAAGGAATTTTCCTTCCTGGGTATATTTGCTTATGTTCTTGGATGTGCTGCTCAGCCCCTGCCTACCCACCTCTATGCAAATGAGTCCTCCCACATGCTCGGGATATCCTTTCCCCAAATCCTGAACACCAAGCACAGGAGACTGGCATGGCTATTGCAGAATAAAGATTTGAGAGAGGGACAGCTTTTGCCTGCAGTTATCTCTTTGTAGACTTTATCCTGGGCTGGAAACAGCCCTCACCTGGATGTGAGATCTGACACCATGCTTACCCCTCTGTGTTATCTTTCCCAGGTCATGAGCCTGGGCCCTTCACCTGGAACACAGTGGGAGGAGAGGGAAGCCGCCCCTGAACTGGGGACTGCCACCCTGTTAGTCACCCTCCCTGAGTCAGTGGAATGAGTTCCTCCAAGTGTAGCGAAACTGTGTTATAATTCCAGAAGACCAGTGCACAGCACTTATTAATCATCTACTATGTATCTGTGGGCATAGGTTTGGCAGACTATTTCGGATTCCTACTGGGCTCTGCGAGAGACTGGAAATCAAACAGAGCAATGCTTAGGTATTGATCAAGAGCATTGACTTTAAAATCTGGCAGACCTAACTTTGTATCCCAGCTCAATCTTATTGAACATGTGAACTTGGACAAGTTATTTATCTTCGGTGAGCTTCATTCCCCCTCATTCGTAAAAGGAGGGTGATAATGTGTATCTCATGAAGTTCGTGTGAAAATAAAAGCATGTTGTATGAGACAAGCGCTAGCACAATGCCTTGTACCTAATAAGGATCCAATAGATGATGGACATTGTGTCCGTATCATTTATATCCAGGCCCTACAAATGCCATCTACTTGTGTATTTCCTGGGTTAGGGATATAGAAGGACACTGGTCTTGCTGGCATTATTTACATTAGAGAATTTTTTAAGTGTCTTACAGTTTGGGAAACATTGATGTTTTAAAGATGTTTTTCCTGGAGATGCGTATAAGTCTAACTACCCAGGAAAACAGGTTTCTGGGGCGAAATGGTTATGTAGCCAGAGTTGAGAAATAGGCCTGGGAATGAGTCAAAGAATTGCTTTTCAACCTGAGAGAGTACGTTTTAACTGGTTTGTAGGATTAGAGTTTGATGAATCTTGATAATTGCATACAACCTTATAACTTCTTATAATAACTACAATAAAGATGTAGAATAGTTCCTTTATCCTAAAAGGTTTCCTTATGCCCATTTTAATCTATTCCACCCCTGGCAAATACTGATCTGCTTTCTTTCTCTATTGTTTTGAATTTCATTTAAATGGACTCATACTGTGCATCGTCTTTTGTGTTGACTTTCTTCACTTAGCATACTGTTTTTAAGATTCATCTATGATGCCATGTATATTAACATATTGTTCATTTTAATGTTGAGTAGTATTTCATGGTGAGAGTCTGCCTTGATTTGTTTACCCATTCATCAGCTAATGGACTTCTTTTTTTCAGTTTGTGACTATCATAAATGCTATGAAATTTGAGCACATGTCTCTGTGTAGACACATTTTCATTTATCTTGGGTAAATCCTTAGAAGTGGAATTGCTGGGTGATGTAGCAAGTGTAGGTTTAACATTGTTTTCCAAAAGTGGCTGTATTGTTTTCCAAAAGTGGCTGTATTGTTTTGCATTTCCACCAGCATGTGGCATCAGGTATTGCTTTTAACAGCTCCCAGGTGTTGTTAATACAGATCAGCATTGAGACCCTCTGGCCTTTACTTTCTCTGGTTTAATGGCCACCTATTGACTCACATGAATAAGGATGATGTTAGTATCAGGACAACAAAGAAGACAGTTACCCAACTGACAGGTTCTGACTTGTTCAAAACTATTGGAGAGTGAGGTACTGTCTGGATTTTTACAACCGAGGTGCGTTTTTATATGGCTTGCATATCCAAATTTGTATGCAGGTTAAGTTCCCTAGCATTAAATCATCTCTGTTTTAACACCAGAGGATCCACTCCAAATTTATAAAGAGAAGCCTGACTCACTCATGTAGGAAAGTGTTTCTACTCACTGGAGACAGACTCGTTAATAAACAAAGGACATGTGTATGTTCACTGAGTTACATGTGATGCTCACTGTGATCTGTTTTACAGCTATAATGACTAATTCTATACACGTTTGCACAAGCACATACAAATGCATGTTTGGATGTTGTTTCTCTCTCACCATTTTTCAAGGCAGACCACACAGCGATTCTTTAATGGTTTGTCTTGATACGCACTATTGCTTGTACATTTCTGGAAGACATTTTCCCATCTTCTGCTCTTTGCCTTGTACTTTCATTTTCTTCTTGTTGAATTACAAATGGATTAACATTCTTAATAGGTTTTCCTTGAATCCGACTAGATGCTTCAGCCTCCCACATGTGTTTTTTATACTTCTAAAACATGACAGAGAATGAGGTGAATGAACTGAACATGTGGCCTTTGTCTCAGGGTGAAGCAATTCTCAACCTCCAAAGGGGGTATCCCCACACCCCCAGGCAAGGGATCATAAAGAAGAGGTTTTAAACACATAGAAAACTGTTCTGTTTGCATGTATCTGATACGTACTTTCTCATTATGTGAATATTAAATCCCTTGACTATCATCTGTGGCTTCCCAAATCAGTTTGATTCTCAATGTATGGACACTCAATAACAAATGTCAGCAAACTACATATAGCGTATGGGCCAAATATGGCCTGCCACCTACTTTTGTAAATAAAATGTAATTGGCACACAACCACACCCATTCATTTACATATTGCCCATAGTGCTTTCTGGTGCTTACAAGGACAGACTTGACTACTTGCAACAGAGATGATCTATATGCCAGGAAAAGCTGAAAGTGTTTCCTATTTGGCTCTTTACAGAAAATGTTCACCAGCCTCTGCTCTCTGGTATCACTTGATATGTCTGCAAATTCATTGTACTATCTGTGGGTCCTTAATGTGTATCTCCTTTTTATGTGGGTACTTTATATTTGTCCAATTATTCTTACCTTGGGCCAGTTATTTCAGTTCTCTGAGTTCCATGTCTGCATCCATACATTGAACATAATAACAGCATCTCCCCTGTAGAGCTGTTTGAGGATTTGGAAAAATGGATGAACTGGACTCCCAGTATACATAGTGTCCAGTTCACATGAGACAAGCTCATTGCATGGCAATTAGGCCTGATATAAATGTATAAGGCATCTGTCGTGTCCTGGGTAGTACTCCCTGCTATTACAGAGTAGAGGCTAAGAAGTAAACCATTAATTTGAGGCCTAGAAGACTGTACAGATACTGTGGACTGTTACTAAAAGACAAGCCAGGGAAAAGTCAAGATTCCAACATCCAGGTGCCTGGCTACCCCCTTTCAGCTTGGTTCTGCCACCTTTCTGCTCCTCCTATCATTCCAAACCACTCTGCACTTTATGGCATTGAACTTGAAGTTCCCTGTGCCGTTTTCCCTATGACTTACTCCTCTCTTAACTCCTTTATCTGAGATTGTAGCCCCCATCACTCTCTAGCTCCATGCCCTTGTCTTTGCCACATTTATAGGTTGCTCTATTATCTAGCTTTGTGTTTATGTGTCACTTTCCTGTCTCCTATACCAAAGGCACTCCCCATGCACTTGAGGAATTTATCTTGTTCTATGTCCAGAACAGAGACCTGTGCCTGGCATAAAGTAGGAGATTGATAAATATTGTTTGAATCAATGAATCAATGAATGGATGAACATTCCCAAAAGTGAGAGTTTCCTTCAGGGATGGAGGATTCTCACCTGTCACCTCTCCCTTCCTTCCCCTTCCCATGCAGAAAGACAAAGGCACACAAGAATCCACTGCCAGTCCCATGCACATCCATGTGAAAATACACACCCAGACCAAATGCCATGCACACAAACACTTATATGCCCTCACACATCTCCAGGCAGACACAAGCATTCCCTGAACTGTCTGGACACAGCCTTTACAAGTGCCTCCTCATTCACCACTCAGAGAAGCTAACAGCCTCTTCAGTAAGATCCTGAATAGCTTTGCTGGAGAGGTCCTGGGTAGAAAAACGCTGCCGCTTAATGAAGGCCATTTAACAGTCAATCTCAATTTCAAGGAAAAGAAAATCTTTATTACCAGCATCCAATAATTTCTGTTCGGGGATTCCCACCCTTTGGAATATTTTTTTTTCTTTCAAAGCCTGTTTTCTAATTAACTCTGGAGCCTAGATTACAGGAAGCTGGCCTTGGGAATGGAGGGGGCACCTGGGCTGGAAGTAAGCACTGGAGGTGATGTTTAATTAAAGCGAAGCAGTGAGAGGGAAGAGACCTGAGCAGGCTGCAGTGCTAATCCTCTTGCCTTGCACTGGTGTCCCCACATGATTGTGATTGATGAGCTGGTCCCCGTACATCTTTGTCTGCAGTGGGCGCTCATACCCACAGGCAGAGGGGCTCCGCTCTCTCACCACATGCACTTGGCCTGATGGCGATCTGAGGAGTAGAAGGGCTGACTGTGCAGTTCCATTTCCTCTCTCTGCTTTTTTCTCCTTTTTCTGTCTTTATTTTATAGATAGCTAGATAGAGAGGTAGATGATAGATAATGTGTATATAAATATCTATAATATATATAGCTATATATCTATATGTCTAATTCTCTATTATCTTTTTATATATCTATTTAACTATTTGAAATCTGGCTGCCAATCTCAGTTCCTCTATCTCTCCACATGTGTTTGTCGTTGTCTGTGTCTCTCTGTTGATCTGCCTCTGTCTTACTTTTTGTTCTTTTGTCTCTCCTAAGACTGCCCTATGAGGTAATAATGTTAGGGAGCCTCTCATTGAAATCTTTTTTATTCATCAGTATTAATGTTTGAGTAATTTAGAAGCTGCCTTTGGTTAAACACCTATTAAATGCCAGGAACTGCCTGAGGTACCTTTAGACAATTATTTAATTTTTGTTCCTATAATAGCTACCATTGATTAATCTCTTAAAATATGCCAGGTCCTACTGCTAAGAACTTTTTTGGTGCTTAATTCATTTAATCTTCAAAATAATTCTTTGTAGTAGCTACTCTTACTAGTCCCATTATGTAGATAACAAAACTGAGGCTTTGAGAAAGAATCATGCATGTCTTTAATCCACATCTGATTGTACCCAGGTAAGACCTTAGTTCCACCTTTTAATGATATATACAATACATGGTAGTTTAAAAGTTAAAATGAATTGTCCATGATGCAAGGGCTTGAAGAGTGAAATTCTCAGAATCTTACTCCAGGTGTGTCTCTCTCCAAAATGCTCCTTTGAACAGACCAGAAGGTAGGTTTGTGTCTTTCAATGTTTCTGTTTTCTTTCTCTGCTTTTAAATCTGTGTCCTCACCATGTTTACTGAACTTCCCTGCCACGTGGCCAAGGGGCCAGCTTCTGAATCCAGGAGGCTGCAGAACTTCCTTTCATCAGTTGTCTGAGCCAGAATAAATTGGCAGAAATGTCTGATTTGACTTTTTCTCCTTCTGCAAGGCAGATGCTTTTCTCATTACTGAGAAAGGAATGACACTTTGTCTCTCCAAGAGCTGAGACATTCATAATAATCTCCATGCAGTTTCAGATCTTGGAGTTGCTGGCTCCGATGGGCTGGGGAGGCTGCAGTGCTCTGCCAGGCTCTGTCCCTGGTGAGACGAGGTTTACACAGTGTCTATTAGAACTTGCAGCCACTCCCCAGAGTGGATTGTCCTATGATTCTGGTTTTACAGTGTGCAGTTCAAGTTCTTTTAGCAGCCAGGCTGCCTTCTTAATTGGAGGGGTTGAGTTCAACAGGGGAAGGAATGGATAATGTACCTTCGTTCTCCATTTTTAACTGTCAATGGCAGAGAATTAAAATAAATTAAACTATGACATTTTCAACTTCCACATTAACTCAGGGTAGCAAAGTCTACTATGGGGAAAGAACTGTGAGCAAACAGCTGTGTGGATTCATGGTCTGGACTAGTTCGTAAGTCCAAATCTAAAATCTAAATCTGGTTGAAGATAGAGTTTTGACAGCCTTTAGTAAACCCAAATTGTTTGTGATCTTCTAGTCCACTGAAAGGAGCTTTCATATGTCTCAAAGAAAAAAACATAGTAATATAAATTAAATCTCACTTTCATGTAGAGGCAACCCCTCCTTTTGTTCTTGTATTGTTCTGACACCAAGGCATCCTTACTATCCTAAGAACCCGTGAAAACTTTGACCATTGCCCTGGCCAGGTAGCTCAGTTGATTAGAGCATCATATCAATATGCCAAGGTTTGATCCTCAGTCAGGATACATACAAGAATCAACAAATGAATGTGTAAATAAGTGGAACAAGTCAATGTTTCTCTCTTTTTCTCTCCCTTCCTCTCTCTAAAATCAATAAAAGAAAAAAAGACCATTTCAGTACCTTTTTTTCTTCTCCTTGCAGTGGCCTAAAAAAAAAAAAATACTGCAAATCTCTTGATCATCACACATTTGGAAAAGTCCAAAAATAAATTGCAGAACTGCTTTAATAGACAGTGAAAATAAAATATATTTGAAGGTTCAAGGATTCAACAAGCTTCGTTGAATTGCTGTGCTGTCATTGTTCTAGAGCTGCATCAACTAGAGATTCTGAGTAGGCCAGAAAGTGGCCTACATTTCTCATCTCCCCTGCCTTCCACATAACTGTGAAATAAAGTAATCAGCCCTTGAACTGTAATATTCAAATCACTAGATTTGTTTCGAAGTCAATCCTAAGCCATCTTTGCTATGCTGGTAATACCACATGTCTTTTTCCTTGAGTCTCATCTGCTCTACCACTCCTTGTCTGTGACCATTTGGTTGACTCCAAATCCTTTACTTCTGCTTTATTACAACTTGTCATCCTGCCTATGGCCTTGACTTGACTTAATAGCCTAGTAAGAGATTCTCCTTGGGTTTTACCTTGAGATTCGGTCGGCTCACAAGGTGTGCCTCCATTATAAGTAGATGCAGCCAGTGAGGGCTGGACCAGACAAACTGAACATCAGACAGGTGGTGTGGTCTGTCAGATTTTCAGAGTTCCTTTGAGAGATCACATTAGCCTTCCTTCTTGATCTTTGGGCTGGGGTCAAGGTAAGATTTTAGATGGCCTTGCTCTCTCTCTTAATTTTTTTTGCTTTATGTAATATTAAAATGCCTATATTGGATTCTTTATTCTATTACCTATTCTTAACAGGTAATTCTTTTATTACTATATTTGGGTCTGTGGTTCTCTAAGACCTTGGGCTTCCCCCTGCCCAAGAGACACATCCTAACAATCTTATAGTCATTATGTTTTTCCCATTTAAATTTTATAAGAAATGAAATCTAATTGTTTGTTATTTTAAAAAATTTTAGAAAGAATTTGGATTTCAAATTTAGAAGTTCTCTGGTCAATCTTCCATAGCCAGTTAATTTTTTTTCTATCACTCTTGTGTGTCTCTTTGTCATCCTGAATATGATGAATCTAATCTATGTTACTAACTCCTAGGCTAAGAAAACTCTACCGAGTATACCTGTTTCACTTTCCTAGCATTGGAACCCTGTGTTTCATGCTTATATATTATGGAACCAGCTCAATTTTCAGCATTAAATTTACCATACCAAAAGGCAGATAAAGGCTCTATAATAAACTGATTACCCAGCATGATTTTGCCTGCATTCTGCAGTTGGCACTGATTCCCAGTACAATCTAAACAGGCATAAAATTCAGTTCTTTGGGATTCATTCATCAATCAGAATACTGTAAAAGTTATCTGTAAAAATTCAAGTTAAGAGGAATGCAGATTAACAGAGAGGAGTCTGACCAAGTCTTTGTATTTCTGTCCGTGGTGCTGAAATTAAAAAAAAATTATTAGGCCAAATTTCCTGCCGTAGTAAATGTAATGATGTGACTATACTTAAAAGACTATGTATAAGAGAACAGGTGTTTTTCTATTATTTCATCTTATTTTCCTAAGACAGTAGATGCTATTGATGAAGTAATGGGAACTGGCTGATACCAACCCCAGAAAACTCTGATTCATACAATAGTTACTAGCTACATGTGGCTATTTAAATTGATTCAAACTAAATAAAACTAAAATTCAGTTTCTTAATCACATTACTCATCTTTCAGGTGCTCAGTGCCCATGTGAAACTGGTAATTACTGTATTAGATAATATAGTTGTGGAACATCTCCATATCTGAAAAAGCTTTATTGGACAGTGTTCATCTAGAATATCACCACTGTGGTAGACTCAATAATGATGTCCCCAATATATCTGCACCCTAATCACTGGAACCTGTGAGTACTGGGAGCATTACTTTGTATGACAAGAGGGACTTTACAGATGTGACTGGGTGATGGAAATTGACATGGAGGGGTCATCTGGTGTTATCCCAGTGGACCTGATGTAAGCACAGTGTCCTTATAATACGAGGGAAGCAGAGGTGTCAGAGTTAGAGGAGGTAGCAATGTAATGGCGGAAGCTAAGACTGGAGCGATGCTTTCTGAAGTTGGAGGAAGGCAGTGGATTTAGGTGGCCACTGGAAGCTGAAAAGGACAAAGAAACAGATTATCACACAGAGCCTCCAGAAAAGAACCAGCACTGCTAACCCCTTAACTTTATGCCAGTGAAATTGATTTCAGACTTCTAACCTTCAGAACTATAGCAAAATACAGTTGTGTTGTTGAAGCCACCAAGGTTTTGGCAATCTGTTATAGCAACAATAGGAAACTGATAGAATCACCATCATCATTTCACTAGATTCATGCATATAGTTTGAAGGCTTGTAATTTTGCACTCTCCCTTGGGTATTTGAAGAACTAAGCTCTAAGCAATGACACTTTATTCATTTGACATGTTCATTTCAAGTCATGTATGATTTCTCCTCCGAGAGTGGCTAATGGGGGTTTAAATAGTATGCCATGAGTTAGCAATGTCAACAAAGGGTGTTGTGGCCATAAGAATTAAAAGGGAAAAGATATTATATAGCCTTGCTTTATGTTTTTTGTACTAGGATGGTTGTGAATTCCAATTCTGATTTTGAGCACTATGTCCTGGTAGGATTAGCACATCTGAAAACACAGGTGGCTGTCCTACTAAATTATTTTAAGTGAATCAAAATCAAAGTGTGGTTCAAAACTCAGAAGGCACAGTTCCAGGAGGAATCTTTTTTGCCCTTTCTACCACTGGGGGCTAGTGTGTTCCTTTCTAAGCCCATTGTGTGATTGTGGGTGTGATGAGTCAAACTTGTTCTCTGCTCTCTCAACCTACTCCTTTCCTCCTGGGCTAGGTTTTGATGGATTATTTTTTCTTGAGAAATATTCTTCAACCACTGTACACTGTCATCCAGATTACGTCTCTTTTAAATAACAATAATAGCACAAATACCATAATGATTATAACAAATATATATTGGACACTTATTTTAAGTATGGTGATAACAAATGTATATGCGTTGTTAATTTATCCCATAAATAACCCCACGATGATATGCCATTAGTATCCTCATTATTAATACAGAGAAATTGAAGCGCAAAAAGGTTAAAGTACTTACTCAAGGCACACCCAGTAAGAGGGACAACCAGAATTTGGACAGCAGACCTGCTGCCTCTGAAGATGGCTTGCATTTTAGAATTCAGCAAACAATTTCCCGTCCTAGACTTTAAGATCCTTCATATGAGGAACCATGCTAATTTTTAAAAATATTTTTCTCTATTTTCTCAAAAGAGCCTATATCATTTATAGAAAACCCATAGAGGCTCATTAAAATTGATCATTTAAATTTATTTTTAATTCTCTAGATGATTAATAAGGGCTTCCATATAGAAGGGAGACCAATAAGGAGGACATCCCAGAGAAATTCTATAAAATATACTATAGTGGGAAGTCACCAGGCTGGATTCATATTCTGGCAGTAGCTGTTATTAGCACTGTAGTAGTGAACAAGTCATTTCTTGATTTGAACCTTAGTTTTCTCATCTATTAAATGAGGATGTAATATCTAATTCATAATCCTTGTGAGGATTTAATATAATGGGTATAAATCACTTAGAGTATGTAAAGGGCTATAAAATCCCCCATCAATCATCATCATCATCATCATCATCTTTTATCCTCTACCACCTCATAATATGTACTCAAGAACTTGGCACATTTAAAGTTCAAAGTAGGCTTTGGCTTGCTTATAATTATTTGTATCCCAACAATGTAATCCTTACAGAGGCTTCCTTTTTTTTAATTTGACCACTTCAGCATTCTCATAGAAAATACTACAAAACACAAAAACAATTTCTTTATTTTATGTAATTTCTCCAAATATCTTTTGGGGGTTAGGGGATATTCATTAGAATCCTATTAAAATAAAGCCTTTAAAATCAGTTCTTCTGCACTGGACAAAGGAAAGAATGCACATGACAAGATTAGAACCATTGGTATCCTTATGGATACAAAGAAATAGCCTAGAGAGAGGGCCTCTGATTCCATCTCTGCTGCTGCTTTGCCATTTCTCTCATGAATGGCTGCTGTTATCTTTGCTTTTCCCTCCTCATCCTCATCATTTTCTCTCTCCAATGCATTGGCTATTTAGTGGCCAGAGTGGTCTTCCTATAACACAAATCAGACCACACCATTCCCATTCCTGGAACTCTTCAATGACCCCCCATAACTTAAAGGATCAAATCCTAATGAGTTTATATGGCATTCCCTTTTCTTCTTCCTATGCCCTCAACCTTCTTGCTAGCTTCTAGTCCTGCCAAGTCCCCACTGCACACATTCTCTGCCCATAGAAACTGCTGTCTGTGTTCATGCTTTTCTTCTGCTTTGGACTCCCACCTAACTCACCCCAACATCTCCTTTAAGTCTTGTCTCAATCCTTAAAATCTTCAGAAAACATCTGATACAACTTCTGTCTCTGAATTGGAAGGCTTCCTCTCTGGCTTCCATAATAATTTGAACTTAGACTTATAAAATCCATGACAATTGCTTTGATCATTGATTTTCCCGAATCTCTCCTTATCCATATTTAAACTCTATTTGAGCAAGGACTGTTTCCTCGTGTCTGAAAGATTTTTTATACTAATGCAAAAACAAATGTTGATGCTGAACCTACAAGGGGCCAGCCACAGATGAAAAGTATCCTTAGTGTGTCTCTCAGCGTCTGAAAAAAAGTGAAGTGTAAGTCTTGTGTGAGTGAGTGAACAATTGAATGAATAGATAAAAGCAAGACATCCTACCATGTATCTTTGAGATTTTAAAAAAGAGCTAGTTTGTTTCCCACCAATTCCAATGGACAGCTGTGCAAAACAACATCTAGCTCAGAATGTCTGCTGATGCCTTAAGCATCCTGCATATTGGAGCATGTTCAAGGGCTCTTCCCTGACCTCACACACAGCGAATGTCTGAGCTCTGTAGGCTATTTGCAGAGAGTTTATTTCATCTTTGCAGAAAGCTGCCCAGTATAAATATTAGTCACTTGATTTCACTCACAGTTAAAACAAGCTTTTAAAAGCCTTTTACCTCTCTTGTCCCCAAATAGGCACTTTAGACAGATTCTCAGAGCCTTGGGAGCTTAGTTGGATTCGATAAAGTGAAAGTTATGTTCTATTCAGAAGCGGCCTTCTGTGAAGGCTGTCTTGAGGTTGTTGCTGAAATTGTACAGGAAGGGTCAGGTAAAGTGAAGAATTTTAACATCATAAAGATTGGGTGAGGGGTGGTGTGAGAATAAAGCTTTCCTCTTCTGGATTCATGTCTATGAAGCTGTTTCTAAGGATGTTTTACCATCCTTAGGTGCCAAGATGATAGCTTGGTACTGTAAAGGAGCAGAGACTTCAGATTTCCACTGTCTGAGCTCAATCCCAGCTCTGCCCACCATTTAGTCAATGGTCAACATGGATCCAACCCAGCTCTATGACCTGGAAACCAGTGGGTATCACCAGCACCGCCCAACAGAATATAATGAGGGCCACGATATGAACCACATATTTAGCTTTAAGAAAACAGTTTCTAGTAGCCACATTAAACAAAGTAAAAAGAAACAGGTGAATTTAATCTCAAGATTTTATTCAACCCAGTATATCTCAATATATAACCAAGAATATTTTATTTAACCCAATATGTCTGAACTATCATTTTAACATGTGGTCAAAATAAAACTATGAAAGTACATTTTAATTTTTTTCCTTGTACTACATCTCTAAAATACAGTGTGCGTTTTATACATATCATGCACCTTGTTTCGGACGAGCCCCATTTCAACTGCTCAAATACCACATGTGGCTAACGGCCCCCACATTAGAACAGCTCAGGGTGGAAACACAGTGCCTGCACATGTATCTCAAGTTCTTAAACTTCTCCAACTGGGATAACAAAATCTGCTTCACAGAGATAGAATGAGATAGCATGACAGTTGACATGAGCCCCAATTTCCTCCTAAGTGTAAAGGATGGAATAAGAGGACAAGATATTATATCACTCTTAGCGCATTTCCTGGCTGGTTGTATTTCTCTCACTGAACCATAAGCTCCATGAGGTAGGAGGTGCCTTCACTTAACACTGTGTCTCCAGTAACTAGCATGTAGTAGGTATATTATTATTTTTCCAGGGCTGCCATAGCAAAGTACCACAAACTGAATGGTTTAAATAACAGAAATGCATTGTCTCGGAGTTCTGGAGGCTGGAAGTCTAAACTCAAGGTGTTGGCAGGGTTGATTTCCTCTGAGAACTGTGAGGAAGAATCTCTTCCATGCCTTTCTCCTACCATTGAGCGTTCGCTGGCAATCTCTGATGCTCTTTGGTCATAGAAGCATCATCCAGTCTCTGCCTTCATCTTTACATGGAGTTCTTGTTTGCTTGTCTGTGTCCAAACTTCCCATTTTCATAAGAACAGCCATGTTGGATTAGGGGCCCACCCTACTCTAGTAGGATCTCACTTTTACTTAACTAATTATGTTTGCATTTACTTCATTCCTAAGTAAGGTCACGTTCTGAGATATAGGGGGCTAAGATGCCAACATTTAAATTTGAGGGTTGGGACACGATTCAGCCTGTAATAGTAAATGTCCAATAACTTAAGTCGGATACACGAGCCAGTAATGCTTGAGTGTAAAGACAACCTTTAGTCTCATTCAGGTGCGTTCCAAGAGTATTCCGTTCTGTTTGAAAAAGATAGGCAGGTTAAAAGTCAGTAAGAAAACTGGTTAGTAAGGAGGATGGAAACTTCCAATGGGCACTTACATGCTGCAGAAACACAAGCTGCACAATCAAACTTGGAGTTCTTTTAAGGTTATTCCTTGCAGGCCTTCTGAATTAAAATTACATAACTTCCATCAGCCTCAGTTTCCTAAGCTGTAGCTGCTTTGAAGTTGTCTGGATAAATTAACTTGAATATCTAAAGTTGCATATGGAGTGATCACACAATTTATGTGTCTACACTTCCACACTATTGATACCTGAAGAAAATTTCTCACCCCCAGGCCAGTTCCCTTATGTACAATTAAGGCAAATTCCTGCCATATTTCTGAAAACCCACTGTCTTGCTTGGGTCCAGCTTAGCATTTCACAAAACCTCTTCTTTTTTTCAGTGAGACTGTCCCTACTCTCATCCAAACTGTGTGACTGTCTCAGCTCAGCATTCACTCAGGAAAATATCCTTAAAGTATTGCATGTCCCGAGCTACAGAAAATAATATATGCACTGATGAAACATAAGAAAAGAAGTCAAGGTTCTCCAGTCTCAAGTGGTACTTTAGCTGAGGACCACTTGCTCAGAAACCCTGGTGCTGGGACAGGGCCAGTTATTAAACATGGCTCTTCACTTAGGAAGATGGAGCTCTTTGGTTTCAATCCCTCTGGATTTTCTGGCATGCTTATACTTAGTTGGGTTATACTGAATTTGTAAGGGCAATAAAATTCCATTTTCCCTTTGTTCTGATAAAAATTTCAATTGCCATAATGTTCACATATTTTTTTATTCTCCATGTAAAAGTTTGTGAAATAGGGAGGAAAAGGTTTGTGAAACTGAGAAATGCATGATGTAATCAAGCCTATCAATAAAGCTAGACTTGTTGGGTCATAACTTAGGAAGAAGTTGGGTGCAATGGAAATATATCTAGAGTTAAAATCCCAGCTAGAACATTTATTAGTTCTCTGAACTTGGGCATGTCATTGAGTTACCCGGGCCTCATCTTTCTCTTCTTTCAAATGTGTATGAATGGTACTCATCCTACCTACCTTCCAACATGGTGTGTATAACAAATAGATAATGTGTAAATGTCTTAGGAATTTTAGCTTTCTATTCTTGGCTATGCTATTGTGATGATGATGAAGAGGGTAATGAGCCTCTGTTCTATTGATTTGCCTAAACTGACCACCTCTTTTTTCTGTGTATTTCTTCTGTTTCAAGCATTTGAGTTGCTTCAGGGGAAAAAGGTAACTTCAAGGATGCAGTTTAAATGATCAGATCTTTCTCTCTTGCATTTCTTCTTTCTTCCCTTGACTAGTTTCATCCTGGTCTCTATCATCATTGGATTTACTCTGTGATTTAACCAAAATGTTTTTGAGCACCTACACTGTGAACGCCATTCTAATAGCGCTGGGAACATGGCAGCAAGACAGGCCTAAATCTCTGCCCTCAGGGGCCTTACAATCCAATAGCCTCCAGGTCTCCATTTCAGCTCTCTATTTTGTATAGGTCCTATGGCTCTGAAAATCATCTCATCACTTTTTTTTTTTACTTCTTTTTCATTGATTCTGCCACCCTGAGATACTCCTCCTGCTGCAACATTACTACTGGCCTTTCCATATATTGTTTCCAACCTGTTTCATACCACCTGGTTAGTTCCTGCTCAGTGTAGAAATCAATTCTTCTGGAAAGCTCTCCTGGATAACCAATGTGAAATATGTGAGCCCCTTTAGATCCTTCCATTTCTCTTCTCATGACACATATCCATTGAACTGTAAATTCCCGGTCTATGCTGTGACTCCTGTCAGCCGTAGCTTCAGAGGTACCTGGGCTACATCTGTTCTGAGCACCACTGTTGCCCCTGAACCTAACACAATACTTTCCATCCAGAAGATGCTCAATACTTAGCCACTGAAGCAATTGCATGAATATCAAGTTCTTGACTATTCGAATAGTTCGTTGCCCTTGCTTTCTGGCAGTCTCTCTTAATTTCATTTCCTCCAAGTCCAAATATAATTTATTTTATGACAGCCTTTCCCCCCCCAGTTGGCACACTATTAGAGGCTAAAACTTATGTAACACACAATGAAAGACAAGGTCATATTTTATCATCTTTGCCTGTTGCAGTGACCAGATTAGATATCTTTCTACAAGTGAGGTGAATGCAAGCCAACAGATGTTTATCATGTCAAACACCTGATTACAAACTACATGAGAGAAAGAGGGAAATGTTAAAGATGAAGAGCTCAAGTACCTGCCCTTGAGGAGTTTACCATCTTACGAGAGGCCTATGATAATCATGTGCAGAAATTGGGTAGTTGAAAATACACTAAAATGTTTGCTGCTGTAAATGCATTAATTGGGTGGTAGGTCGTTTCAGTATCTGAACTGTTGTCGTGTGTCCTCAAGGCTGTGGGGTTGCTTCAGCTTGTTTAAACATCCAGCTTTGTGAAGAGACAAAAGAAATGTTGATGTGTGGCACTGGGACATAAACTCTTTGCTGGGTAGAAAACTCAGTTTTCATAGTGAAATGACTCTGAATCCATTCATGTACAAAGCAATGGTATCTACTCCTTGCACTAATTTGTATCGTTAATGTTTACTTTTCCCTTTCCTAGAACATTTCATTATCTGTATCATTCCATGGAGAGAGTATAGGATTCTCTTTGTAGCAGTGTGACTTAATACTACCAATTTGTTAAAACTAGTGACAGACCCTTGGTGACATTTAGTGCGATGCTTTACTCAGCAACATCCACAGTGGAGCTGGCGTCTCTCTAGGCTACTTGGTGTTGTCTGTATGTATAGACCTACTCTCTTACAAAAAAGTTGCCTAATATTAAATCTATCAATTTCCTATTTTAGAAGCAGGCAGAGAATCCTCTGGATAGCTATGATGGAATAGGTAACAATGATATTATCCCAAATCATATCTGCAGGGTAACTGTAAACAAGCTTTTTAAGGGAATAAAATCCATCCTTTTCCTTTTGTGGATCTGGCTAAATGTAATAGTATTAGCAATGGTGCAAGTCATTGAAATTCATCTTGAATATAAATTTGACACTGATGTTACCCTGGTGGTGGTGGTGATAGTGAGAACATTTTTCACTTTTTTAGAAAATAGCTGGCTGTGAAAGGAGATAGATTATGAAAGTGAAAGTCTGCTAAAGATTGAAGGTTTCCTCCCTACAAGGAAATGTAGAGTCCTTACTGAAATATAATTGAAAATGTGTGTACCCATTCCTTCCATTACAACAACAGTTTTTGCTAGTATTTGTTTGCTTGGTCAATTGTCTACTAGTTCATCTACTCTTCTTTCCAAACCACCGTATGTGGGGCAGTGGTGGCCAGCTCCAGCTATCGCTCAGGGGTAGATGGCAACGGCCACGATGCAACTATTTTGAGAGCAAATTACTCACAGCAGCTGAACTTTTACTACCCTGACTCCTCATCATGTTCACAGCAATGTGGAATAATGGTAATACAATGTCTATTTCTGGTTTTGACAGTAAACTATAGTTATTCAAGATGTTACCTTTTGGGTAACCTGGATGAAGGGTATCAGGAACTTCCTCTAAACTATTTTCAACTTCTTGCTTAGGAGTCAGAATTGGGTTGGTACAAATATGAGTTTCATCTTACACAATTAGGGTAATTTCAGATTGTTTGCTTATCCTTTCAACAACCCCCCTCCATATAAAATGAAAGCAATGATTGTGTCCCCATTGTATGGTGTGGGGTTCATTGAAGGAGTTGGCATATATAAAACATTTAGAGTGGTGGAAAGCTCGTGTTGGCAGACCTTTTAATTATATTACTATTGTTATCAATAATGTTATAATCATCATCATCAATATCATTAACCCCCTTAGGTTCTGGATCTTGGAATAGCAGGAGCAAGACCTCATACTGGTTTTTTTTGATAACCTCCAACTTTGGCTAGGATACTTCAGAGATTTCTCAGAAAATATTCTGTGATTGAATTGTTCTACCATAACCCTTACAAATATCACCCTCATTTTAGCCAACAAAGAGATCAATCATACCTTACTTGAATGGACCTCGTCTTTGGAGAAAGACCTGGGTTCAAGGTCTATATCTGCCACTTATGAGCTTTAAGACATTTTACTTCCTATTCTGGGAAATGGGTGGGATAAAAATAAGTTTATTAAAATAATTTTAAAATCACTTTGTAAAAATAATATGTATATAAATACAAAACCTAACTTCATCTATTCAGGAAATATATATATATAGATGATATATATATATATGGTGACTAGCACTGGCTGATGCCTAGAATGAACTCAATAACAACTGCTCTGTCTCTTTATTAATAACAGGACATAACGAGACATTGATAGCTCTTTCACATACAGATAGATGGAGCCCTATGCTGCATGACTTTCAAACAAGAACCCCTTCCATACAACATTGGGATATTCCAATGGGGAAAATTTCTCAACAGGTTTGACCTTGTTTCCCAGCTCCCTGACATGCTGGGTGAGTCAGGGAATTTCTTGATACTAATAGGGATAAAAAGGCTAGCTTGAAAATTTATTTTCATTCAACAAAACATTCTGAGTGTGTGTGTGTGTGTGTGTACACGCACCCCGCTCTTTGAAATGTTTGCGGCAACAGTGATGAGAAAAACAGATGAGGTTTCTGTCCTCATGGAGTTTACAGTCTAGTTGGAGACAGACATCAAAATATATGTAATGTAAAAATACATATAATGTCAAAATCAAAATGTGTATAATGTTAAACTTTAACAATCATTTTAAAGGATAAGTCAGGACCCTGGGACAGTGGCAGGCACGATGAGAAAACCCATCTTCTTAAGCGTCTGATACTGTTTGTTGGGAGCTTCACTCACTCCAGAGGCTGCCAATTTTTAAGAGACAATCACATTTATTTCCCTTTGGAAACATCACCTCATAAGCAACCATATCAAGACTCCTGACTTGCACAAAGTGCCATAAATATTTGATAGTCGCTAACTTTTAAAGAGTTGAGAAAAACAACCTCTACAGTGCCTTCTGTGACTCCAAATGGAAAATCAGGATGGAACATTTTGCAAACATGACACCTCGTCATTGCAAGCCTGCCACCCACTTGGCTGGTTTGTATTTCTGGGGCTGGTGTTTGTCAGCCACAGCAAGATGGCTTCTGGCCTCTCTCTCTGCTTCCCTGTCAAGGCCGGGGAAGTGAAATGAAACAAATTGCTTTCACTTGAATCTGTGACATGGATTCTTGTTATCTTTGTAGTTTGTTTTTGTGAATTATGGACTCAGAGCAACTTCAGAGTTCTTTGTCCGAGAGATGCTTTTCTGTAAGCTGGTGCAGTTAGGAAACAAATGTTTGTGTCTTTATCTAATTGAGGTCAGGTATGATCCCATCTACAGCTGTTTAAGAATGCAGAGCTTAGGAGTTTGATGAATTGGGGTAATTCGAACTTCCTAGTTATGTGAGTATGAGGAAATAACTCTGCCTCCCTTGAAAAGGGATTGGCAGTATGTACCACATTGGGTTCTTGTTAAATGAGGTAATGTAGGGAAACCTGCTTTGTGCTTACAGAAATGACAGGTACAAAGTGAGTACTCAAGAAAGTTTTCTTATCATAGTCACCATCATCATCTCCACCTTCATAATTACCACACAACCTCATAATCATCATCTCCATATCCATCACCACCACCACCGTCATTGTCACCACCATCGTCTTCATCAGCATTATCATTTCCATCTTTATCATCATTATCGTCATCATAATCATCACTTCCATCTTTATCTTAGTATGGATTCAGTGACAGGAATTCTTCAGTAAGACTAAATTAGGTTCAAGTTCTGGTTCTTCCAGTTAACTAATTTATGAGCTCCCATATTGGAAAATATGTTTTCACTTGTTTGGAGCTTCAGTTTTTGTATTTGAAAAGGGACCATAGGCCTGGCCAGGTAGCTCAGTTGGTTGGAGCATCATCCTGTAAACTAAAATGTCGTGGGTTCAGTCCCCTGCCAGGGCATGTATGTGAGGCAATCAATTGATGTTTTTCTCTCACATCAACATTTCTCTCTCCCCCTCTCTGCCTCCCTTCCCCTCTCTGTTAAAAAGAAAATCAATAAACATGTCCTCAGGTGAGGATTAAAAAAAATAAAGGGAGCATCATATCTAGCTCACAGGGGTAGTTGTGAGGAATAAGTGCCTAGCACAGCACCTGGCACACAGTAGATGAGGATTCAATACCCTTCCCCATGCATCCATATGTTCTCCAGAGGGAACACTTTGCTGAACAAGGAGGGTTACTAATTTCATACTCACAATAGGACATAAACCCTCACAGGACTTTCTAGATTATAAAACCCATTCCTGTAGATTTTCTCCCAAAATCATCACAAGAGACTCATTGGGAAGAAGAATATGTATCGTTATTTATATTAATAAATGAGCAAGCTGGGACACACTGAGGTTGAATGACTTGCCAGTTGCTCCACATTCGACTTTGATTCCATAGTCACAGCACTAATAAAAGATAATAACAAACACTGAAAATTACCTAGCATCATATTTTTAATTTTATTTCTTTTACTGCAATCCATAAAAGATTTTACATTGCGACCCAATTCACCCACATAAAAGTCTCGTGAAACAATTCTCATACTATTTTATTTCATTCTTTTGTAGTGTGGTATCGTTTATTTCATTTAAAAAGTGCTGGAATGATTACCCCCTACATGGGTTTTACATCCCAAGGGATCATACCTCTAGTTTGAAAAACACAGAAAATTTTCCCCCAGGATCATGTATCAGAATGTCTCAGGGCACCTTTCCACAGAGCCTGGACCCCACCCCCAGTGATTTTAAGCCCGCGGGACTGGGGTGGAATCCTGGTATCTATCTGATTATTGTATGAGACTATACCCAAGTGATCTGACGGGTCCATCGGCTAAGGACTAATGTCTTGGTGCTTCTCTGGTGTTTCCACCTGAAACTTTTTTCTATTGAGTTTGGTTTTTATTGGTTGTGTATTTGTTTCGGTATTTCCTCTATTACTCTTCAGAACATCCTTCACCAGGGAATTTTTCTGTGTTAGTCTATCCTTCTTGCTTTCCTAGGAGAAAACAAGTTGCCTATGCTTTGGATGAAGGACAGAAGTTTGGCTTTTCGGTTATCAGTAAGGACAGGAAAAAAGCTTATGGTTCATGAGAATGACTGCCGAGTCTCCCCGTTGGGCTGGGGTCATGAGGGGCTCTGAGAGTGAGCTGGCACATCCCTTTAAGGAACCCGAAAGCATGCTTATTTAATCCTGCATGAGCGTGGTTGGAAGTGAAAGTGTAAGTATGGCACAAATATCCTTTATCCAGATTTTCTTTCCAACCCCGGGTAACTGGAATTTAAAAAAAAAAAAAGAAATTCCCAGGAATTATTTGAACTAATACCACCAAAAGACCAGCAAGAAAGCAGAATTCTTCCAGGCAGCCTCCTCCTCTGCCCTTACCTCCTCCTCTGTTACACAATTTAATTACAAGTTTAATCACTTCAGAAACCCTATCCATCCCCTCCAGGGTAGGCAGATCTCTCCGTTCATAGCCGGGCATCTTGGCAATAAGCAGCTGTCCACGGAAAGGGTGAATGGGAGTCTTGAAACCTCTCCCTTGACGAGCAAGAAAGACACGGCCAAATAAGACCTGAAATTGTTTTGACATTTCACTCTGGTTGTTGTACTTTTAATAATAAAGGAAGAACGAAGTATTTGTAGCTTTAAATAAAGAGGCAGCATTTGGCATTGAAATCACTGGGGACTTTTTTGTACGAGGTTTTATTTTTGCTCATTGGGAGAAAAGGAAAAACAATGAGCCAGGAAGAGACAAAAGTTCAAGAAAAGGAGAAAGCAAGACCCTATGCATTTCCTTCATAGCATTTAGTTCCACTGGGGTTTTGTGGTCACATGTGGGCTCCTTTCTTGAGAGCCTGCTGCCTCTCTTGACTGTATATTTCACAGGGACCAAGATGGTCTTGCATTTTGCCCACCATTTTATTGAAGGTGATGAAATCTGCTTATACAGTGATACTATGAGCCAGGTCACTGTGTATGTTTGCTTTGCTGTGATTTAATTTTTATTTTGATCCTCACGATTACCCTACAAAATCACTCATCATTATTCCCATTAAACAGAAGCAAAAACTGGAGGACCATGTAATTGCCACAACTTCCCTAGGTCACACAGTCACTTTGCAGAGAAGCTGGGCTTCCAAATATTCTAATCAATTGTCAGTTATAGTATGTTAAGACCACTTGACAATCTTTAGCCTGGTTATAAATTCATCTCTGATGTTCTCAGGGTATTTTTATAAATTTACCTCTAACCATCCCTCTGTCACTTTGAGCTCTTCCTTCATCCTTCCTGTCTTCCCGTGCTACCCCAACGTCTTCTCTCTTAAAAATCTAAAACAAAATAGGACAGTAGCAAGCTCCCCCATGGATTTCATAACTTTGCATACCATATATTTAGTTTAGTAATGAAAAATTCCAGCTCCAGGCGATGCATAGGCTAGCATTTCTAATGTTTTTTAAACAGCTATTAATGGAGTCTAGTGTTGTCTGGTGCATGCGTGTGTGTGTGTGTGTGTGTGTGTGTGTGTGTCTTCCTCCACTATATAATCATCTGCTCAGTGTGCACTCTGAAACGGAGCAGGAGCCAGAGGAGGAGCACTGTGATTGATGGGCCAGGCCGCACTGGCAGAAAGAGTCCCATCTGGGGTTGGTTTGGGGAGCAGTCAGATGTTGAGGGGGAGGTCAGCCAGGCGGCCTCAGCTCCCCCTCCTGCAACACCCCAGCCATCCACACGTTGCACAGTGCACACACCCTGGCTCATAACGAGGCTTGCTTTGAGCAGATGCTTTGCGGTGTGGGTCTAGAACAGCTGCTAAGTTTATGGAGGAGAAAGCAAGCAGGATGGTGCGGCAGGTACTTTTTTTTCCCATTTTATTTTTCACTCACAATTGTGATTTGAATTAAGCTGCAGTCTCTCCTTGCATTGAGTCTCTGTTGCTCTCTGCAATGTATATATATTCTGCTCCTTGATTCACGCTGGGGAGAGGAAAGGGTTTCAGCCAAGAGTATGTGTGTCGGCTTTCTGCTTGATGTGTGGAACTGAGCTGGTCTTAGAACTAGCAGGTTAATGGCGAAACTTTGCATTTTTCTTCTTTGTTTCAGTGCCCTGGGGGCACAATGCAACTTACTTCTCCTTTTATTCAGGCACTGGAGGTTTTCTCTGAATAGGCGCAATTTCTTGCCAGAGAAGTAAAACAAACCAGCCACTAAACTAAAGTAAAACAAACTGTCAGCAAGACTGGAGACTGCGGGCAACCAAGAATGGATAGTTTCCTCCAGCAAGTCGGAGTTAGTGGAGGGCGGGAGGGCGTCCTGTGGCTGGAGTGCCTGCTTTTCCTTTGGCTGTGTGCAGAGTGGCACAGATGCAATCAGCTGCTTTCGGGGGACTGGACAATTCCTGTGCATGTCTTCATTAGAAGGTCTGTGTTTAGGCCAGAAAACGGTTTTCCGGGCAAGATGTGGGTTGAGAACAAATAAATTCCAGAAGCAAAAGGGGTGAAGATGTTCAGGAAGTTTGACTATTAAAGCCGAGGGAACATACACACACACACACATAAACACACACACAGAAAAATCCTTGGTTATGTTAAAGTCTACCTTGACAGCTATGAAAACAACCACTTCCCCCCCTCAGTGAAAGTCTGGCAGTTATATTGAAAAATAAATAAATAAACCCGTTTCGTGCTCTGCCACATAAAGACTATTTCTCAGTTGCAATGTGGTTTGCATTAGATATTGAGCCAAAACATTTTGCCAAGTCGGATGGGCTGCCACCCTTTGTTCTGTTATTAGTTTCCCAAAACGACTGTGTTAAACCACTCAGGGCAATGAATGAGACAAGAGAGATATCTGGGAGGAAAAAACCCTCTCATTTTCTGACTCTGTCTCCCGAGCCCATCTTGGAGAGAAAATTAAGGGTGCGGGATGTTTCAGTGACCAGAGACTTTGTCCAAGCGTCTGAGGAATGGCTCTCTGAACGTGCATCCGAATCGACACACTATGCTAATAGACAGATAACGGTGTTTGTCTTAAAATAGCAATAATATCCTGGCTATTTCATGCTTCAGTAAAATATTCAAATTGAAATGGCATTTTTTTTGTTGTTGCTTTAGTGAATCCGACTTGGTTGCATTTTAATATCCGTTTGTTCTCAGTGACTGGAGTGCAAGCTACCCATTGGGGTGTCTTAGGTAATGAGGGGGTCCCATTCATCTGGCCAGCGATGAGTTGCTCTAATTGAGGTTTGGTGTATGAGGACAAGGAAGTTTCTTCTATATTTACCCTAAATGATGTTCTTTACTTCAAGTTTCTATCTAGTTCTTCAGCAGCATTATTGGGTTTTAAAATATCAGGTCTTGCCCCCGCCTTTTATGTATTCAGCAGCAAACCAAGAAAGTCCAGGGACTGAAAATTAGATGTTAGGTTTGCAAAATCTCTTGAAGCACTTGGTCGATGATGCAGTGGGGAGAGGGGGGTATAAGTGCACATTGGAATCACTCTCTGCATCAAGTCAGAACACCCACAAGCACCTTGACTCTGTAAATACACGAATCTCTGCGATCTGTTCGCTTATTTAGGGAAAGGTAAGGGTTTGGCATTGGAGGAAAAGAAAGGAGCCAGCTTCTGCAAATGAGGGAATGTCTAGCCAGAATGCTCCAAATATTTTTTGCCTGTCGCTGTCACCTACATGAAGTTGGCTTCATCTTTCAACCAGAAGCCTGTTTATGTGCCCAAGATATGCCTTGACCTAGAGTGGAAAAGGTGCCTTAATGTGAATGTATTTCTCCAGAAAATACATTTCAGCTATGCTAAGAATCCAGGAATATCACCAGGGAGGAAACAAAGGCATCTCTGAAGCCATTTGAAGGTGAAAAATAATTCCATAGGGAGTACAGTGATCTTAATTAAATATTAGATGTAATTAGCCCAAAGTGCAAATGTTGGGAATATTAATTAGGGTCTCTCTAGAACTGCTGTTGGTGTTAATAAGGAACTGTGGGGGGTCCCACCAACATCTGTTTGAGAACTCCAAGAACAGGAGTGCAATCCAGGGCCTTGTTGACCTGAATGTACCTGTAGGTTCCATGGTGACCACAGATACAGTTCCTAGAGCTCAGTGCCCTGGGTTTGCCAGAATGCCACGGGGTCCGATAGAGGTTGATGCTTTGTCCTGGTTCCAGTGGTGCCCTCAACTGACCCTTGCTTTTCCTAGGGTGGCCTCAGAGCTTCTAAAGTAGAAGTGGCACACACAAGGCCCGCGGGCCGAATCCAGCCCTCCACCTTGTTTTATCTGGCCAGGCACCTTGTTTCTACCCGGCAGCGGTGCTGAGCTCTCGTTAACTGTTAAGGAGTAGTTACATTTATAGTCCTAAAATTACATTCGGCCCTTTGCAGGCAACCGCAAGGCTGATGTAGCCCCCGGTGAAAATGAGTTTGACACCCCTGCTCTAAAGCAAGGCTTTGGGCTCGAGATGGCAGAAGTTATTCAGGCTAGCGCTCTAACACTTGCCAGAATAAACACCCTAATCTGCCTAATGGAATGCTGGCATATTTGAATTAAATACCCCAGCACCTGACTTCCCCACAGGCGAAACAGGTTTGAGGCCATGGTGTGTATGTGACAGTAAGAGGTTTGTTTACTTAAAAATGGGAATGAACCTCCTTACCAGGTGATAATCCTGCCAAATGAGAGGCACCTGGACACAGGATAACATGTGCTTTGGTTCAGTTCCTGGCTTCCCAAAGAGCTCTCTATGGCTTTGACCTTGCAAAATCATTTACCAGCTGTAGGATGCAGTATAATTAACAATAAAGTGGTGTTGGATGGAATGCATGCCAGGCAAGGATTCTAGACCTCTGCATGATTAACACTTAGGGCTGAATAATCCTTGGTGGTGGGGCTGTCCTGTGTGTTGTAGGGTGTTAGCTACATCCCTGGTCTCCACACTCCAGATATTAGTAGCAACCCTCTTCCCAAGCTGTGAAAACCAAAAGCCTCTCCAGTCATTGCTACTGTCCCCTGAGGAACAGTGATCTCTGTTTAAGAACTGATGGAAAGCACCCAACACAGTGCCTGGGGTCCACTAGGCCTGAAGGGAGGCACCACTCAGTTTGTTTTCTGACCACGCTGGTGAAGTGAAGGGGGTGCCTTTCGGAGGGAGCTCAGAAGCCTGAGGCCATCATGCATCTTCCCTGTCCTGAGGCTACTGGTGTTGAGTTTCAAGCCTGCATGTGTACATGTATATTTATAATTTAGAGAGACTGTGATGGAGAGAAAATTCTGAAAAAGATCCCCACTCACCCCTTTGTACCATCCTCAGCATGATGATCTTCGAGTCCAGGTGAGCCACCCTCCTTGGTTCAGAGAGAATGTACCCCTTTCTCTCCCTGCTTTATTGCCAGCTTTATTTTCTGCCCCATTTCTACAAGCATGGCTCCAGAATTGGTGTCAGCATATTTAATGATACTCTGCCACAGAGAGTAGAAAATGTTTTTTTATAAAGGACCAGAGAGTTAAATAGTTTAGGCTTTGGGGGCCATAGTATGTCTGTCTAAGCTATTCACCTCTACTATCATAGCACAGTGAATGTGGCTGTGTCCCAATAAAACTTTATTTACAAAAACAAGTAATGGGCCAGATTTCTCCCATGGGTCATTTGCCAACTCCTTATTTTCTATACCCCCAACTATCTCCTGTTGCCAAATTAAGCTTTACAGAGCCCATAGCTCATTAGTCAAGCATGCATTCACTTAGCAAAGTTTTGTAAATGCCTTCTTTGCAGCTAGCATGCTTCTGTAGACCGGAGATGGAGTGGAGAATGTGACACAGTCTTCTGCCCTCTGGATGCTCACAGACAAATAAGCGGGCAATGGCAACACTTGGAATTATGTGTAATATGGCCACAGGCTGCAGTGAGGTATAGAAAGCAGGCAATTGGTTTGGTTTAAGTGTCAATGAAGGCTTGCTGGAAGAGAGCTCTTGATCTGGGACCTGAAAGACAAGTAGAGCCTAGCCAAGCAAGGGAGTAGGGGAGGACTTTCCAAGCAGAGGGGGCGATGAATGGGAAGACTTGATGGTGTCAGGAGGGTGGAGGGACCACAGGCTTCCTGAGGGCGGGCCCTTCTTTCTCCCAAACCGAGAGAGTTCAGATCCTAGCAGAGAGCCCTTGCAGTTTTGCTGGAGCTTGTGGGACTGAACAGTCTTCCGAAGATTGCTCTGCAGTGAGGAAAGGCCATGTGAGCAGTGTTCCCATGAAAGTGTCTGTTGCTGGAGGTAGAAGGGAGAAATCTTTGTCTTTAGGGACTGTCTCTCTCTACCATAGTTCCTGCAACCATGTTATGCTCCCCTGTGAGACCGCACCGGGAGTTCTCATAGGTCTGTCTTTCAATTCAGAGATGAGCCAGGTGGAAGGGAAGGCAGGTTGAAACAGACTTTTGGGCAGAGGTAGAATCTGTCACAATGAATTTCTCTTCGGAGTGTTCTCAAGGTCCTAAAGTTTCTGGGGCTTCTCAGAAGTAGCATCCATATGAAATTTTTGTATGCAAGGATGTATATGCACAGCCCTGTAGAAGAAAAGGATGTTAATTGTCTCAGAAACAGCAGGGGATTTTTTTTTTTGTATTAATCAAGACCCTTTTTGTTGTAAATAACAGAAAAATTAGCCTAAACAAAATAAGACATTGCCGATTCATATGACTAAAACAAACAATGGCATTACTAACTGCAGGTAAAACTGGACCCAAGACTTCAGATGATGTCTCTGGGACTCAATTGATCTGTTTCTCAGTTTCTGGGCTCTGTTTGCCTCTGAGCTGGCTCTGGCTTGAGGCAGGCCCTCTTCAAGGGGCCGTTCCTGGCAGCTCCAGGCAGACATTATTTTTACAGCTGCCAATGACCTTTGAAAGAGAACTTCCTTCCCAAGCTCCAGCAAAGCCTCAGTATTAAGCCTCAGTGGAGTTACTAGGGCTTACCTCTCTAACTGGTTTAGATAGGTGTGCATGAACCCATGATCCTCATGACCGTGCGAGTGGGACCCTTTGGTTAGTCAGCTTGGATGACGTGACCGTAGCTATGGGTCCTAGGACGCAGGGCTTAGGCACATCTGCACTAGACTGAGAGTGGAAATGCACCCCAAAGAAAATGAACATTTTTTCTCAAAGAAAAGTGAAAACTGAGCAGCAATGACAATAAATGTCCTCAGGTTTGCTAGGAATGGACAGGGTTAACTTTTTATGGTTAATGATCCAACCACAGCACAGACAGACCCCGCTCGGCTCCAAGTGCTGGGAAAACATGTTGGAGAGAAAGGGCTGCGCGTTTCTGCTTCCACGGCACAGACGTTTGGAGAAATTACTATGGGGGAGGACAGGGCCTGATGGGAATGTTTTCACTTATAAAATGTTTTAAACTTAGCCTAAGCTTAGTTCTCGTCAATGTGTCATATTTAACATTCTAATTAAGGTGCCCTCTAAACAAATGAACCAGCTCTGTGTGCTGCTCGGAGAATAAACTTCTTTTTACCCCCGGTGTCATAATGTTTCGGCTGCACCCAAGTGGCTTTAACCGAAGAGGTTCTCAAATGTTGGTGACAAGGATGGAGGAGATGTGAGCAACTCTGACATTTCTGCCCTGCTACCGTTACTTGGGGGCTGAAGTCACATGTCACTGACCACAGACAGTGGGAGAGGCAGCTCTTTGGTGTGCTTAATTGCTAAGGTTCTTTTCTTTCCTGTCTCTTTGTGACTGTGCGATCCCATCTCTTGAGACCATGGAAGATTCAGACCTCTGGATTGCGGTTTCTGTTGCCGCTGTTGGTGTGTGTGTGTGTAGGGTAGTCAGTTATGGGGGTGGGAGTGGGGGTGGAGGTGGAGAGAGATAGATGTTTCCTGAAATGGAAGCATTTGAATTCAGGGATTTTTTAAAAAAATTCTTTTGACTTGGCTGCAATTATCACACCGCATGTTTTGCCTAGATCTGAAGGGTGAATTGTTATATAATACTCTGTGCTTACAAAAAAAAATAAGGCAGGGGGTGGGGGGAAGCATTGACTAATGAGACCGAGTTAAGTCCAGCACTTTGCAAAGATACTTAAATTGAGGATATCACAGAGTGCCATCTTTGTCCAAATTAGGACATGAATTTTCATTGGCTGCTTCATATTGGCTCTAGGAACACCCTCTTCTTTTCTCTCTCTCTCCCTCCCTCCCCCCCCCTCTCACACACACACACACATACATACACACACACACACATGTTCTGGTCATTAAAAAGACCCCCCTCCCATTATGTGAGCCAAGACACATAAAACTTTCATTAAATTCAAATGCTTAGATGAATTGTCTCTCCACTCAAGAACAAGCATGTTCAATTTAATCTCTCTTGGCATTTTAAGTATCAAAGCAAGGCTCTGCTGTCACTGGAGACAACTACATGCTCACATGTCCCCAACAGCGAATGAAATCAGGAAGATCCGCCGGAAAAATCCAATCCAGTAGAACACAGACCCTCACGGTTTTTGGCTGTTGGGCTGGATGACTTGGGGAAAGAGACTTCCCCTTTCCCAGCCTTGATTTCTGCATCTATATAATGGGGTTATATAAATGATGGTTACTACTTCTTAGAGCGTCTAGAGAAGATTAATTGGGATGCATCCATCTCAGGCCATCAGCAAGTGCAGACACCCACACAGTGGGCCCTGGGGAGAGGTTCTGCTGGGCGGCCATGCGCGGTTTTCACCTTCTCTCCACCTTTGTGATTTTTCAGGGTAATCAGGAAGCAGCAGCTGCCCCTGACACAATGGCTCAGCCTTATGCTTCGGCTCAGTTCGCTCCCCCTCAGAACGGCATCCCCGCGGAATACACGGCCCCTCACCCCCACCCGGCGCCAGAGTACACCGGCCAGAGCACTGTCCCCGAGCACACATTAAACCTGTACCCTCCTGCCCAGTCGCACTCGGAGCAGAGCGCAGCAGACACCAGCGCGCAGACCGTCTCCGGCACCGCTACAGTAAGTGGGCTCCAGTCTCGGGCGGGGGGCAGGAGGGGTCGGGTAGGGCCCCCAGGGTTCCAGGAGTGACAGCGGGGCACACCCGCATCTAGCTGTCCTGCCCGCAAAGGAGTCCCTAAACCTGTCCCTGCCATCCCAGCTCTGTAAAGTTCACCTCATCTACAGGCTTCCTCTCCTATTACTTATTTAAATGGACACGTGTGTGTGTGTATGTGTGTGTGTGTGTAATCATACACTGCATAACCGTTTTGTAAATGGCTTTGTGGAAACAGAATTTATATACCATAAAATTCACCAATTTTAGCAGTACAATTCAGATATTTCTTGTATATTTACAGAGTTGTGCAACTGTTACCACTGCCCAATTTTGGAATATTTCCATCACCCCAGACACAAGTATTGTGTCCGTTTGCAGCCACCCTGCATTTATGCACCAGCCCTCCTTAACATAGCCTAGTGCGTTAGAGATCCATCCTTGTTTTTGTATGTGTCTATTTCTCCCATTTTGTTGCTGAGCCCTGGTGCGTGGAAGCCTGGACCACCACGGGAGAATTTTGCAGGGCAGTGAAAATGTTCGGTATGTAGAACCACGTCACCACCACCATCAGAGCACAGAACATTGCTCTGATGGTGGTGGTGACGTGGTTCTACATACCGAACGAACACATGTTATTGCAGATGAATGGATTAAATCAGTTAAAAACAAGCCAACAACAACAGTAACAAAAGGAAACATTTTAACACCATCATCAATTAAAACTAATGTTATTGGTTATTAACCAAAGATAATAACAAAAGTGCCATCCTGAGAACCAAAGGGTTGCTGGTTCAATTTCCAGTCAGGGCACATGCCTGGGTTGCGGGTCAGGTCCCCTCTTTGGGGTGTGGGAGAGGAAACCAGTGAAAACGTATCTCTCACACATCGATGTTTCTCTCCCTCTCTGTTTCCCTCCCTTCCCATCTCTCTAAAAATAAATAAATAAAATCATTTTAAAAATTCAAGAAAACATAGGCAAAACCCCTCATGACCTTGAATTATACAAAGATTTCTTACATAGGACACCAAAAGTATGATCCGTAAAAGAAAAACAACTTATAAATTTGACTTCTTCAAAGTAAAAAAAAGAAAAGAAACGAAAGAAACTTTGTGCACAACGTAAGATAACCCTGTATACCAGAAAATGTATATGTACATTTAGGAAACCTTGTTATGCAGAATTCTTTAGAAGTTTGGTTTCACCAAGCCTCTAGTCTAGAATGTTTTCTAAATGCAAGGAAATTGTGCCTTTTCTCCTGCCTCCAGGCCTCTGAAAATCCCATATTCTAAAGAAGTTTATTTTTTTTTAATTATTGATTGATTGATTTTAGAAAGAGAGGAAAGGAGGGAGGGAGAAAGAGAGAGAGGGAGGGAGAGAGAGAAACACCAATTTTGTTGTTCCACTTATTTATGCATTCATTGGTGGATTCTTATATGTATCCTGACCAGGGACTGGACTGGCAACCCTGACATATCAGGATGGTCCTCTAACAAACTGAGCTACCCAGGCAGAGCTAAGAAGTGTGTTGTTTTAAAGCATAATATCTTTCTTGTAACTAAAAGCAATAGATGACTAACTTTGCTACCTGGTACCTAAACTGGAGGTTACGTTTAGAGAATTTAAAAAATAGTATATTTGAAATTTTTCTGTTGCTCCCCCCAGCTTTCTATTGTTGTATAAAACATAAAAGTTACCATTTTAACTACTTTAATGTATACAATTCAGTGGCACTAAGTACATTCGCAGTGTAGTGCAATGATCATCATTATCCAATTCAAGAATATTTTCATCACCCAAAGGAAACTCCATGCCCATTAAGCAGACACTCCCCATTGTGCCTTCCCCTGGTCCCTGGCAACCACTAATCTGCTCTCAGTCTATATGGATTTGTTATTCAGGGTTTTTCATAAAAAGGAAATTATGTATATATGACCTTTTATATCTATCATCTTTCCAATAATAGAATATTTTCAAGGTTCATTCATATTGTAAAATAGATCAGCACGTCGTTCCTTTTTATGATTGAATACTATTCCATTGTATGGATAAACCATTTGTTTATCCATTCATTCACTGCACTTGCATTGTTTCCACCTTTGGATCTTGTAAATAGTGCTGCTATTGCCTTTTTGTGTCTAGCTGCTGCTGTAATCCAGAGGTGAGTTTATTAAATGTGCTTGCTGATTTTGCAGGTGTTTGTATTGTGTTGACTACCAGATGGTAGTGATGGAGTTGTTGTTTATTTGCTTGTTAGTTATTTTGTGATAATCAAGGTGGTAGGGTTCCAAGAGGCTATTTTAGGACTGAAAAAGGACATTCTTTACTAAGCCTCAGCGTGTGTCAACTATACTAGTGCTTTGGAAGAGTCACTCATTTCTTCAGTCACACAGTCACTCATTCTTTCGCAAATAGTTATTGTATCTCTACTAGAGCCAGGACTCATACTAGGTAGTGTAGTTGAATCAAACAGAAATGTTCCTTTCTCTTCTGCAGCTTGGTGTGAGAGGCAGAGTAAAGGTGTGGTGATCAAACAGCTATATAAACACAAATTATGATCTATGCTCTTAAGAAAAAGACAGATGCTTTGGGAGAATAAACAAGAGAAGAGGTGTTGCCTGCAAATGAGTAGTCTGGGCACCTTTCTTCAAGGAGGTGATATTTAAGGTGAGAAGACCAAGCTTTTCAGACAGAAAGAATAACAAGGTCAATAGTCATGACCTTGACTCATTCAAATAACTAAAAAGAGGCCAGTATATCTAGGGCATATGGAGAGGGTTTGGGGGTACAATTGCAAAGGATAAAATGGAAGCAATCAGCAGGGTTCATATCCCACAGGCCTGCTACATTCAATAAGGGATGGCATTCCACATTAGGAGTCATGGGAAGACATTGAAAAGAGTTTAAGCCAGAAGAGTTACAAAATGAGAGTTTAAAAGAAAGGGTTAATGAAGCCTACCTTAAAGGAAACTTTAATCCATTTGGGGAGTTGACATACTCAACATCCTTCTCTCACAAAAAGAACTCTTTAGAGATCAATACAATTAAATTTAAATAGCGCGTTGCTGTCCACAGTGCCCCAGGCACTGCGGTGAGATGGGCTGGTGAGCAGACAGCGCTCTTCTCTCAGAATGCTCCTGGGCCTCTAGAGATAATAGGACATGTGTTCTGTTAATTATTGTAGTGAGACAAGTTCTAGAGCATGGGGACAATAGAATGATTTCTGAAACTGGCCAAACAACCCAGGAATCTGGCTCAGGCAATGCCTACAGTATTTGAATGGCAACGATCACCTCTCTGAGTTCGGAGTCTGTGAGTTTGTGGTGGGGCTGATTAGCAGGTTACTTTATCTTCTTTAGCAATGTTTGGTGGTTCATACTCGCCCAGGAAGTTTTAAAGGAAAAAGTGCCGTCATAAGCTGAAGCAGGTGGCTTTGTGGCTGAGCCTGAAGGATGAAAAAAGTGGCCATCTTGTCTTCTGCTTCAAAGAATTATGTGCCTGTGTTTTTCTCCCCTTTGACCAAAAAGGAAGATGCTTCTGCTGTACGTGACCTACTTCTGAGTTGTGCTTTCCTGACCTGACTGTGCAGAACGTGGTTGATGAGAAGCTTGCTTTGAATTGTCTTTGCATCCTCACACATTTTCCAAGGGCACCTTCTCTCCCTCCAGTCTCTGCATTTCCCAAGGAAGGAATTCAACCTCAGAGTGGGTCAGACCCACGGTTCTCCCACCCCTGAAAAACATGCCCCTCTATTAGCACACCTAAGTTGTTCCCTGTAGGTTCCTGTCGTACCTGGAATAACTCTGACTGTTCTTCGACATAGAGGCACAGTGCTTAATGCCAGTCTGAGGGCACTGTGGAGGCCATCACTTCTTTGAGAAACTGAGTAGTTTAAGGTAAGAGAAAAGATCCATCTGCTAGGCTCCAAGAACTTCTAATATATGCACATGATTTAACATAAAGTACAGAATCTGTAAAAGGGAAGCAGGATGCACCCAGAGCTCCCAACCAGAGCTGAGGAAAGTACAGGCAGCAAAGACTTAGCAGGTCATCCTTTCAGTTCTCTAAGGGCTGAGATGAGTCCCTGCAGGACATTTTGCCGCTGAATGTCTATTTAATGTCGGCTTCCAAACACATCATGGATCACTGTGCTGACAGAGCCAATGCTGTATTATATTAGATACTGCTCCTGACAAGGTATTTTACTTTTGACAAATTATAATTAGAGATTTGCAAGTGGTGAATTCTCCATGTGTCTCCAATAGCAACTTACCTTCTATTTTTAATACCTCTTCAGTCTGTTTAAAAGTCCCTCACCTGCTCTGAGATCTGATAGGAGAAAGAATGTGGGTCTCAGAGCCTGTTCCCGAAGCTCTGGGCTCTATTGACAGAGAGAAGAGCTGTTTAAGGAACCAACTTCTTAATCCTCAGCTGCTTTCACTGGAGTGCTGTGTCTCCAGATTTCATTAATGCCTTTAAGAAGATAAGACATTGGTTGGTGATGACTCCCTGTTCTTAACCATTCACGTATTGGCTCTCTTTTGCAAGTCAGTTATATAGCTAAGGTATGGGGAAAACTTCTCAATGCATTCCTTTTTGTTAATTAGCTATTATTATTATTATTGCTGCTGCTGCTGCTGCTGCTGCTGCTACTACTACTACTATAGTAATTCAGTTTTGTGGTTAAAAAGCCACACATTAGAAAAGGCTCTACAATGAAAACTAAAATATCCTAACACCCACAACCCCAGTTCTTAGTCTCTCTGCTGGAAAGTACAGTTACCAATCCCTTATATTTCCTTTTAGAAATGTTTTATGTGAATGCAAGCATATGCCTGTGTCTTGGTGAGTTCAGGCTGCTATAACAAAAGTATTATAAACTAGATGGCTTAAAAAAAAACAAAAACATTTATTTCTTAGAGTTTGGGTGCTGGGAAGCCCAAGGTCTTAGCACCAACGTATTCAGTGTCTGGTGAGAACCCACTTCCTGGTTCATAGATAGCATCTTCTCACTGTGTCTCCACAAGGAGGAAGACACTAGGAAACTCTCTGAGGACTTTTTTGTAAGGGCTCATGACCTGATCACTTCCTTGAGGCCCCTCCTCCTAATACTGTCACCTTGCAGGCTAGGATTTTAATATATGCATTTCCGTGCATGTATTTAGTCTATGCATAATTCAGTCTATAGCAGCCTGCTTGTATCTCGTATCCATCACCCTACGCTACCTCCATTTCTCTTTATCCCTATCCCTGTCTCTGCCTTCTACCCCTGCCCCTGCCTGTCTCTGTCTGTGTCTCTATCTCCGCCTCTGCCTCCATCTGTATCTAACTCTCTGTCTCTAAATCAGTCTTGCTATCCTCTAACTTCTCACTAGTTCCAGTCTCAAAATAACAGAATTGACATCTACTAAGCCACCACTTTGGCACTTTTTAATATCTGGGAGATCATTCTATATTTCACTCTGGTATCCAACTCATTCTTTTTCGTGTTTGCCGTGGACTTCAGTTTGTTTCCGGGGTTTATCTGGCAATGTTTTTATTCCCAATTAGCTGAAGTGAACAGCTGGGTTCAAATATTGCTGTCCACCTGTGGTATCTCTGTGTGAATGGTTAAAAGATATACGGATTTTTAAAATGTAGACCTAGTTCATTTACCCTACAGAAAGCCCACCTGCACCCACAGACAGTCTCTGAAAAACCTGCTGCCCACACCTTTGCCCAGTACAGCACACCATCCAGCTCTGGGGCCCTGGCTGTTCAGTCTGCATGTGCTTGGGTGTAGCTACCCTAATGAGATTGCAGAGTGGCCTGGTGTCATGGGAAAGAAAGGGAAGGTGTACTTCTACTTACTGAGGCCTACTATGCTGTATGGACCATACTAGACATCTTTTATCTCTCATCCCATTTTGTCCTCACACCAAACCTTTGAAATAATATTACTGCTCCCCGTCTTATACTGGAGAAATAGAGGGACAAAGAAGCTAATGATGTGGTGAGTTTGGGAGTGGCAGAGTCTAGATCCTCATCCAGACCTGTCTGATGTCAAAGTCTGACTCTTTCCTCAATCTCCATGGTGTTCCCTAGAAGATCCCCAGGCTGGCAGCTCAGGAAACCAGTGCCTGAGACCAGGGAAAGCAATCTAGAATTCTTCCCTGGGCTGGTTTCTTCAGCCCTGCTCTCCAGGTCAGAGAAGCAGATCAGTTAAGAACCTGGGCTCCGGATCTGTCAGAGTTTGACCCTCTGCTCCACATTTTATTTTATATTAATTTTTTAAAAGTTTTATGTCTTCAATTATAGTTTACATTCACTATTATTTTATATTAGTTTCAGGTGTACAGCATAGTGGTTAGATATATTTCCCCTGATTTTTCCAGCATTCACTTGACACCATATGTAGGTATCACATGCAGTATTATTGACTACTTTTCCCCTGACTATTCTGTAATTACCAATTTATACTTTTTAATCCCTTCACCTTTTTCACCCAGTCTTCCAATGCCCCTCCCCACTGGCAACCATCAGTTTGTTCTCTGTGTCTATGAGTCTGTTTCAATTTCGTTTGTGTAGTTCATTAATTTTTAAAATCTTTTTATTGTTGTTCAAGTACAGTTGTCTCCATTTTCCCACCACCACTATCCCCCACCCCACCCAACACCCCCTCCCCCCCTCAATATTTCTCCCCTTTAACTCCATCCATGGGTCCTTTCTACACGTTCCTTGATGACCTAGATTTCACATATAAGTGAAATAATATGGTATTTGTCTTTCTCTGCCTAACTTATTTCACTTAGCATAATACCCTAGAATATTACTCCACCATAAAAAAGGAGGAAATCTTAGCATTTATATCTCTCTTCTCTACCATTGAAAAGTAGAAGGATCTCGGGCTGGTCATTTGACCTCTCTGATACTCCTCCTATTGTTCCCTTCCTCTGTTGCCTGTCTGCTCTTCTCCAGACCGCCTCTGCCTTCCTTCGACAACCATCGGAAATAAATGATAAGACACCAGAGAGAGCCTTTTCCTGGCTGAGGGTTGTAGCCTCATGTGCTTACAGTAAAAGCCTGGAAAAATCATTCAGGGATGCCACATCTAAAAATAGGGCAAGGAACTATATAAAAACAAGGATCAGAGAATAATAATCTCAAAACTAATATTTTCCTCAGTAGCATTAAACTATGTTCTATGCATGTTGCACGCAAAATCTCAAGTAATCTTGACTCTCCATCACCAAAAAAATAAGTGTGCATGAGGAATTATCATCCCCTTGTTATAATTGAGGAACCTGAGGCAAATAACTTCCTAAAAGTCACTGTAGCTAATAGGTAGGGGTTGGAGCTCAAAACTGTGCTTGTCAGACTCAAGACCAAAACTCTTAAGGGCTTGAAGCCTAGAAGGCATCCCCCAGGCATGCCTGGGCACACACACCAGCTCTTCTGTGGATAGATTGCTGCTGAGAGAAGAAATGCTTTGCCTGGGAATTACTCATTTCGCCCTGGGAGGACCCCAGCAGACCCAAGCATGTGCAATATCACAGGCTTAGAGTGTGCTCTTATTTGAGACCTGTGCCTTGAGCAAATTCTAATAACATGTTTCGGTGGCCTCAAAAATTGTCTTTTCAGATGACAGTGTGGCTGAGCTGTTTTGTCAACAGCAGTTCAATTTTTCTAAGGTTTACATTTACTTTAAGGACACAGGTACTACCTCTTATTCCCTCATGAGACTGAGTATTATGCTTCTGCCCCCATATATGCTTTGGAATAAATGGCTCATGGCTTTCAAAATAAAGTCAAGTCCTTCATTACCCAATACCAGGGTAATTTTATTGTTCTAAAGCCCCCTTTCACCAGAGCGGCCAGTTCTGGTGGGTCAAAAATCATGATCCAAAGCCAAACTTAGGATAATTCTGAAAGGAGCAGGTATAGCTATGAGTATCAGAGATCCATGCCTAAGGGTCTGGGGCTGGGGCTACAGCCTTGAATTTGGGTAGAATTGAAGGTCTTCGTGACAGGTTGGAAAAAGTGGCACTGCATAAACACCCTTAGGTGTTATCAGAAGCAGTGAAGTATCAAGATAAGGAGCTTGGAATTTCTACTTTTGTTCTGACCCAGAGTGGGACCAGTGGCCCATGATGTAACCCCACTTTCTTCCTTGGTGTATGTGGGGCTTAGAGTAGCAGTGAAGTCCTAAGGATACCGCCAAGGACGAGCTGAGCACAGTGGTGGGCTTGCGGAAAACACTCCGCCACAGGAACCATTGCAATTATGAGATAATCAAATCTTTCGTAAGGGGAAATCAGTGTCCTCCTCTGTCCTGAATTCTCCATCATAGTTATTTTTTGCAAGAGAATAAGTCTATCTTAAGAAATGTGGAATTTTATGCCTTGAGAGTCAAATGAAGACTCAAATCCCCACATTTATTTTAAAAGTAATTCTTTTATTTAATGATTTTCATACAAGTAGTTTTCAATCACTCATGCCTGAGTACAGCTGATTGATACAAGCTGTTTATTAACACTAGTTGAGGTCATGGACGAACAAGATTAAGATTTATTAGAGAAATTTATGACTGAAGTTTTTCTTTCATAAGGACCAACAACATCTTGCTTTTGAGGAAAGATCTGACATATGCTGAGTTTGAGTTAATGTTTTCTTGTAATTGCCATATTTCAATCGCAAGTCTTGAAGCCATCTAAAGAGTTTTATCATGATTTTCTCTTCTGTGTTTTGTGCTTTTTCACACCCGTACTCATTGTCATCAATTTTACCCTCTCAGTATGAATAAGCAGTCTCTACACTTGATTAAGATGTTATTCTGTGAGCAAGTATCAGCACACAATATAATTTGGGTGTTGGAAGTAATGATTGGATAATTTGAAGATGAAGTGGGCTGTCTGTGAGCTATTCAAATGACTTGTTTAGGTGGTTGATGAACCTAACTTCTTTTCATAGCTCATAGCTCCATTAGGCACTTTTGCTGCTTTCGTTTGTTTATTTTAAAATGCATTTAGAAGCAGGCATTCATCTGTTTTGTGGGTAGTAGTTGAATCATTCAGTAACCAACCATCAGCTCCTATTCTTAATTTGTGACCATACATTGTGCAAGTTTATAATTAATTCATATAAATTCTGTACTCTATTTGGGTTCTAGGCTGAAGAAAGAAATGAGCTGCGCTCTGTTAATGGAGGGTTCATGGATGGTTCGGCCAAACCTTTAGGTGTTAGAGCTGGAGGGAACCAAAGAGCTCACCTCGTCCAGCCTTCTGATTGCACAGATGTAAGAGGACCTCATAAGTTAGGGGCTGAAATGCAAATAGTGTCAGGCCCAGGCAAGTAATGTCTGTGTCTCAAAGAGATCGGTTTTTGATGGAGACATAGGTAAAAGAAATAACTAATACCACTCATTAATATGGGGATAATAAAACATAGGCATGATGCCCTGTGACCTTTGGTGGGGACCCAGTGGTAGTCTAGATGACACATCGTCTGTCCAAAGGGGGTGCCCCAGTCCATCCATCCAACCACTGCCGCATCAGAGTGCACACCCAGTGGTACGATGTTTTATTTTCTCAAGAGTTAACAACAATGTGGATTTTTATGTGCTTTCCTCTTCGCTCCAGCTTTACTCATTTTTGTTATCTGCCCAGTTACTGAGTTTATAACCCCTGACTTAATTTTGTAACCTTAATTTATTTTTTAATAAGAGATGAAATTAGAAATTTTAACCCTTCAAGGAAGTTATATTTCAGGTTTGTATAAAAAAAAGACATCTTTGATGCTTCAGTGTGACAGTGAAGAAATTCATAGAATTCTAGACCTTGAAAGGACCATCTTCATTTATGTGCAATACTGGGCTCAGAGAAGAAAAGTGACGTACCTGAGTCACACAGTGAATGACCCCACAGAAACCAGAACAGGGATATCCTAAAAGAAAACTTCTACTGAGCCACACCCCTCCCCATGTATTCTACTTGCTTTGACCACCTTTTTTTTTTTTTTTTTTTAAATCTGTCTCCTGGATTCTGTATCGAAATCCAGTTACTCAGAGTTATTGCCACATTGAAATAAACAAGGGTCATGACCCTGCCTTTAGGAGCCAGTCAGGCTCTGTGAGTTGGGCTCCATTTCTCTTGGACATTCTATTTTGGTTCTTAGCCAGGGGTTTCAGCCACTAATAGGCCTTACACTCAACAAAGACTTCCAGACTTCCAAAAAGAGTCTTTATTTTATCTAGTTCTCTCCTACTGATCCTGGTGGTTGTGTTGATGGGCTTATGCTCATTCAGTAGTGTTATGTGCTCCAACCAGCTTCAGTGCCAGTCGCTCCTGGGTCAAACCCTTTCACTAGTGTCTGGGTTTTCACCATTGTGTCGCTGAAGAGCATGGAGGCTGTCAGATTGTTAAGCATAGCCTTGATGTTGAGCTTGGTTCGAGTCAATGCACAAGCTCCCAGAGAGGCAGAAGCTTGAAGGCTGGGTTCTCCCCCACAGTAGATTAATAAACCCTTGTGAGATAGGTGAGCCAGCAGCATGGAGATCACATTGAAACTCTCATGATCTCTCCAACTCCTGGGCTTTGGCAAGAAGTTCACTATAACCCAGACAATAAGCCACCCCTCTGGCATCAGGAACAGAACGTACCAGGCTTGAGGACCTGACTTTTATTTGCTCTCCAAATCCTTGGGACAAAGATACTGGGAAAATTCATTCCCCAATAAACTAAGGTTTGCAGATGATATGGTTCAAAACAAATCAGGCTATCAGCACCAAGGTAATTTGAAGGCTTAAATGTTGCAGACTTGTTTTGAAAGCAAACTGGCAGTTCTCCTTATGGGGAAAAAAAAATCATAGATTTAGTTGCACATAAGACAATTCAAAAAGTTTGGGCTGCCCTGTTCTTTTAAAAGGGGGAAATGTAAATGTGCATCCTGATTGGTAAATGCAGAAAAACAGAAAAATTTCTTGGGTCGAAAGTAAGGAAAAAAAAAGAAGAGGCAACTATATTTACTAATAATATATAGATAGCAGTAACTAGCAGTTGGTGAGCACATACTAGATGCCCAGTGCAGTGATGCTACAAGCTTCATGTGCGTGATCTGATTGAATCTTACAGCATCCACAGTAGGTGGGTACCATAATTAATCCCTTGTTACCTGGGTGAGAAAACCAGGGCATAGAGAAATCAAGGAGATTGCCCAAGGTCATGTTACAAAGCTAAGAAAGGCAGAGCCGGTATTCAAAGGAAGCCAGTCTGACCCCAGTGTGCATTCCCTCGCTCACTCCTCCAGCCACGCACAACGCTGCACATGTTGTTCCCATTCCATAACCCATCCAGGAACCAGTGTGACGATGTCAAAATTACAGATGAGGAAACAGAGACACAGATGTTAAGTGACTTAGGCCATACAATTGATAGAGGGAGCTCACCTGTCAGGTCACTGTCTCACAATGGTCTGTTGCCTTCCTGGGGGAAAATAGCTTCTGCCCCTCTGGAAACTTGTTCAGTGACTGGACCTAGCTCTATATCAAGACTATGATATAACAATATGACAATTAATTAATTAGCTAATCAGCAGAGGTCTGACAGATTTCTAAACCCACATTGTATGACTCCCCATCAGAAATAGCTTATTTTACCTAAATGATAGTCCTGCTATTTTAATCATGATAATATTATTGCATAGAAATGCCCTAACAAACTTTGTCCCTATAATTCTGTGTTTAGCTCGAAACTGCCTCAGTTCTCTCTCTCTCTCACACACACGTGCGCGCGCACACACACACACACACACACACACACCCTCCCCACTGTGGCATCAGGTGGCCCATGGAGTGAAAGGGGACTTCACACTATTTGGCAAGCTGACTAGGGGAAGCCTGGATCTCCCAGAGAAACCTGCTACAAGGAAATCGCTAATTATAACCCAAATTGTATTTGACTTGTGCATCTTTGCTTCACATTATAACACTGTAATTTAAAGAGATTGTTCCCTGGCCTTTTTTCAGGGGGGAGCGTAACTACCATTTTTTACTAAGAAAAGTAGTGGTAATGGTAATGACAGGAGGTGGGTTCCACCCCCCTCTTTTCCCTCTAATTGGCTTGCAAGTGGGAGTCAGGTTAGCAATTATTCGAGGAGTTGCCTGAGGTTCCAGGCGGTGTCTCTGGGTGACACTCATCTGGTGGCTGCACAGAAAAGAAAGAGATGATGGGGGTGGGGCAGGCTTGGAGGGATGAGCCCCAGAGAGTCTCCTCTACTCCAGGAGATGGCAGTTTGGAGACAAGAGGGAGGTAAGGTATGCTGGATTAAGGTATGAGGGAGTTGGATTTGGGGACCTTCTCCTGTTTTAAGTCCATGATGCTGTTGGCAGTGAAGACTGGAAGGGACCTGGTCAAAGGTTGAAAAGAGGAGTTAGAACAGTCCTGAACCCCAGAACCTTGGCTGTCTCTCTGCCTGGTCCAGCTGTCCATGGGACCCAGGATTCCTTACCAGGCCTCCCTTCCCTTTCTTCTCTCCAGCCTTCTCCAAGCCTTTAGTATCAATGTTAACTAGCTAGACTGAGAGTCTGAAAACTATGACAGTGGATCAATTCTGGCCCATGGATTGTTTCTGTCGATAAAGTTTTATTGGAATTCAGCCAATCCATTCATGTATTGTCTGTGTTGCTTTTGCTTTTTCAGACTTGGGTAATTACAATAGAGATATTTGGCCCAGTATGCTGAAACTACTTGCCATTTGGCCCACTACAGAAAAAAATTGCTGACCAGTAATTTGGGGCAGTTTTCATATTATTGGCCTGGGCTTTATTCAGACCTCAGGCTTGTTTTATTGAGCTCACAAATGGAATTAATTACCGACATTTTAAAATAGAAGACTTCCAAATAAAATCTATCTTTGATTAAAAATGGAAGAGTCTAAAATACGGCAATAATATGTTAATCTTGAAGACGGGTTGTTCCCAAGACTCTTTGTCGTAATCCCCACAACCCCCTGTAGTGTTCACCAAGCTCATGCCCCCCCACCGGCATGGTATTTGAGTTAGACCAGGTCAGCTGGGTCTTCTGGATTTTTTTAATAAAATATTTGCAGTTTCTCCCTGACCAATGATTGACATTTGTTTTATTCTTGCTCTCCATCAAACTGGACTTCCTTTTGAGACTGGCAAAAAATATATATGTGTAATGTCAGAATATAGTGAATACCAAAGTTGTTCTATCAGGAATATAGCATCCCTTCCACCTCAAAATACACATCCACACACACACATACACACAAACTGCCCATGTTCTCTCTCAAAAAAAAAAACAAAAACCTGTTTTGGTGTTGAAACTTATATCACTATTGGCTTTGTTTTCAATCCAGCAGAATTAGTAAATATTATTATGAACATTACAATTATTATTAATAGAGTAACTAAAAATAATTTGGGGCAGTGTATTTAAGCTTTAAGTCCATTAATTCTAACCCTGATGGCAAGTGGTGTTAACCCCATTTCACAGACAAGGAAAACAGAGACTCAGAGAGGTGATGTAAATCGCTCTAGGCTGCACCAGTAGCTAATGAGACTTTTGGTACTCAAGTAACCCATGGCAGCAGTTTAAACACAAAGGCACAGACAATGGGACCAACCCTTAACTCTAAGGCAACTGATGCTTAGCTCCCGACTTGAAATGTGGAAGGTAGTAAGTCCCAGAATCCCTTTCCCTACAGCTAGAACAATTGATCCCAAGAAGAGCCCCTGAAGGCTTGGTTATAGCCACTGAAGGTCAGTGTTTGGAAAACAGACATTTAAGCATCTTTTGTTGCTCTTAATAAATCTACAGAGACTTTTTTTCCCACTAGCTTAGCCAACTCTGCAGAGGGAGAATTCATGGTGAGCCGATGGGGGAAATACAGGTTTCCTTTTCAAAATAAGCGTCCATGGGGTGGGAGAGTACCCATGGCAGGGGGAAACCTGGCAGCTAATTCCAGCACAGAGCCCTGCCTGGGCTGCAAAGGCATCTCGATTTTCCCTGGTGTGTGTATATGGCTTTAGGGAGCCCTGTGAGTTTCCTTCTGCAGTTTGTATATTGAGTTCTGCAGGCTTTCTGAGGATTCGCAGTGGCCTGACATTGGGGCTGAGCCCTTGATAATGACACTGTAGACACGAGGTAATTACAGATCCGTTATTTCCCAAGTCAAGCTAAGTGGACCTCTGATTATTATTCTGAGTATAATAGGAGCATAACCAGCACTGAAGGGAAATTGTACTCTCTATTTTATTAACCACTTTTATATTCCCTTGTGCATGGCTATGATGCTATGAAATCTCCTTAAATGTGATATTACTCAATGCAATACAATAATAACGCATACGCCGTAATGTATTGGATTACTTTACAAACAGCCCTTGTGAAATGGAAATCCCCATCACTTCCCTGGACCAGCTCAGGGACTGGGCTCTCTGTGGCTGGGAGCCTGGAGTATGCCTTCACAGTCACTTAGGTTTTCATAGCTGTAAGCGATTGGCCCACATCATTTTTATTCACAGTGGGGATGTGGACTAGCCACGTTCCAAATGTCTCACTGTATGTGGCAGCTCAGAAATGCAAACGGTTTTTGAGACCTCAGCATACTTTGAAAATGAACTGGGTTAGATGACATCAAAAAGGAAGCTAGGTAGATAGAGGGGAGACCTTCCATGCTGGAATTAAATTCTGAAGTGTTTGTAATTGCCTTCGCTGGAGATTCTATCACATCTTTACTCTTATTCCCAGCCTCTGTTCATTTATAAACCCTTTCATGACACCACTTCAACTCTAGAGCGGGGACTCTCTTTGTGTGCTGTGCTGTATGAGCCTTGAAAATTCACTTCTGTCATTCTAAAAAATTGTTTATTTCACTTTTGCAATATGTCACAATATACATTAATCTATTCGATGCACAACCAACAATTTTACGGTGCGTTAAAGCTTTACTTTCACAATATAGCTATAAATTCCTTAAGAACAACATTGTACCTTATTTGTTCTTTTTATTCTTTGTGTCAAGCACAGTGTCTGGCACAAGGTGGATACCCAATAATTGTGTATTTATTTATCTATGAATATTTCTTGAGTTCTTAGTATTTGGGAGGCATAATGCTAAGCCTTGGAGGCACTAGAGTGAATGGCAGACACATGTTTTTCAAGGAAATTATAGTCTAGTACAAAACATAAATATAAACAAAGACACAAAAATAGCTCACATAATTAAATAATTACCTTTGTGGAAAATGTCATAAAGGCAAGGAAGGAAAGAGTACTTATTTCTTTCCAATATGACAAGGATGTCGTGGTTGTGGCTTGAAATGGCCATGGCGAGAGTGTTTACACCATGGAAATTGGCAATGATAAAAATCAGGGCTTTTGAGGTTTTGTTCTTTGCAGAGCTGGTTGTTGATCAATTACTACCACACACACCAGTGGCAGGAAGAAACTTGGCATATTCAAATGAAAGGAAGTCAGGATGCCTGGGTTGGGGGTATAGGGAGAAGATGGCCCAACATGAGGATGGGGAAGTGGGCAGGGAACACTCATGTGAGGCCTTGTCAGCCATTCTGAGGGTGTATACTCATTCTTTGTACAGTGGGGGGCCACTGGAAGATTTTTTTCTTTTATTTATTTTATTACTTTATTGTTGTTCAATTACAGTTGTCTGCATTTTCCTCCCACCACTCCCCCCCACCCCAGCTAAACCCATCTCCCTCCCTTGCTTCCACCCTCCCTCTTGGTTTTGTCCATGTATCCTTTAGAGTAGTTCCCGAAAACCCTTCCCCCCACTGGAGGATTTTAAACAAGAGAATGTCATGATTAGATTTTGCTTTTGGATCTGACAGGAATGTGAAAAATGGATTAGAAGGATACAATAATGGGGTGGGGGGAAGTGGCAGGAAGAACCATTAGTAAACTACTGTGATGGTCCAGGCAAGAGAAGTCCACATGACTTGCCAACGAGTTGGCTGTAGAATGTCAGAAAGAGGGCAGGGTTCAGGACGACTCCAAGTTTGGGTATAAGTGCATGCGACTCTTACAAAGCTAAATCTCGGTGAAGAGGAGAATTATTTTCCAAGGAGTAGAAAGAACTGAGATCAAAATTTTGATGTGTGTGTTTGTGGATGTGTGTGTTAATTTTAAGATGCTTCTGAGTCACTGAGGTGCGTCATTAAGCAAGTCCATTTCTTTATCTTTAAAATGAACAGAATAATATCCCACATAGTAGCTGTGATTCTTAAATGGATTGATGTATATGAAAGAACTTGGCATATAGGAGTCAAGGGATACATTTTAGTTGAATCTGAATTCCTGACACGTTTAATCTGTGCCCTTTAAAAAGCTGGACAGCCAGACTGGATTAATTGATAATGTTTTAGGTTTGGTCTGAAACACAGAGTTTTCTATAATTGAGTCACAACATACAGTGTCATGTGGGCAGGGTGTAAAGCTAAAAGTCTTCGATTCCAACTGCAGCTTGGGCATTCACTTAAGGAAGTCATTCAGTGCAGTGGGCAAGATCACTACCTATGGTGTTGGAATGTCTTGGTTTTCACCCTACTTACACTATCTGTTCACAAGTTAAACAAATTACTTAACCTCCCTAAGCCTCAATTTTTATACTGTAATTGTCTACATACAGGGCTTTTGTGACTAAGCCTGGCATATAATTGGCACTCAGTCAGTGGGGGCTATGATTAGGCATCATTTGAGTCTTGGTTTTCCTATCTTTTCAATGGGCACAATAATAATCTATGCCCTGCCTAACACACATTAGAGTAACTATCAAATGACCAAATAGTCTGCTGGGCCCTTCATAATGCACACCAGGCCCACATGTGAACTTTTGTTACAAGTTTCGGGTAGAATAGTCCCTTGTAATTTAATTCTCAGAATGGCCTTCAAGTATAGATGAAATTATGCTATTTTTCCGGATGAGAAAATTGAGGCTTGGAGAGTTGACAGGACTTGGCTGACTTTCCCAAAGTCAGAGCTTGTATGTGGAGTGTCCGAATCTGCAACCTATTCTAATAGCCACAACTCTATACCATTTCCCCTGCAGCCCTCACTTAAGGGGCTGGGAGAATGGAGAAGCCATTGGGTTTGGGGTGGGGGAACTAGGGAAAGATATACCTGGTTCTGTAAGATACATCCATCCTGCCCCTACCAAGGGAAGTAGGAGATAGGAAATGCTGGCTTCTGACATGACTTCACCCAAACCCTTATCCTTGCACCCACCTCAGGAATAGTGTTTGGAATTAACAGAGAAAGCCAGAGACTAGCCACATCTCCCCTCACCCCATCCTTTGGAAACTGTGTATTGGAAAACAATTCTGGATAAATTAATTCCTGTGATACATTATGCATAAGTGGAAATACACGATATTTTTAAACAATGGAAATGAGAGAATCTGCCTTTTGGGCATTGATCCCAATTTCTTTTAATTCAGAAAACATTTATGAACACCTACTGTGTGCCAGAAACTTGCTGGGAAACAGAGATGAATCAGACATGGTCTGTGCCCAGGAACAGTGAACAATCAATGGAGGCACCGCTGATGATCAGCACTGACTTAGACCTTGAGATCGGGAGACAAGGGGAGTCATGAGTGCTGTTGTGGAGAGCACACCTCCTAATAGAGGACCCCAAGAGGACCTGAGAATGAGCATCTGCTGAGGAAAAATATCTCTCCCATGGTTTCAATTGTATAGCTTCCTTCCATTTATCCTACTCCCTGTCAACCAGGTTCTTATTTAAGTTTTTCTACCTTCCAGCTCTTCTGAATCCATAATCAACCAATGAGGATACAGCTTTCACAACCCCCCCTAGACACTTCCCAAGTCTGTGAGCACCTTGGATCTTGGTCAAGTCACTTAAGTTTCAAAAGATACAGATACTGTATAAAAGCCTGTATCACAATATCTTGCATATTATGCTAATGCATTGATAGGAGTTGCTGTGATGGCAATATTGATAATAGTAACCTTGAAAATGATCATTTCGAGATGTGTGTTCTGCCTGTTCTTTGGCTCAACGTGGTAGCATTCACTGCTACTATGTTAATATTCTTTTTGTTATCATTATTATCACTGCTGCAACTACCTGTGTTTTGTTGTTACTGCTATTACTACTTACACTGTTGTTATTAGTTTGATGGTAAAATATTCACTCACAATTATTTATTGAGTGCTTATTATATAAGGAGCAATGGAAATTCATGAACAGCTAAAACCAAGCATGGTTTCTGCCCTTAGAGTGACTGCTTTTTGTAGGAGAGACAGATGTAATACGTAATCAATATAAGTAAATAATTAAAAATTGTAATGTTTGCTTTAGTTATACACTGCTGCCTAACAAGCTATCCCTGAGCATAGGGACTTAACTACTATTTTATTTGCTCACAATTCTGTGCTTCAAGAATTTGGGAAAGACTCAGGTAGACAAATCATTTGGGGTCCCCCACTCAGCGATATTCTACTCATGGTTGTTGGGCTGGGCAGTAAGTTCCAAGGCTTCTCTCCTATGTCTGGTCTCTGGTGATTGTCTATATGCCCTTTCTCTCTACTAGACCTGCTTGGGCTTCCTCATAGCCTGGTGATCTCTGGTTAATCAGACTGCTTATATAGGCATCCTCACAGCATGCACACACTGGCATGATGGCTGGATTCCAGAAGGAAGAAACCCAAGGAGTGAAAATGGAAGCTGCATATCTCTTAAAGCTCAGCCTTGGCATTTGCACCATGCCATTTCTGCCCCATCCTCCTGGCTAAAGTCAACGTAGATTCAAGGAGAGGAAGAGATACTCCATCTATGTGCAGGACGAGTGGCAGAGAATGTGTAACCATCTTCAGTCTACCATGATGTCTTTGGAAATGAACATATCTTAGGTTGAGAAAGAGGATAGTGATACAGGGACATTAGGTCATGGAAACCTTCTGAGGAGATGACTGTTAAAGCTCTATTCTGAAGGATAGGAGAGAATCAAGCATGAGAATACAAATGGGAACAGCATTCTAGGAAGAGGGAAAAGCATGTGCAAAGCCACACGTTGCATCTCTCTCTATTCCCAGTGTATTCTTTTTTCCCTAAAGTAGGAGTTTCTTCTTGGAGGTGGCAGTAAGATAGAATGTTAAGAGCTGTTGGACATCTGAGAAGACCAGGTGAAATCCTGTCCCTATTGCTTTTTAGCTGTGTGATCTGAGGCAAAAGATAATGTATGTAAATTTGCTGATCTGAATAGATGCTCCATAAATTAAAATTATTTTATTTTCCTTATGTGGTATTTTGCCAATGTAGAGGTTTCATCTTGCTCCCCAACCTTGGCCTGTTGCTTCATCGCTTGTACCTTTTGGTGTTTTCCAGGCCTAATGTTGCCTTTGTGTGGAACAACTTGGCCTCTGCTTTTAGTCATTTTTCCATAACTCAAGGTATTTAAGATAATGTAACGTGGCATCCTGCGGGTGATGTGGCTAAGAGAGTGGACTTCTGTACAGATTGCCACTCCCCAGCATACTACAAAACTTAGTAAGTTACCGCCCTAGTTGTTACAATATTTATCATAAACTATAAAATTAGAATATTTAAAGTACATAGAGGGTAGTTGTGAAGATGGAACAAGTCATTGATCGCAAAGCTCTTAACCATGGCCAGGCCATAGGATATATTCAACCATTGCCAGGCCGTTGGTTGCTGTTTTCTCTGCTGTCTCTTCTGTGGTTGCTATGGACACAAAAGACCTGTGTAAACCTGCTCCTACTAACCATGACATCTTTGGGCAGGTTATTAGTACCCTGTACCTGTGTCTTCATGAAAATGTAATAGACGCATTAGCAAACCCCTATAAGATGCTTTACAGAGAGATCTCCTATAGCTTTCCCAGAATCTGTGTTACAGATGTTTCCATTTGGGCAGATTATTAAAAAGCTGAGGCTCAGAGAAGCCTCATAACTTGCCCCAAGCCCCGGGGACCTTGTGCTGCCAAAGTTGGATTTGCACCCTATACTGTTACCCCTGAAATGTCTCTGTGTACACCCTGTGCTGTGTCTGAGGGATCTTCATTCTGCAGACTCCAGTTAATGCCAAGAGCTGACTGGCTGTGTTTCTTAGAGGGTCAGGTAAGAGACATTAGAATCCACCTTGCCCCAGGCCTAGGATGTTTTCATTCAAGAGAAGCCCCCCACCTGGAAATCCAAGGCTCCAGCAGTTCACAAAAGCTGCTTTCCACCTCCTACTGCTGCGCATACCCTGAGTGGAAAGATAATTCACCCTAATTACCCAGAATCTCTGTTTAAGGACAAGTACAAAGAACTCTAACTGAAGTTCAAAAATAAACGATTCAGCAAAATCGCACGAGGTCAATTCCCTCAGAAAGAAAGGTTTATCGCTGACAGTTCTAAAAGGGAACCTTTATCCATTGTTGGCTGCAAGTTCAAGTTACAGGCCCAGGCTCACTGGTGGCCCACGTCCCTCACTCCAGTTACACTTTGGAAGGGGCCCTACTGGTAGAAGGTTCCTCCCTCCCACTATCATGTCATCCTGCATCAAATGATACCGTGTCTGTTTTTCATTCAGTGGGTTTCTTAATTTTATTTTCTGACTCATATCTTACTTAAAATTGAATGGCCATTCTCGTTTAGGATATGGGAAACAAATCTCAGTTTGCTATGAAAATGCTGTGCACTCCACCTCAAGAGTCTCAGATACTATTATATTAATCAAAGTCTTGGTTTTGGCCTTCGATTGATTTCTGACATAAAGGGTTGGTGATTTACTTTCTGGGAACGCTTACAATTCACAGAATTGGCCCATTGGAATGAAAAGAACATGGACCCTGCAGCTGTGCTCCCCTCCCTAACCACGTTGCCCTCGAGCCCAGGGCTTTCTCTGTGTCTCAGTTTCTGTATGCAGCAAATGATCTTGCTCATTGTCATCGGAATTAAGTGGAATAATGTGAGTGATTTGGGTGCTTAAGAAATCTTCCCGGTCATTCGCAGAGCAGGTGCTTACAAAGGTGCCTTGGGTGAAGGAATGCCCCATTTCCCAGCTAAGTGAGGTGCCTAAGGGCAGAGCAGCTGCCTGAGGTCAGAGAACAGGACTTGGCCGGTACCTGCAGTTTCTCTTCTCTCAGGACCTGAGTTTGAGAGGAGCATGGACCTCGGGGGCCTTCTCAGGGATGCCCCTGAACTACCTAGAGCAGCAGTTCCCTGTTAGAAATGGCAGGTGAGATTTTGATGATATTTAAATGTAACAAAGGCTGGAAACCAGAATATTCTGAACCTACTTTTTCACCTCTTCTACCCCATGGCATGCCTATCCCAGAGAGAAATACACTGGGAAGACTGGCCGAAGATGAGACATAATACTCCCTTTTAAATATCTAAGTAAGCAACAAATATACACAGACAGGGACCCATGACAAAGACATTGGGAGCATGTCACTTAGGCCTGAAGGCATAACCAGACACATGACTCCCGCTTAGCTTTCCACTGCAAGTCAGTTTCTAAATGCTTGCAAACACAGAAATAGTAGAATGGGGAAAAGGAACACAATAAAACAAAAAAGAGAAATAAAGAGAAGGCATGTGAAGGGGGGAGGAAAAGGGGTGGCTAGGCCGAGTCATCATTTTTTTCTTTTTTAAAACCAATGTAAACAGCAAGGACTTTAAGTGACATTGCTACTGCAGGTACTGACATTGGAGGCACAGTGGCACTGCCCACTATTTGTTGAGTCCCAGTGAATGTCCCAGGTAAAAGGGACGAGGGTAGGTAGGTCACGCAGAGAGCTGTGTCAGCATTCTTCTGTTCCTGTGCCCTTGGGACGGCAGTTAAGGAGCACAGCCTCTGAGCTATGAGATCAGCAGCCTGGAGCACAGTTCAGGAGGCCAGTGGGAACTGAGTTTTAACACAGTTCTCTGAGTCTCATGCAGCCAACCCGACCCAGAGACTCACACGAGGGCTTAAAAGCCATTGTTCTTAGCCCTGGCTGGTGTAGCTCAGTGGATTGAGAGCGGGCTGGGAACCAGAGGGTCCCGGTTCGATTCCCAGTCAGGGCACATGCCTGGGTTGCGGGCCAGGTCCCCGTGAGGGCCATGTGAGAGGCAACCATACATTGCTGTTTCTCTCCCTCTCTATCTCCCTCCCTTCCCCTCTCTCTAAAAATAAATAAAAATAAAATCTTTAAAAAAAAAAAAAGCCATTGTTCTGAACACTCTCACTGCCCACTTACGGAAGAGTGGCAGATTCAGGAGATAGTGTTTGGGATCTGATGTAATATATGAGAAGGTTTTCAGGCCAGCTTCTGATAACGGTAACGGTGGTGCCAGCAGCTGCCATTGGCAAGGACCTCTCAGATGCAAGACACTGGCCTGTGTACCACCCAATCACAAGGACCCCTGGGTAAGCTCTCTCCCTTTTTCAGATGGGATGGCCGAATCTGTGTGCCCCTGGCAGCACAGGCATGCAGGCCCGTTGACTGCAGCCTTATGCACGTTAAAATTGAGACCATTTCTCGAGGATTTTTAAACAGTTGTAATTTATAAAGTTTCTGGTATTTGCTGGGCAGTTATCTATGCGTCCCAAATTCTTTATTCCATTTGTCATCTCAATGATTCTGTGAAGCGGAAGGCATCATCCCCTCATTTTACAGAGTAGAAAAACGAGGCCAGGAACCCCTGAACTGAACCCAAAGTGAACTCCTAAGGCCTGGCTTTCAGTTGCTACATTCCATTTCTTACCTCAGCCCTTTGGGGGTAAAATTTTCCTGCTAATGACTGCCTTAGGGGAATCGCAACCAAAGGGAAGTTAGTGTTGGAGTAAGTCCAGGGCGTGTCCAAACACCTGCTAGCTGTGTTGCCTACTTTGCACAAGATGATAGTTGAATAATGCCTTGCCTGAAAGTCATGTCCACCCAGAACTTCGGAATGTGATCTTGTTATCAAGTAGAGTCTTTGCCAATGGCTTTAGTTAAGTTAAATGAGGTCATACCAGATTTGGGTGCACCCTGAGCCCAATGACTCGTGTCCTCATAAGAAGGAGATGTGAGACATACATAGGGAGGCCACCTGACCACAGAAGCAGAGAGTGGAGTGATTGCAGCTACAAGCCAAGGAATGCCAGGATGACTAAGAGGTACCAGAATTCAGGAAGAGGCCAGGAGGTATCTCCCCCTAGAGGCTTTGGAGGGAGCATGGCTTATCCAACACCTTGATTTTGGAATTCTGAACCTCCAGAACTGAGAGAATACACTGTTATGGTTTTAGCCACCTAGTTTGTGGTAATTTGTTATGGCAGTCCCAGGAAATTAATATATGTGAATATTTGTTTCTTGATTTCATTTGCTTTATAGCACTTATTGCAACTTGCAGTAATAATCCTTTATTAGTCTATTTACTTTAGCTGGCCTGTTAGCCATGCTAGCGTATCAGTTCCATGCTGCAATTTGTTCATCATCCCTGTATCCCTGATGTTTTGCTCAAAGTAGGTGCTCAAGAAAAATATGCTGATTCAATGAATGAATAAATGAATGAATGAAAAGGGCTATTGTGAGGGTTAAGCAGGGTAATATATTGAAATTGCAGCAAACAGTGTTTGGCTAAGAACAGGCATGCAAAATAAAAGGTGCTTTGATTATCATCCGAGGATGGAATTATATTTTTCCTAGGGCCCCTCTGCTTTGCTGAAAGCCAACAGGCACTTGAGTAGTTACATGGACTGAGAGAACACAATTCAAGTAAAGGTTGTTTCTGCAGAGATTGAGACAGGATAAGCCTGACAGGATGAGAGCTCCCACCCTCCCTCTCTGGAATTGCAGTTTCCCTTTAAGGAAAGAAGCCCACTAGTGAGGGAGGCAGTATTCAGGCAGGGGCAGTGGGGAAGGCAGTGCTGGCAGCCCCCTAATCCTGGTGCTTTGAGCTAGACCTCCCCATTTCCACTCTGCAGGAGTCTTTGATCTCATCTCCCTGTTCAACAGACACACATTAGTCGATAACTTCAGGAGACATCAAAACCCTACTATCACCAGCCTCCACCTCCCCCTGATTCCCTGCAGCCTCAAGAAGCTGCAAACCATGTTCATGGGCCCTGGAAAGACCTGCTCTATTTCCTGAGGCTTGGGGTGCTAAGACTGCCTGTTTCAGTAAGCCCAGCTCTGCCTCACTTTTGTCCACGTCTGACTCAGTGAATTCAGAATTAAGCCAAGTGTCCCAAATGGAAGAGCTGATCTTCATGGTCACTTGATCAACCTATGACAGCTGCATTCTTCCTGGCTTTTCTTCCCAGGTAGAGGTAAACCATGCAGTGGAAGGAACATGGGCTCAGGAGCTAGGAAACTTGGTAAAAGTCTTAGCTCCGCCTTTTGAGACTGTGTGAAGACCAATGAATTGTATGCCTTCTCCGAGGCTGTCTTTGCATCTGGGAACAGAACCAGAAATATCAGTCCTGCCTGCCTGACAAGACTGTTTGAAACTCACATGAGAATTCAGATGTGAGCATGCTGTAGAAATCCGGGAAGGATTATAAAAATAGAAGCAATTATTACCATTATTCTGTGAATCTGAGCTCATTAAGGGAAAAAAAAATCAGTTACTGACCCTGTGTTATGCTTTGCAGATTGAAAGGCAAATAAAACCCCATCCTTATGACTTTTTTGAACTATACAAGTAGCTCCTGTTCAATATAGAAAAAATAGAAAACCCAAATAAGCAAATCATCGTTATCATCACCATCATCATTACAGTTGTTCTATTACTTCATTGACCACCTGGTTGTTTATCCTCAGAGAGCTTTTTCAATATGTTACCAAAAAATTGGAAATAAATAAAAATATAAAGATGACACATGCCACATTGTTTTGTGAGTTGCTTTCTAACTTAAAATATCATAAATCTTTCCAAGTAATTTTGTGTATTTCAACATTTTTTTCCCTCTGATGGCCTCTTCATGGTTTATGGTTGGGCATCATTTCAACTGCACATAGTTTTTTAGCCAGTCCCTTGTAGTTGAACACATAGGTTGTTGCCCATTTTTTCACTGTGGCAAATATCACTGTGATGAATTTCCTCTTGCCCAAATCTTTGCACACTTTCATGATTGTTTCTGTAGAACAAATTCTCAGAAGTAGAACCACTGGGTCAAAGAGTAAAAATGCACATTTTTAAAGCTTTTGATAGTCAGATAAAAACTAAAAAAAATTCACCCTCCAGAAACATTATACCAATTTAAACTCCCACCAACACTGCATGGGAGTGCCCTATTACCCGAACTTTTGCCAGAATCAAGCTTTATCTCAGAGTGATTTAAAATGCCTGAAGAAAGGAGTGATAACGGTTTCTAAACAGCACTAGCTAAAACACAAGTGCTGTTTATTGGCTTTCAGCTTGATAAATACTTTCTTATAAGGTCATAAATATCAGCAGTACCAAAGGTTAATGTAGTGTGCAATGCTGTAAAATTCAGCAGGCGACCTACTAGATCATAATGATGCATTAACGCCTTCCAGTATGAAGTGCGATGACTTACAAAGTCTGTTTATAAGTGGCCCCTAACTCAACAAGTGCATAATTGTGTCAGCTGGCCCCACTGTTTCTGCAAACATAATTTATTAAGTGAGCTTCCTTGTTTTCCAATATATGCCAACAATGAAGAGAAAGGAGAGGAGAGGAGAGGAGAGAAAAGTTGAGAAGAAGATGGTTAGTGGATCTGACTATGCATTTAATCCTTTTGCAAGCTACTGATACTTAAAAAGACTCATTTATTGAAGAAAAATAAATCAAATAATCCTTTTTGTATATTACCAGTGAATTTACCGCAAGACTGGCAGTATGGGAAGCAGAATTGAGGCAGGCATGACAAATAGCTGTACCATTGGAAAGCATGTGCTGTTTGAAATCAGACTTTTAAATGACTTAGTTCATGTTTTAAAGTTTGCAATTCAGATACCTTGCTTGTTTCATTTTTATGCAGGTGGAAATAGGTTTTATGGTTTTTTGCTATTGTTCTTAGATTAGTTGGTATGAAGTTGCAACCTTTTACTATGATTAATGAATGTGGTAGTTGTGTGTGTTTTAAAGCAGAAGAGTAATCTATCCTGGTGGGAGACAAAACAGAATGGATGATACCACTGGCCACGTGCCCAGTGTGGTTTCCACTTCTTTGGTGATGGAGCAAATCCCAGGGGTTACAGACATGCCTATAACATCTTAGCCCATCTTAGCACTTGCTCATGTCTGGTGCTCTTTCTGTTTTGGGTATTTGTAAAATAGAAATAAACTGGATGTTTGCATTTTGAGCAATTTATTCCATTAATTTTCAGAGACAATTCACCACTTACAGTATTCTGAAACTGACCAAGTTCTTCATATTCTCTCTCTCTTCCTCTTCCCTCCTCTCACCTCTCTGTCTCTGTCTCTGTCTCTCTCTCACACACAACACACACATACTTTGTTATTAGTTTAAAAAACCTTAAATCTGCTGCTAAGCCCTGGAAACACAGAGGTGAATGAGGAACTTATTTCAGTCTAGCGGTGCAGACCAATGTGACCGGCAAATGCCTTCACAGGGATGGTAGTCAGGGTGCTGTGGGAACTCAGACAAGGGAAGCACAAAAGTCCCTTCTCTCCACTCACAGTTTCTGCTTCTGTTCATCCATATCCCCCATTGCCATATACCTCATGAAGTAGAGGGGCAGTTTCATTCTATGGTTTCTTCTACACTTAACACCATCATGTTCAACTCTGTCTCTTTTCTTTAAATTTATTTATTTTTATTGCTGTTCAAGTACAGTTGTCTCCATTTTCCCTCCACCAGTCTCCTCTGCCCCACCCACCCCCACCTCCCACCCTCAATCCTACCTGCCTTTGGCTTTGTCCATGGGTCCTTTATACATGTCCCTTGATGATCCTCCCCCTTCTTTCCCCCATTATCTCCCTCCCTCCACCCCTCTGTTTACTGTCAGTTTGTTCTTTATTTCAGTGTCTCTGGCTATATTTTGCTTGCTTATTTGTTTTGTTGATTAGGTTCCAGTTATAGGTGAGATCATATGGTACTTGTCTTTCACCACCTGGCTTATTTCATTTAGTATAATGCTCTCCAGTTCCATCCATGTCGTCACAAAGGGTAGGAGCTCCTTCTTTCTCTCTGCTGTGTAGTATTCCATTGTGTAAATGTACCGTAGTTTTTTGATCCTCTCATTTACTAATGGGCACTTAGGTTGCTTCCAGCACTTGACTATTGAAAATTGTGCTGCTATGAACATTGAGGTACATAGGTTCTTTTGGATTGGTGTTTCAGAATTCTTAGGATATAATCCCAGCAGTGGAATTGCTGGGTCAAAAGGCAGTTCCATTTTTATTTTTTTGAGAAAATTCTATACTGTTTTCCACAATGGCTGGCCCAGCCTACATTCCCTCCAGTGGTGTATTAGGGTTCCCATTTCCCCACAACCTCACCAGCACTTGTTGTTTGTTGATTTGTTTATGATGGCCATTCTGATCAGCTCTCTTTGGAGTCATCACACTGGCTGCAGAATGGTGGAAAAGAGAGGAAATTCCAGGGACAATGGCACTTTCATGCCACAACTATCAATTAGGACCCCCTTAACTATGCTTAAATTATTGATGAAGTATTCAAGAACCTACCTCTCTGGGTTCCGGATGTGTGTTAAACAAGGAGGACAGAGATGCTGCCATCACAGGGCTTACCCCACAGGGATCAAATCCATCAGAGTGCCTTCTAGCCTTGATAGTGAAACAAACAGCAGGGGTGCTGAGTACTATGGGGTGGACAGGGAGAATTCTCTGAAGAGGTGACACTAAAGCAGATGACTAAGAATGGGAGGAGCCAGTTGGCAAACAACGGAAGAAGAGAGTTCCAGGGAGAGGAGCACACAAATGCAGAAGCCTTGAGCTGGGCAAGACCCGGGGGTGCTAGAAGAGTGAGAGAGGGAAGTGGGGCTACAAGGATTCGCATGACCAAAGAAGTGTTTGCAAATGGGATCTTGCTAGTCAAACCAGGAGTTTAAATGTAATTCAGAGAGTTTTGAAGCAGTAAGGGTACCCTCTCTTGGGTCTTTTTTCTTTGTGTTAAAACTTTCTTTATTGATTTTTAGGAGGGGGGGAGAGAGATATTGATTTGTTGTTCTGCTTATCTATGCATTCATTGGTTGTTTCTTGTGTGTGCCCTGACCAGAATTTGAACCTGTAACCTTGGCGTATCAGGACAACACTCTAACCAACTGAACTACCAGGCCAGGACTCTTTGTATCTTTTTCTTGAGGGGAGGAGCTGGACTGGAGAATACCTTAAGTGCCACTGCAAACAAGTGGTTTGTGGGAGTCTCCTGTCCATGAAGATTAATTTGGCGATACAAATATCCACTCCCAGGCTAGGGAGATGGCTCTTATGATGCCCAGAGGGTAGACTTTATGATCTGAGAGCACTTAGAATGTTTGTAGCAGCAAAGCCACATTGTCCCATTGAATGTCTCTTCCATTTTTAATGAGGAGCCTGGAGGCACTGTATAAATAAAACGGCCAGATTATTAAATTATCACTCTGTAGGACATCTTATATTAGTCCTAATTAAATGATGCTTTTCATATTAACAAGCAGTGCTCAAAAGAGGATTCCAATTTTTAATCCTGACCTAACAGAAGTAGAAAGCCTTAGAAATTTTTCGAACATGCACAATGCCCCTGGACTCACTGGAGGGCACAGATGATGAGCTTTCAGATCTTGTCCTGCATTTTAAAATTCTCAGTAAACACAGCGACTGCCCCCTTTACTCAAACTCAGACATCCTCATTCATCCAAATCAGAAATACTTAGGGGACCTCTGCTTTTAGCTATAATGAAATAAGAGGGTCTGGGTTTTCATTCCCACCTTATCTAACTGAAAAAAAAAGTCAACATATTAGCAACAGTGATTTTAGATATTGAACAAATGGAAATACCGAGATGAACCATACAGTGGCCCCAGCTCACTGTGTTGAGAGGGTTTGCAAACTACAGAGCAGGAGGTGGAACCAAGTTCGGAATATTTAAGGTGCTCCTGTTGAGTATCTGCTACTAGCAGGTGGAGACACAGTGGCAGCTGAGATAGGCAAGATCACTGCTCTGCTGAGCTTATGTAATGTGGGAAGAGACAGTCCATACATACCTAAATAAATGGGGTTATTTTAGCTAGGATAGTGGGTTGTCTGAACTGGCTGGCAAGAGCCAATTGTGAGCATTTCTTCCGAGCTCTGTGTTCAGTGACATCATGTTGGTAACTTAAAATTGATCAGGGTGGGAGTATTTACACCCAGGCTTGTTTTGTGTGTGTTTGTTTTTTGCATAGCTGTATGGCAAACATATTTTTTAGGTAGTGTGGTCACAAAAGGCTTTGTAAGAGAGCATCATTTCTTTTGAGACATGAGGTGGGAATGTAAACCCAGTCCTTGTTATTTCATTATGGCAAACCCTAGGAAGAATGTTTGGGCAGAAGAAATAATGTGTGCAAAGGTCCTGTGTCCACATCCTGCTCTCCTCCATTCTCTCTGATGTTCAGGGTAGAAATTTCACTTTTCTGTATAATCCCTTAATGAGATTCTTATTCCACTGTGTACCAGCCATTTCATCCCTGCATTTTTACCCCCAGGTCAGCACAATAGGATTATCTTTATACAATTATTCCATCTTGATCCTTAATTTTGTTTCCAGATTATCCTCTTCATTCTGAGTCTTTTTTTTCTCCATTGTAGAATTTTACTACTTGTTCTCAGGAATCCTTCTTTATTTCCTTATCTATGAAAATGTTGATCTATAGCTGTAGGTTTTTATGTAATCTGTGATATTGTTGTATAGTGAGAGGAGATTTAAAAACAAAAAATGGGAATATTCCAATAGCATCTAGAGATGTAGGATTTCAGCATTAGAACTTGAAAAGACTTTGGAAGACACTTTCCAGAAGCATTTTCTTAAGCACCAGGGTGTCTTCAGAGAAGCTGTAGAGTTGAGCCTGAAGGAACGACCTGAGTAGACCAATGACCTGAGTGACCAGCAGGTCAATGTTAATTCATAATGATGCTTTTTATGGCAAAATATGAACTGAACCTTAACTCTATTCTTAATCTGCACTGCAGAAGCAGAGAGGAGAAATCCATAGTTCATGACCCTGGAAGATTTATGTCTCAGGCACTTGCAAGGCCACGTTCTTTTGCTGTGTTTTTGCATGACCTATCCACTGCTCTCAGATGTTCTCTGACACACCTCCTCTTTCCTCTCGCAAGGCAAAGAAGATGTTCCAGGAGGAACAAGGCCTTCCCTCCCTCCCTCCTTTCTCCCTTCCTTCCTTCTTTCTCTCTCTCTCTTTCTTTCTTTCTCTTTCTTTCTTTCTTTCTTTCTTTCTTTCTTTCTTTCTTTCTCTTTCTCTCTCTTTCTGTTTCTTTCCTTCTTAGTTTTTCAGTGTCTACAACTTTTAAAGAATAGTCTAGATAGCCTAAAATCTTGCATAACCATTATACATGACTATTAGGCTTACAAGATGGAGAAGCACTGTTGAACATCGGTATACACCTCACAAGAAAAGGAAGAAGCATGTGGCAAAAGTCTTGATTTCAATGAAGGTCTCCCAGTAGCCAGTGCATCAGGGGCCAGGATGCAGAACTCATTTCAGAAGGTACTGTTGAGTGTTGCCCAGATGGAATTGTGTCATAAGCCACAGCTGCAGAGGAATTCATACTGCAGAATGGAGTTGGCTGACTTAGTCCACATGCTTAGACAGTCACAACCCAATCTTGATGAATTCCTGAGCCAAGGAAGCTGGTTCTGGAGGCCAAGAAGGTTTCTCATAGATGGTGACATCCAACCTCAGCTCTCGTCTAGACTGTTGGCCAGGGAGGTGTTTTTGAAGAGTCCAGTTCTGCTCCATAGTCATCAATGTAAGCTAGGCTCTGTGCTAGACATTGAGGATAAGGAATAGAAGACTCAGATCCTATTCTTTCAGAGCTTGGGGTAATGGGCAAATTAACATAGTTTTAATGTAGTATGATATATTTTCAGTAAGGCTAGAAGAAGCAAAATGCCAATGAAATAGCCTTCAGGAATCTTTATCATCTTAAGAACAGGTAATCATCAAGTACTATCTTCCAAGCCCCATGCTAAGTGCTTTGCATGCATTATTTTATCCTCAAAGCAATCCTATATTGTGAATACTCTTATGCAAAAGTCCATTTTATTTATTTGCAACCTGAGCACAGAGAGGCTAGCCTACATACTCATGGTTGCACAATATGTGGTAGAGAAAAGATCAGAACAAAGAAAATAAAATTCTTGAGCTCAGCTCTTAATCATTAGCCATTCCAACATATAGCTAGAGTAATGTAGATTTAGCCTCACTAGAACTCCGTTTCCTCATCAGGAATATGGAGACATCACAGCATAGAAACCCGAAAGGTGAGCAACCAACTTTGAATGTCAATGAATTCAGATGAGTGACTCAGGCATGTTTAGACCCCACCCTTTTTAAACCAAGCATTTAGCACCTATAACCAAATAACCCCCAATCTGGAAAAATTGGGGGGCTGCTGAGTATTATTTTGTTTCCCTTTCTCATTCTAAGCCAAATGAATGATGTAAAACCTGTAATTTTGACCACATTATCACCATGTTCTAACCCGGCAAACTTATTAGTTTAGACAATTAAGAAAATACAAGTGAAAGTACTGGTTATTAGGGAGAAAGGAGTAACATAAATCTAAGATGTTGGGACAATTAGCATTTGCAGTAATAAAAATCAAGTTGAACACTAAGGAAGTGAATATTATGTTTATTATTTAGCATTTACATAGCATTTCCTATTTGTTAAATGCCCAATCATTGTTTTTGGCCATTTCTTTTGGTATAACTCTGGTAAAGGACATTTGCTATTCTAATGGGTAGCATAAGGGGGGGTTAAGTGAGAGCCCATTAAATTGCAATTCATATAATCTTTCTATCCTCTTGCTCTCAACTGAGACTAGAGAAAGAAAACACCCAGAAAGCCTGTTAAAATGTAAGTCATTTTATTTCCCTCCTTTGTTCAAAGCCCTCTAGAGGCTCCCCTATTTCTCTCAGAGTAAAAGCCAAAATACCATAAATGCCATTTGATATCCTGGATTGGATCCTACACAAAAAAATGGCATTAGTGGAAAAATGGAGAAATTTTCATTAAATCTGTAGTTTACTTAATAAGAATACACCAATGTCACCTTGGCCAGTGTGGATCAGTTATTCGGGTGCTGTCCAGTAAACCGAAAGATCACGGGTTCAATTCCTGGTCAGGGCATGTGCATGGGTTACAGTTTCAATGTCTAGTCAGGCATGTATGGAAGGCAGCCAGTCGATGTTTCTCTCTCACACTGATGCTTCTCTCCCTCTTTTTCTCCCTCCCTTCCCCTCTCTCCAAAATCAAAACTAAAAATAAAATTAAAAAAATAAATAGTAATATACCAATGTTAACTTCTTCATTTGGATAAATGCACATAGTCAGGTACGATGTTAACTTTAGGGGAAGCTGGGTGAAGTATATGTATTGTCTTTGCAACTCTTCTATAAAATTATTTCAAAAATTTAAAAGGTTTAAAATAAAGGTAAAGTTCCCACAGCAGCTTACAAGGCCTCATATGACCTGTTCCTACTCCATCATTGAATCTCCAATGCCGTCTTCTGTTCTCTGCCCCTTGATATCACTGCAACAGCTTCACTTTTCCTTAAGTTTCAACCCCAGGGCTTTTGCACTTGTTGTCCCTGTTTCTGGACTATTTTTGTCTGAGCTATGCCCATGGTTCATTCCTCTGTCAAATTTTGGCTCAAATGTCACCTTCTCAATAACGATCCATTGAACGTTTCAAACCCTTTCTAGAGACCCCGTCCTCACAGTCACTGCTGTGCCTGTCTCGTGGTGCACATGCTTCTAACATACGTTGCACTGTTCTTATTTATGTTAGTGTTTATTATTTTCCTCCCCTACTACAAGTTAAGCTCCTTGAGAAGAGGGGTTTTCATGTGGTTCCTCCACTACACATTTCTATCACCTAGAATTTACCTAGCACACAGATGAATATTTGTTGAACCTAAATACTAAATTCTGAATTCAAAAAAGGAAGATACTTACTGATTGCTTTGATAATTAGAGCATCATGTGAGCAAGTCAACATGTGGTTCTATAGAATCCTCATGACATCCTAAAATTTAAGTATTATCACAACCCTTTATTGGGCTCTGAGTAATCTCAACTTTTGCCCGAAGTCATACTGCTCTCTGCTGAAACTCAGAGCCAGGATTCAAACCTGGATCTCGGGATGCCCATCCAGTCCTCTTTCTTTTACATCGCATTGTTGGCCAAAATGACAAACCTGTCCTCTTTTCATTGAAGCCATGGTACTCAAGGATTAGAAATAGTGTAACTGGTGCAGTCAGTTGTTCATGTAACCCGATTCTTTTTCTGTGGTGGCAATAGCATCGAAGATAACTGTAAGGAACATATGATTCCCCACAAAGGTCATAGATTATTCTGGAATATTGTGAATGTTTCCTAAGTAATTTAATATGAAACTTGTACTTTCAGTTTCCCACTCAAGGGCCTATTTTTGTTTTCAGCTTCAACAATCTCTTACAGGTAAAGAGTTTCATTCCCAGGAAGGCTGCGTGATGTCAGGGTTAGGGCACTGGCTCAGAAGCTCAAGGCCTTAGTTCCAGGACCCACTCTCCTATTCATTAGCTATGCAGACCTGCTCTTGAGATTTAGTTCCCTCATATATAAAATGGGTATAATTTTAGCACCAACTTCGTGGAAGTGCATGAGGATAAGTGATATCCTCAACATAAAGTAGTATACACTGCCATTACAATATTAGCATTAACTGTTATTGTTTGGATAAAATTGTTTAAATGAAGAAGTTGAAATGGACAATAAGTTTTTTTTTTTTTTAAGATTTTATTTATTTATTTTAGAGAGAGGGGAAGGGAGGGAGAGAAACAGCAATGTATGGTTGCCTCTCACATGGCCCTCACTGGGGATCCGGCCGCAACCCAGGCATGTGCCCTGACAGGGAATCGAACCGGGACCCTTTGGTTCCCAGCCCGCGCTCAATCCACTGAGCTACACCAGCCAGGGCAAAATGGATAATAAGTTTTTTTCTAGAACCTTCTTAGTTTCTAAGTTAGTTTAATATCCATCAACTATGTTCTTGATTTTAAGAGATTTCTCCCAAATGCCTCTATAAACAACACAACATCACATTCATCTTCACCATCATCACCACCACCATCATCATCTTCATCAAACACCTATCATTTATTGAACAACTATTAGGATCCTAGCTCAATGCTACGCTCTTAGTAATATAATCTTGCTTTATTGCTTACTATGAGTCAGCAAAGCGAGTATTAAAAACCCACTTTGGAGATGAGAGAACGGAGTTTTTGTGGAGGTTAACTGATTTACAAATTGTCACACAGAAGTCATAGGGCCATATCTGGAACCCAGATGTTTCTGATTTCAGAGTCTAGTCCTTCAGCACATTTGGCACGGCCTTATTGCAGAGGATAGTTTTTAAAGCAACTGGAAAAATGACCAGAATATGACTCTTCCAGAGACTGGCTTTTCTAAACCTTTGTCAATATTTTCTTAAGACTGTGGGCCAGAAACCACTTTCGTTAGAATTGCCTGGTATACTTGTTACAAATGCTTATTGCTGGCTACTACCAGTGATGTGCTGGTTAATGTTTAACAACCAGCTTGGGGCAGTGGGAAGATTTATTTGAAACAATTACCAATTTCCATGGTGTAAATACTCCCCCATGGCCAATATCAAGCTACAGAAGCCTGGTCAGTGAACTCAGAGTTGGCCAAAAACGTAGCACATCATTGTACAATATCTTCACCATTCAGGTACAAAACCCAGGAAGAACCTCAAGGGCCTATAGATAATAGTAAAATGTAGTAAAAGAATTAGGAAATGATAAATTTTGAATACTTATTCCAAGTATGTAATTGTGTGTTTATGTCATTTACTTTTATTAAAGTTTGTGTTTAGCAACAAGCTCACAATGTCCCTGACATTAACAGCCAGCTCTCAGAGGTAGGTATGAGCCGGCTACAACTCCCCCAGAGCCACCTCACACTGCCAAAATCAGCACTGAAAACACCATAACCCTGGAATCTGCATTTCTAGAGAAATGACTAAGCCAGTGCCAAAAGCCTTCTGTAGAGCACACTTGGAGTGAGTGTATGAAAGGAACATAAAATATTATTGGCATCTGAAAAATGGAGATGACATTCATATTCCTAGTAAATGCTCATGGGCAGTTATGCTAAATAAACTCTACTGTTACTCATCTTAAAAGAGTTTTTTCATAAGTTGAATAAAAATAGTCCAAAATTTTATTTTATTTTGCCCTTCAACGAAGTATGCTTTGCTCTATGTTAAAGAATAAGGCAGTAATCCTATTTCCCTCACACCCAGCATGGGAAGATGGTTCAGAGGCCTTTCCTGAAAGGTTTAGGCAAAGATAACAAATGTCGGGGAAGCTGCAGGGCAGGGATGAATGGAAAAGTAGGCTTGTAATCTCAAATTCAATATAAAAGATCGAAAGCATCAAATAATCAGTCAGCAGTGAGCCTCCCCATCAGAATGTTCCATCTGCCTTGGAATTCAACCTTGTGATTGTATTATGATGTATACATTATACATCTCTCTCTCTCCCCATGTATAGAAAAACCCAGGCACATCTGAGGTCTTACTTGATTCAGTAGAGAAACTATTTGAAACATCACCTCCCTCCACCCTCTACCCCTGCCCTACCCCATCCACCTTAAATATATAAACATCTCTTTTCTAGGCGGAGGTTTTAATTCAGGGAGAAAGCATGCCCCGCCTTCCCCCCAAATCAAGGACTATCCAGTGGCTATGTGTAAACCCTGATACACAAGAGAGCCATCTAAGGCCTGAGATTTGTCCTCTAAACAATGGTTTTGCTTTTGGAAGGTGCATAAGGAAAGTAGTTAATGGATATCTATGACTGATGTTTACTCAGTGCTTACAAATGCTCTAAGTCATTGATAAGCACTTTGCACACATTACAGTTTTAATCCTCCTCCTGTGTTGTGGTTCTTATCAAGTCACTTTGAAGGTAGTCAATCTATATTCTTTGAATGAATGAATTCACAAATCCCCATTTGAAAGCCATGGAAGGTAAGGTGTAGAGAAGTGAAGTAACATGTCCAAGGTCAGATAACTAGGTATTAGTAGCCCAGTCCCAATTGTTCTCTCAGTCCAGGATCATAAATACACACTATTGCCTCCCTAGGGTATAAAGGTATAAAACAGTGGCTTTTAAGATGTTAAAGTACAGCAGAGTCACCCACAAGGGTTATTTGAAATGATTTATCTTGGGTCCATTATTATTAATGGTTAGTTTGGGGTTTGGTCCAGGAATCTACATTTTCGACAGACCCCCACGTGACTTAGAGGTGATTTGAAGGTTATACTTGGAAATAGACTGATTAAGTACATGTAGATCTCTCTAACCTCCAACCATATGCAAACCTGTCTACCTTTCAGACCATAAAACCTGCATTTTGCTAGTGGTGACCATGAACCACCCACCCACTATTAAGGTAGAGTTCCTCACCCCACCTTCCACACTCACCCTTCCTGAGTCTCAGAGCCTTGAGTTTTTAGACATGATTCCTGCAAGACCACAAAATTCAGTGCGTTCATTTATTCAGGTGCAGTGAATTTCATCCCAGAAACATGAAATAGTGAGAAACTCACTGACGTTAGACTGGAATCCAAGTCTCCTGAATTGAAGGACTTCCATTGACTAAACAAACATCTTCTAGTTGCCACAGTGGTTTCCCTATTTTCATCTTCTATGTGGGCAAATCTTGCTTTATAAGTAGAGTAACCGGAAAAAGGAAAAGATTGACTTTTGAAACAGCCAAACCACGTTAGGGGGTATAATCCTATTTGTTTCTCTCTGACTCAAGAAGGGGCTAGTATTGCCATTATTATTTCCCAAATGAAGAAGTGGAAACTCTGAGAAAGTAAGTGACTTGCCCACTGTCACACAGCTCGAGTCTACCACTCAAGTCTTGCCATTTGAATCTCACCCTCTTCTCATTAGAGCCACGAATGACATAATTCAGTGAGAAATTACTCCAGGACTAGTGGATGTTTCTCTGTCCTCACTCTAAGAATTGGACTTTAGACCATCAAAAGGTTTTCCCATGCCCGGTTGGCGTGGCACAGTGGATTGAGCGCGGGCTGGGAACCAAAGGATCCCAGTTCTATTCCCAGTCGGGGCACATGCCTGGGTTGCAGGCCAGGTCCCCAGTGAGGACCATGTGAGACGCAACCATACATTGCTCTTTCTCCCTCCCTTCTCCTCTCTCTAAAAATAAATAAATAAAATCTTTAAAAACATTTAAAAAAATTTAAAAAAAGGTTTGCCCATGAGCCCTGCTACTATACAACTGCCAAGTTTCTAAATGAGTAAGACTCTCTTCAAGAAGTTTTCAATATGTCCTCTTTTGTTGAATTATGTACCCAAAGATCCTTCAGAGGACTCACCCATTGTCTTGTGATTGTACGGTGCATTATCTTTCTCTTCTACGTGAATGGGCAATCCCAAGGACTCTCTGAGCATGTCTTATTTATCCTTATTCCTCACTTCTAGCAAATTTTCTTTATATAAGCAGAAGCTCTTTAAATGGGAACAAATAAAACAGTGTAGACCCAGAGTATTAGTTCCTTTAAGAACAAATAATGGCAAACTATGGCCCACAGGCCAAGTCTGGCCTACCACCTGTTTTTGTAAATGAAGCTTTATTGAAACACAGCCATGCTCATTGTTTGTTTACAGATTGCCTATGGCTGCTTTTAGGTGCAATGGAGGCAGAATGGCCAGCAATGTCAAACCACTTACTATATGGCCCTTTAAGAAAAAGTTTGCTATCTATCTAAGTGAGGAGCAAACTAGAAAGGAATGCAGGCATTTCTACTTCTGCAGTATATTTCTTAGTATTTTTACTTCCTAACATATATTTTCACCACTCCCCGCCCACCAGTGCAAGAGAAATGAGCCTACTAACGAATAGGATTTGGGACTCAGAAGTGATCTTAGTCATGTCAGCCATTTAGAGAAATTGTGTACTTTCTGAGACATGTCAAATGTCTGTGAATAGACATATTAATGTTTACAAAGAATGAAATCTGCACATGTCTCTGTGTATACCAGAAAAACCCCAGTAGTCCTAGAACAAAACCCTCAGAGTGCTTGTCTCTTTGTTCCAAGCATTTATATAAAGAAAGAAATAATTAGTAAGGAAAATCCAGGGATTTTCGCTGAGATCAGTTTCATCTTAAATTCATCACCAATTTTCTGCAACCAAATTATGCTTTCAGCAGTTTTCTTAGGCCCAGAACATGAGCATAATGTGTAGATTTGCCATTTGGTTAAATTAAATCTTGCATAATACATTCAGGGAAAAAGTCTTTGAGCTAGGTGGGTTTGAGGGTTCACTACAAAATATTAATTTTTTAATTGATTTTTAAATTGGCCTTGATTTCTGAGCGGGACGGGGGATTAAAGAAAACCAGGGGGCTGAGGTGGGTGTGGGGAAGGCTGTAAAAGTCACTCCGCGAGGGGGAGCGTGGGGTGCCAGCAGGAAGGGAAGGCTGCCGTCTTATTCACACTGGGTGTTTCCCAAGCCAGGGAACAAGGAGGCTCATCTTAATGATGCCATCAAAGCAGGAAGTAGTGGCAAAGCTTTTGGGAGATCTTGACACATTCCTTAAATGAGTTGGGGTGTGGGGATGTTATTAATATAGAGACTCAAACCTCCTTCTCCTCTGGGATTTATAAAGGTGGGGGGCTTTCTGGTGTAGTCTGAAACAGGATGAGAAAGAATTATCATGGGGCATGTGTTAGGGCACCCGTCATCCAGTCCCTAGGGTTCCCCAGTCTCTTGAGAGAACCTGAAGCTCAGAGGATCGGACAGGCATTCCAAGGCTGTCCAGGAAGCCTGATGCTGAAGAAAGGACCCCTGGCTAGGAGGAGAGTCGGGAGCATTAAGGACTGCCCTTGAAGACATAGGGCTCTGGGCAACAATGGAAGATGATGGAATGGCTGATAACTGTCCCAAGTAACCCAAGCATGTGGCCGCCGTAGGCTCTACCACATCCACAGAAGCCACCTGGGCACAAGAACTCCAGGAGAATGAGAGGGAAAGCAGAGAGAGGCACTGGCTTTGCACCACCAGGAAGCATCTTGTGTCACTGAGTATTCTCTGCCTCCTTAGTCCCTTTGTCCCTTCTCTGCACCCCCAGCCCTAAAAGAATAAGACCCAGAGGGGAAGAAGGAAGAGGGTCCCACAGGTGGGCCTCTTCCCACAGACACAGAAAGGGCTGGAGTGGTAGGGGTGAAGAGACAGGAAATACCCCCAGCCACTGCACGTCCATCAGGAAGCAGAAATATAGCACTAGGAAGAGAGTTTGAATCTTACCGACTTTGAAAGCTTTAATATAGACTGACCTGAGATCAGTTCCAGCTTAAATTCATCACCAATTTTCTGCAACTGAATTATGCTTTTGGCCATTTTCTTAGGCCTGGAAAATTAGCATAATGTATAGATTTGCCATTTGGTTAAATGAAATTTTGCATAATATGTTAAGGGAAAAAAGTCTTTGAGCTAGGTGGATTTGAGGATTCACTACAGAATATTAACATTTTTTTTCTTACTGAACTGATGTTTAAATTGACCTTGATTTCTGAGTGGGATGGAGGATTAAAGAAAACCAGAGGGGAAGTTGGGATGTGGAGAAAGTTGTAAAAGAGTCACCCCTGAACCGGAAGAGGGGGATGCCAGCAAGAGTGGACGGAAAACTGTTGCTTCTTCAGATGACAGTAAGGAGTCAGACTCAGGAAGTTGCAATCCCACACTCTCAACCATTCTGCATCACTGCCTTCTGTCTTCTGACTGAGCATCCTGAAAAAGCTTAGTCCCTCTGAACCTCAATTCTTTTATCATAAAATGGGGACAAATGATAATCTTCCTCTGAATCACTAGGTGATGCAATAAAATATAATGCCTGCGAAGGGCTTCAATTAATGTTTCTTAAATGGCTACCAGGTGCTCTGGATATTGATCATCACAATAATTATGGGCCAGGAAGGGCACTTACCTGTAGTGGCTCGTTTGGGGGTAGTGCTAATAATAGTATACCTTTTTTTCTAGATGAAGGAACTGAAGCACAGAGAGGTTAAGTAACTTCCTCAAGGTCACACAGCTAGGAAGTGGTAGAGCTGAAATTGCAAACCAGATAGTTTGGCTACAGAGTCTATAAATGTTTACTGTCAATATTAGTAGTAGTAATTTCCAACTCATTTTTTCTGGAACTAAACACCACAACTTTGAATGTGAAGCAGAGAAAGAGCACCTTATAGAGTCTTATTATTCTACTTTCTGATAAACAGATACCAATCCCCAAACATGCCTGCTATATCCCCAGGGACTGATATATAGTATATATTCAATAAATGTATTTTGAATGATAAAATAAGAGAACATGTGGTTTCCAGCCCAGTGAAACCACCTGGGAATAAGGAAAGGTGCTTTGCAAGCTCTGCTTCAATGACACTGGTATGGACTGAATATTTGTGTTCCCCCCACCCCAAACATATGTGTTGATACCCTAACCCCAAAGTGATGGTATTCAGAGGTGGAGAGTTTGGGAAGTGTTTAGGGTCAGATAAGGTCATGAGGGCAGGATCCTCATGATGGGATTAGCATCCTTATAAGAAGGATTGAGAGAGACTCCACCAGGTGAGTACTTAGTAAGGAGGTAGCAAGGCAGAAAAGAAGCTCTCCCTAGGAACCAAATATGCAGACACCTGGATCTTGCACTTCCCAGACTTCAGAACAGTGAGAAATAAATGTCTGTGCTTTAAGCCCTCCAGTCTATGATATTTTGTTATAGCAGCCTGAGACGACTAATACAGACACCTTGGCAGTTCATCTCTTTTACTGATGTGTTAAACACTTGGCCCCTTGCATGCTCATCCTATATTTTCAAAGAATAAAAAAATAGCCAAAGAATTTGTCAGCCCTTCTCTGCCTGTCAGCCTCATTCCTGTCTGAGGAATCTCATCATTCCAGCAGAGCATAGAATTTATTCAAGTTGAGGGAAATGTGATGTTTTTCTTAAATCTACATCACCTGGCTGTGGAATCAGCCCCGCCGAGCTAGGAAGGAGGCATTAACTACATCCAAAGCTATGTGATTAACTTATTTGTTTGCCTACAGAGCTAAAATGAAAAAGCAGGAAGCTGAGTGAATCTGCACAAGCCCCGTTTTGAAGTAGGATTGCGAGCAAACCCGAGACGTGGGTTTTAATTCACATTCCCTGGGCTTACCATTATTATTATTTTTAATGGAAATAACTTTGCACAATCTTGCTCCATTTTAAATGGAGAATGTGCAATATTGTCTAACTCAGGGTATGAAGTTGATTTAGTATGCATGATTTTCTCTGCCCCCACCAACCCCTTTCTTTGGTTCCTTGAACACATTCAATATAGTTACATTTTTGCTTAGAACATATATATTTTCCCCCTGAACTTTTCTCGATTGCTTTTTTATCAGGTTTACAAATCAAATCAAATAGGTATATTGCAGAGCTCTGTGATATTATTTTCTGAGCTTATAGTACAATGTATTGAATTATGCCAGTCCATGCTTTGCTCCTACTATTCTCTGCAGATTGAGAGAGAGGGACTGTGAGCCCCCGTAAATTCACTTGGCGCTCAGCATTACTGGCTAAATCAAGACCGCTATTCAGGCTGCAAGAAGAGACAGAGCAAGTGTTCGTTACACAAATCAATTTGGTCCAAAGTTCATCGCAGTGGTACTCAACCATCGCTCACATAATATTGTCAACTTAATCAAATAATGCCTCAAAGACACTCACAAGGTTTTCTCTCTGAGAAAATTGGTGGAGGAGGGAGAAGCAGCTGGTTTTCCAAAAGCACACTCTTTATTTATCACTATTAAGAGCTCTGTGCATGGAGAGAATTAAGCCTGTAGGAGAGGCAAGATGCTGAATATTCAATAGGCTGACTGGGAGGAAACTATGCTATGTTAGCATCACATCTTGGGTGTTGGGTTTTGATATCTGGACAACAGAATTGGGGATGCTCGTGCACAAAGAAGTTGGACCCAGAAAGGTTTCCTGGAATGCTGCAATAAAGATCTGCCGAGTGCCTACTGTGTACCATGGTAAAAGACTTCAAAGTTGCATTCAGTATAGTGTGTCTTTGGCATGGTCATATTCTAATAGGACAAAGAGGTAAGCAAACTGATAATTTTTAAAAATCTGTAGTTAATAAGTGTTCAATAAAGGTGAATGCAGGACTCTAAGAGCTCCAAGCAGGCATCTGAAGCAGCCTAGTTTGGTTACTTTTTTGTTGGTTGATTTTATTAGGGCCATATTCTCAGAGCTGGTTTCTAGTCCAGACCTAGAGCACACACAGTTAGAATGTCATTGAATCTTTACTTGTCTGTAAGAATGCTCTGCAGTTGCTTTCCAGAGCATCTTCACCTTGACCCTGAGAAGCCACTGAGGGCTGAAAAGAGTCCAGGATATGGAGTTATGTATCCTAGATTCAATCCTGTCTCTGCCATCTTTTTGCTGTGTGACTCTGAACAGGTCACTTAACCTCTCTGAGCCTCAGCTTTCCAAATCGTTATGGTGGGATAAGGTATGAAAAACACCTAGCTAGATGCCTGGCTCCCAATAGGACACCCAGCACAATTTTATTTTCAAGCCCATATCCCAGATCCTTTAGGCAGTTCCACACTTGGTATACAAGCTGTCAGTGGATGGTAGTATGTGGCATCGGATGTTTCAACCCAGAGTAGGGGAGGGCAAATGCCCTTCAGCAACAGGGTGCTTATCCACAGGTACATGGATGCCTGTGCTTCCTGCAGGGAGTTTGTAAACTTCCTGAAATTTCATGCAAAATTCAGATGTATGTGCATTTTCTTCCCAGGGAGTGAATCTACAGCTTTTATAAAATCTTCAGTGTATCCATGAGCACAGAAAGAGGTTCACAAATTTATCTACAGGCTAAAAAGAAATACCACCAATAACAATAATGACAAAAATAATGATAGCAACAACAGTAGCAGCTGCCACTGGTGGAACCAACTGCGTGACAGCCCCGTCCTATATACGTGGTATATACTATCTTTAATTCTCACAATACCATGTCAGAAAGTTGTAGCCTAAATATATTTCATCAATTTGTTTTTACTTAAAACTTAGGTATGCCCTAGCCAGGTGGCTGAGATGCTTGGAGCATTGACCCATACACCCAAAGGCTGCAGGTTCAACCCTGGTCAGGGCGTGTATGGGAGGCAACTGATCAATGTTTCTCTCTCTCTCTTTCTCTCTCTTTTGTCTCTCTCCCCCATCCCCTTCCTCTTTCTCTAAAATCAATAAACATATTCTCAGGTGATAATTTTTAAAAAATACAAAAAACTTAGGTACATAGAGTTGACTTCCGAATAATCAGATTCTCGTTTTGAAACACCCTATCACCACTGGCCAAGGGAAATTCTTTCTCTCCTTCCTTCTTTTTCTTTCCTTTTTCCCTTTGAACCCATTATTCACTCCCATCCCTGCAAAACAGCATCATCATAAAGCAGCAACATCCAATAGGACTTTCTGCAGTGGTGGAAGAATTGCTGTGTACCTATGCTTTCTAATGAGATAGTGCATCACTTTCTGTTGCTGTCATAACAAATTACTACAAACTTAGTGACGTACACAACACAAATGTGTTACCTTACAGTTCCTGGGTGTCAGAAATCTGGCAGGAGTCTCACCAGGCCAATTTCAAGGTGTCTTCAGGATGATATCTCTTTCTGGAGGCTCTAGAGAGGACCCCTTCCTTTGCCTTCCATGGTTGCCAGAGGCTGACCTCATTTTTTGCCTCATGGTCAATGGTGGGTGGAGTCCTTCTCATGTCACATCTCTCCCACACTAGCTGCCGTTCTGACTCCTCCACCCCTGCCCCTTCCACTTACAAAGATGCTTGTGACTACACTAGACTCAGCAGATAATGCCAGATCATCTCCTTATTTTAAGGTCAGTTGATTAACCACCTTAATTCCATCTGCAACCTTAATCCCCCTTTGTCCTGTAGAGTAACATAGTCACAGATCCAGGGATTAGGACAATAACATTGTTAAGGGCCATTATTCTGCCAGCCACAAGTTTCTTTTGTGCTCTTGACGTGTGGCTGGTGTTAATATTTAGTTTGATTCCACTTTAATTTAAACATAAACAGTGACACTTAATACAGTTAGTAGAAAACTTATCAATTTTTACTGATACACCCCTGACCCGAATTGTGTAGCTCAGTTGGTTGAGTGTCGTCCTGTAATGCAAGAGGTCACTGGTTCAATTCCTGGTCAGGGCACATGCCTGGGTTGCAGGTTCCATCCCTGGTGAGGGCAAGTACCAGAGGCAACCGATAGATGTTTCTCTCCCTCTCTCCCTCTGTTTCTTCCTTCCTTCCCATCTCTATTTTTTAAAAAAAAGAGAGAGAGATAACGTCTTAAAAAAAAAAACAACTCTAAATACAGGTCAGGTATTTCCAATGAAAAAAAAATTAATGTACATATTGAGATGATACACCATGAAGCAAGATTTTGAAGACCTGGTATAAAATAACTAAAAAGGATGTAAAATATTGTTTATATTGAAATAATATTTTTTATGAATTTGATTAAAATATATTCTTAAAATTAATTCCACATTATCTTTTTACTATTTTGAAACATGGCTTCTAGAATTTTTTTTTTAAGATTTTATTTATTTTCAGAGAGAGGAGAAGGGAGGGAGAAAGAGCAATGTATGGTTGCCTCTCACATGGCCCTCACTGGGGACCTGGTCCACAACCCAGGCATGTGCCCTGACTGGGAATCGAACCGGGACCCTCTGGTTCCCAGCCCACGCTCAATCCACTGAGCTACACCAGCCGGGCGCTTCTAGAAATTTTTAAGGTGCACATGTGGCTCCCATTTTGTTTTATTGGACAGGGCTGCACTCAAGTGTTGATCAGCCATCCTTGAACTGTATCTAGTGCTGTGTTGTGACTACATATGTTTTTAATTTTCATCATGTAGGGAAGAAAAAGTAATTCCCTCTACCCTTTCAGGATCTTAGCTGGCACACCCCCCTTACCCCTAGGAACAAGAGAAAAACAATAGTTTACTAATATGTGCACCTCCTCTATGCATGAGAGATACTCAGGAAAACTCCGTAAATTCTTGAAATGGTCCAAACCTTCACCTTAAATACAATCTTCAACGAAAGACTAAAGATGTTGAAGGGCAGGCACTTATGGGAAGTCACTGGGAAAGCAGAATTAACAAGAGTTAGGTTGTTATACAGACTTTAGTCCTGCCTTCTTCATTGATAAGAGTTTCTTGTGATTTAGGGTCAGGTTCTCTTCTGATCCAGAAAGATGCCCTTACAAATGGGGATTTCCCTTGTAAATGTAAATGTCCCTCACAAAAGGCTAACTTTTATTTTGTTTTCAGTCCTTCTGTATCTGTTGTTTCTCCAAAATAATCAGCTCAAACTAATCCTTATGCCAAAGACATGCATTTTGGGCTGGCATAATTTGCTTTCCATCATCAAATGCACTTTGATGTAATTCTTGTTTTATTTCTAATCATCTCCCCCCCTTTGACACCTGCACTCACCACTGTGCTTCCAAACCTCTGATTTCTCTCTGAACTGTAATTTGCGCTGACAACGGCACCACACTTTACTCATCCATCCTTGGTCACCCAGGTTGGTACCAGGAACCTGGAACCACACCCAGCTCTGTGATGGAAATCTTTTCTCCTTTCTTGCTGCTGAGGAAACTGAAGCTCTGAAGGGTTTAAGGAGCTGGGTTTGTAAGTGATGGACTGAAGTGTGACTCAGAGATGTCCAAGTACAAAATTTCTCACCTGTGCTTCCACTCCGGCATACCTGGTCATCCCCAGGAGGTGACACGGCTCGAAGGCGTGTCTACACAGGCTGAGAGAGAGGACACCATGGGGAGGGGCCAGAACCCAAAAGGCACAGACTTCTACACTACTGTGCATATTCTCTCCAACAGTCATCCCTGGATTGGTCGATATCAAAATCCAATTTCACCAGGATTAGCCCTTGGGTTGCTCAGAGCTATTCATTGAATTAGGAATGATTATAGCAGAGGGAGCCCCATGGTTCTTTATTAAGGTCTTTGCGGAAGCACTAAGTGATCTACTGGAGATTAAAGTGCCAGTGGTGTTTTCTTAACATTTATAACCTACGCTGATATCTGGGGAGTTTGTTTATTAGAAAAAATTCTGTCACACATCCTGCCTCCTAATAGGGCCTTTGAACTGGGCCAGAGCACAAGCTGGCTTTGCCATCCTAATGAGCTTATTTGTGAAACTCCGAGAGTACTAGTAGACACCCACCTCTTGAGGTTAATGAACTTCCCATCCGTGCAGGTTCCTGCAACCCTTCTTACATGAGAGGGAGGCTGCCTCTCAGAGTCTTCCGGATCTGTGGACCTGAGAAATAAAGAACACAAACTGATGGTCATTGATACTGTTAATAATAATGATGATGATGATGCTAATGCCCCTTGGTTATGCATTGGACTTAACTGTCACGAAGCCTTTGGTGCCATTACCCCACTCTAAAGGGTCTAGGACAGATATAAACTTATTTTATACACATTCACACAAAGGCCCAGAGACATGAAGTTAGCAGCCATGCAGCTCAGTCATAGCAAAACCAAGCCTATTTGTTTATGCTACAGAAACTTACTTGAGAACTTACCACATACTCTAGGTTAGCAGATTCAATTGGTGCAATTTTGTCCCCCTTCCCCATGAGCGAACATTTGTACCTCAGAAGATACTTTTAGTCATTCCAACTCAGGAGTATATCACTGGCATCTAGTGGATGTAGGCCAGCGATGTTTCTGCAATCCTACTGTGCATACAACAGGCCCACATCAAAGAATTAACCAACCCACAATGTCAACAGTTCCGTCCTTGAGAAACTCTACTCTGGGGGGTAGGGATATAACAGTGAACAGCTCCACAGTCTCTGCTCTTCTGGAGCTGATATTCTGGTGGAGAAGACAGACACTATACAAATTCACAGAAGCCTATAGCATACAGGTAAGAAGTAAGTGCTGTGGAAAAAATCAGTGGGCAAGGACAGCAGAGATGCTCATGTAGCTGGTTTAGATAATAGGGCTGGGGACAACTTCTCTGATGGGTAAGTCTGGGCAGAGACCAGCTCATTCCCAACTCAGCTGGGTCTCATTGAGATCCAAAATTACTTTTAAAAATCAGACAGGGTCAATCAAGAGTTCTTCCTCCAGCAATTAATTTTTTACCAGCATTGGGGAAGGCACATAACAACCAGGTACTCCATGTCTTTCAGAAATACACATTTGAGATGTTTGGTCCACCAAGCAAGTTTCTTAGCTTTTTCACATAATTTTATTTTTGTCCTTAGAGATTTCACACGGTATCTTTTCCTTACAATTCAACAAGTTTCTTAAGGATGCTGTGATGGCTTAGTCCATCCATGTGATGTACAGTGCTGGACCCAGGGAACCTACAGACAAGTCCTCATCCTTAGAGAGTAGTGATGGCTTTGGGAAGCTGGTGGAGAGCTTCTCCTCCCAGCATCCTTGCAACCAGTGGCTGATGCAGAGCCTGGACTGGTGAAGGGAAGACTCAAAGTCTCCTGTCTATTTGGGAACTCATTAAAGTGACCAGTGTGACAGAGCCTGGAGCAGCTCTGGCTAGAATGAACATTCTCTCCACTGGACCTGGTTTGAAGCCAACACTTTTGAGAGACTCATTCTGCCTGACATGGTAGGAAATGCGTTTACTCCTTGAAATCAGCTACTCATTCTACATCCACCTGTGGTTTGTTTATAGGGGACTCATGGGTTTAATGGTGGCGTTAAAAAAAATATGCCCATGTGCTGACCTTCATAAACCTGTGGATGTGACCTTATTTGGATAAAGGATCTTTACAGATGTGATTAAGGATCCCAAGACGAGATCATTCTGGGTTTAGAGGGAGCTCTAAATCTAATGACTCTTGTCCTTATAAGAAGGAAAAGGAAGAGGGAGATATGAGTCTCAGACACACAGAGGGAAGGAGGCCATATGACCATGAAGACAGACATTGCAGAGATGCAGTCAAGAGACCACCAAAGTGGGAAGAGGCAAGGAAGGATTCCCCCCTAGGAGGAAGCATGGGCCTGAAGATGACTTCTCTGTGTATTTTTGGCCCCCACAACTTGAGAGAATAAATTTCTATTGCATTAAGCCACCTAGTTTGTGGTCATTTTTTAGGAGACTAATAGAGAGATGTAAAGCACAGGCATGTTATGAATATGTTTTCCTTGAAAGTCCTCAGAAAAGACAGAGAAAGCTCATACCCCAGTAAACTCAATAGAAGAGTCAGTAGGGATCACTCCCTTAGGTCTAACCCTGAAATGTGCTTGAGGCTGTGTAGTAGCTGTTTTGTTCACTTCCTATTGCATTTGGTCCTAACCACAACCTAGCCCTTTGTGTTAAATCACACTGTATAACCAGTCATGCTCAGTCTGAAGAAAGTGTTTTTTTGTGTTGTACTTTCTCAACCTCTAAATTCTGACATCCTTTCTTCTCCATTCACCCACAATATCTGAAACACATTAAAAAAAAAGTTTACACTTAATCTTTAAAAACTACTTTAAACACACAGGTATTCCTACATAACAATTTATGGGCATTTGTATACATGTGCGCACTACAAAATGATTAATTGAGCGTTGTATGTTTTTATCAAAGGAAACAACACAAAGATTTCTCCAAAGTCCTATTTGACTAAAGATGATTAATTTTAATTTTCACATGAGCGGCATAATGCTATTAATCATTTAATATGTTTAATCATAATCTCTGTAATTCCTAATTAGGTTTATTAAGCTGAAACATCCAGCAGTTATGCACAAATCCAAATCTAAGTTTCTTTCTTGGTATAAGAAGGAACTTGTTGTAATTTGCATTTGAACAGCAACTTCTAACAGGAAGAAATGAGTAGACTAGAAGTTTCTGTCTGATCTGCTGCTTCTGGAAACTTAAGAGTACTAAAACCCCTGATCTCTCTGAAAATGACAATTCTGTAATTCAAGGTCGTTTGTGTCTCATGGACATGTAACCAAATCTCACTACTAGCACAGAAAACACAGTTCCTGTTCTGTCTGGGTATCAATGTTATATTTTTCTTCAACAATACTTGAAGTGGCAAGGTTGATCATTCATTCCTTCGTTCTTTACTTTTTTTGTATGCTCGTCATCTATTCACCCATTTAGCCAGTGAGTCAGCCAGCCATTAAATAGGCATTTGTCATTTGTCTACCATGGCTCATGAGCTGTTCATGTCACCCTGCTATGATGCTGAGGTGGCTCCTCATATCTTGTAGGATGAAATTTATACTCTTGCTCTGCACACAGGGTTCTTCATATTCCAATCCCCTACCTCCCTCTACAATGTGCTGCCCTGCCCCTTCTTCATACACGCCCCCATGACCAGTGACAGTAAGGTCCACATATACTCTCCTGACTCCAGACATGGTTTCACCTCTCTGAGTCTTTGCTTATGCTTTGCCGCCCCCATCACAGTGTCAGTCCCCTTCGCCTCTTCTCTTAGACATCTCTCACTTAAGATTTAACCTACAGAATTGGCAAGTCTTGTGGCACCTCCAACTGTGCTGTGTGTCCCTAATTTAAGTTTACTCAGTCCTCTGTGATTCACTCTCCTCTCAGCACTTAACAGTGTATATGACAGCTGACTTTAACTTTTTTTCTAGTACTAAAATGGGAACTATATGTGATTTGGAGGACTTACTTCAATGGCTAGCATAGAGTAGTTGCTCAGTAAAGAGATGTTTAATAAGTCAATGAGAACCTTTCCTTTATGGTTCATAAAGGAGGCTTTTTACACCTCTCTTTCAACATTTAAAAAATCATCACTCTAAAAATGTATTACATTCCATTTATTGACTATATACCATGTGCCAAGAACTCTGCTGAGTAAGTGTATATTATTTTGTTCAATCTTCACAGTGCCTTATAAGGCATGTGGTATTATTATTGTTAATTTTCCAGACTAGAAAACTATCACCATCCTCCTTCTTACTCATTCTGAAAACATAAGCAAATTGTCACTGCCATCATAACATTGCACTTGGAAGTAGAAGTCACCTGGTAGGGCTTTCGATATAAACCCAGCTTGCAAAGTACTGCGCCAGTCAACTGGAGGTTTTAACATCAAAATGCAATTCAGGGTATACAGGACTGAGAATAATGAAATAATAAAAGGAGTCTGCCAGTTAATACAAGGGTTGATGAGGAAGTTGCCAATTTTGCTCATGTTATTTTGGCATGTATATATTTCCCTTTGTAAAATTGTCTTTATTATTTTACACATGGCTGCCTGCATTGATAGTTTTTTCTCAGTTATATACTTCTAAACTGATTATAAGTAGGTGAGGACAATTCTTTGCTCATAAATTTGATGGGCTTCCACATGGGATTTCCATCTTGGTTTCAGAGAAGCAAGTACCTGATGTGGATGGCATCTACTGCCACCTGTATGCAGTATGTGGTAATTGCAGGGAAAGTATCTAAAAATGAAGCATCTCTAAAATGTTCAAAATCTAGGACTGAGAGTATGGGAATGGTGACAATGATACTAAATATTATTGTGACTTTTTTCCTAGTTCCTGCCTATATATTGGGTGTCAAGGTAATAACATGTTCTCCACGCTCTTATTTGGGGGGATGGAATGGGAAGTAGCTGAGTTATGTTAATATGTAGCATTCTCTACACCAACTTAGTGTAATAGAAAGTTCTGCAGTGATAGAGGTGTTCCGTGTCTGCTTGTCCATTATGGAAGCCACTAGACACATGTTGTTATTGATAACTTGGCGTTTGGCTAATGTGAATGCGGAACTGAATTTTACATTTTATTTAATTTTAATTTGTTTACATTTAAGTAGCCACATGGAGTAAACTGTAATGGACAGCATAGGTCTACACAATCAAGAAACAAAAAGTTCAAACCATTAAAAAAAATATTAAGTCAATCAGATGATTATTTGGACTACAGAATAACAAACAGCCTTTTCAAATGTTTTAGTATATTTACTAATATTTTATCTGCACAGCATCAACAATTACGTAGGCGTATCTTAAGATTTGAACAGCCTTAATTAAGGGATATATGCCCCAGCTTTATCAGTATCATCCCCTTATTGATGATGTTTTCCTCTGGTTGCTCCCATCCCATCGTCAGCGCCAGCTTTGCTTTATTTTTCCCTCAATGCTTATCTTTCTCTGACAGCTCCATATTTATTTATCAACGAGTTTATTAGCTATCTCCCCTGTGAGAATTATGCTTCATGAGGACAAGGATATTTGCTTTGCTCACTGCAAAATCCCAGATCTATGATGGGCAGAGTTCAACAAACATTGGTTGAATGAATGAAAACGACTCAGCAGTTCCTTCCTGCCCTTATTCCCTTGTTCTGGCATTTTCCTACCATATAGGGGATGCCAAAGCATTTTGAAAAAGAGAATTTGGATCCACTCAGAGCCTCTATGTTTTGCTCTCAATTTTTTAGCAGACAGATGACGCAGCGCCCACGGATGGCCAGCCCCAGACACAACCTTCTGAAAACACAGAAAACAAGTCCCAGCCCAAGCGGCTGCACGTCTCCAACATCCCCTTCCGGTTCCGAGATCCGGACCTCCGACAAATGTTTGGCGTAAGTACTGCCTTTCTCGTCCGCAGTGCCTGCTCTGGGCTCCCTGGAGTCCTTCCTGCTATGTAAGTTCTTGACATTTATAATTCGAGGGTGAGATGTTTACAAAGGAAAAAGGGGGGATTTTAGATCCTATTTTGTGAGTATAGGGTGGTTAGAATCTCTTTATAGTATGAATATCTTTGCATATGTCCACTGTGTTTCCATTTTGTCAACGGTCTCCTGCTTATTAGTAACTTAAATATCAAATGGAAAATTAACTCCCAGGTAACACACTGTTCAAACAAGACCACTGATGATCCCAAGTTGAGGGACGTGGATCCCATGCCACAGCTAAAATAAACATTATGCCTCATCTTGGTTCTTCTCTCTATTGCAGTTGGCCAAATAATCATGACATAACCCTGCACATCTTCCTCTTTCCCAGGCACTGAGATGTCAGATGCAGCTGGGAGAATAATTAATTCTGCCTAAAGCTTTATTAAAAGACAAAACAAAACAAAAGCTAGAGATTTCTAAGTCTGACTTGCATCCTGCAGTGTACATTCTCCTGGAATCAGTGATAAGGAGTCAGACGTTTTATTGTGATGTTGTATGTGACAAATAACAACCCTGTCCAGGCACCGTGGTGAAATGCAGATGCAGCCAGAAGTCACCACTAATCCAGGGGAAATAAATGATAAGGTTGCTTCCTCATGGGACATCATGACTCGGACAATATCTGCACTGTCCATCTTGGGAAGGGATGAGCTTGCCATTTCTTTGGGCTCAGTTTTACCCAGGACATAGCTATGATGGGCTTGGATATTATTCATGTTTATAAATGTAGTCAGTCAGTCTGTTTACTCATTCCACCCCAGCATCGGTGGGGAATATCTGTGGATCCAACAAACAGAACTACAATCTTAACATTTGACTTAGGTTGGCTGTCTGGAGATTCTTCTACGAGTTTTTGGATGGATGCAGATATGACAAGAGGAATAAGAAAAAGCCCAACTTTAATGCCTAGTTCTGGGCAAAGTAAATTTCATTCTCCATATGAAAAAGGAAGCTCTGGCTCATTGTTCTGCAACTGTGGGGTTAGCTCGCACCTTTTATTTCTTTAACATGCATGATGTTTATCAAGTCCACATCTGACACAAAAGCAGAACAAGCGTCCTAATATTTAAGATACCCAGTCTTGAATCCTGACATTTCAGAGGAAAAGGTCAGCTTCTGCACTTTCATCTCTCTCATTTGGTAATAACCTTGAGTTGAGCCCTCTAACTCTTGCAGAGCAGAGATACCCTCGGGCACTTTCAGGTCAAAGATGACTTTGAAAAGTGCAGAGCACTCAAAGTTAAAGTGGAGGTTAAGTGTGTGTAAAGCAGTGAGACCATGTTTGAGTGATGGGAAGCCAGAGGAATTAGATTCCTTTTGCCACATCGGGTTAGGAAGACGTCTTGCTCTTCAGTCTATCTTTACTCATCAAGTGTCACTGGGATGTTGACTTTGAATTTGGTCCTTTTGATGACCATCCGGTGCTCTTTTATAGTATCACTCATTGCAGCACACCCTAATTCCCACGTTTGAGGGTGCCCTTTACTTCCCGGTCTTCTGGGTTGTCTTGAAAGTTATAGGAGAGCTACACTGCTAAGTTGGAGAGGCATTCAAAATATTCACAGCCAGAACTCCCAAAGAATGGTTCACGTGTGCATGAATATGTAAGCTTCTCTGCTCTTACAGGGGTAGGGCTGGTGCCACAGTGCAAAATCTTGCCAAAAGATTGATCATACTACCAGTTGTCAAACCTTGATCAAAATCTACTGCTTTCACAGCCACTTTTTGTAAAAGTCAAAATTGTCAAACAACTGACTAGACATCAATTTGACAAGATGATAAATACCCTTAATATTTATGAATTAAGAAAATATAACATACATTTAGTAATATTAAAATTAGTTTTGTTTATTACAAACAACATCTGCATCCATTTAGAGAAGTATGCAAGACTATTTTTATGGGTTTCTGCCATAAAAATAATTGGGCACATATGGATTCCTGGACTCTGCAGTAACTCTGAGGCATCCTTGGCTTATGACCATCATTCCGGAGAAATGGAATTTTAACACTAAAGAAAAAAAGAAATCAATTCTTCCTGGCCAAACATCAGTGGTGGCAAACCCATTCTGGTTATATGATACATTTAGTGGCGTAAATCACGTTGAAAGTCATCTGTAAACATTCTGATTGGCTTCCCACACCCCAGTTGAGAGAAGTTAGCATGGTTTCCTCTTTTGGGTCATACTTATTTGAATAAATTACATTTTAATTCCCATTTGGTATTTTCCAAGTCATTTTGACATGAGCTATCTTCTCTCCTTTTGGTGGTATCTTTGCCTCTGTCCCTTCACTTTGCAGAAGCTACAATGAGGGTAAAGATGGAGAGAGAGACACAGAAAAATCTCTGTGCTTTTCCCCTTTGTCTCTTTTCTTAAATATGGCCAGGGGGATTTCAAACTCAACACACAAGAAGACAAAAAAGCAGCCTCCTTTCTCCAACCATCTAAAACCCAGCAGTGTTTGTAACAACTTCTGTCACCATTAATAATCCAGTCATGAAGTTGGCAACCTCTGCGGGCCTAATGGTTACCACCAGTACCCCACCTTTAATTTTTAATTTGTGGCGTCAGTGCCTCTTCATTGCCATTCTGCTTATCTTTTCTTCCACATGCATTTCATATTGTTTGCTTTCTCCTGTTTTGGAGATACTTCTTTCAGTGTTTGTCATTAATTCCTCTAGTTCATTATAGATTTGCTTTTTTATTTCTTTTAAGATGGAGCATTTCTTGGTCAAGCAGTTATGTGGCCGCAATATCCAATGTAAAAGTCTTTGTAGAGCACCAGCTGGGATGTGAGTGAATGGATCTAGTATGTGATCATGGGATTGGTCCTGGATGTTTCAGTAGAAGGAATCATTGGTTCCAGCCTGGCTACTTTCTTCTTGAGCTCTATCTTCATTTTGGAGATCATTCATGATCCTGTCCTTCCTTTACATTGAATTCTTGATGATCCTATTAAAGGAATGTATAGATTTTCACCAAATTAATTATAAAATATTGCTCCTGAATGCAAAGCTTAGTTTACTCTAATATTCAAAATTTAAGTATTTCTGGGTTTGGGAAGAGAGAATTGATTATAATATACCAGGCCACTGATATAACACATTCCATGGTAGAATTGTTTCAGAAACAACTGCTCAGCGAGTTCAGGTTTCAAATTTGCACAATATCCTTGAGGTCACAGCCTTGCTTTTTTTTTTAATCAAAATACATACTCATTGGGCATAAATATGATCTGCTGAAGTCTCTTTTTATGGTCCCCAAAAAATAGATTACATGACTTTCAAAAGATGCAAAAGAAGCTTTTGTGATCACCTTTTCAGAGTTAAAATAGAGTAAGAGAGATGCCTGCACCTTCAGTCTTCATGCCAGAGTTCCATCCACTGTGATGTTGGAAGTAGTGAAGCCAGTGTTTTAGACACAGCGTGGTGCCTCCTGTGTCTGCATTCTAAATATGAACTTGACCCCAAGAAAACTCAGGTGATGTGTTTTCTTAGCCTCTTTGTACACTCTCTGCACTAATCTTTACTTTCATGTTTCATGCTATGTCCATTGAACACCTTACACAGTTTTACAGAGAAATATTATTTGATCTGAGAATGTCTACACATGCCTGGTACATATTTGCCCATGTGCGTGCCTGTAAGCTCCTGGATTTTGTTCTCGACACAGCCATCAAGACACCTTGAGTGGATTCTGAGATGTTGTTGAACACTACTGAACATTGGTGTTGAGCAAACAAATGCTAGTTATGTCTGCGAGTGAGTCGTGTCTATTTAAACTGAAAATGTGCCAGCTGTGTTTACATCATTAGTACCAAACTTCCCAATTAAACTGTTGATACTATAAATATAGTACACAACTGACTCAGAAATGGGGCTGACATCAGCATTCTTCTTAAGGCTCGTTTCCTTGGCTTTGAGAATCATCAGCCCGAGGCAGCTGCCAAAAGAGGCGAACATTTGAGACCATCTCGGGGCATATGGTGTCATCATTTCATTTAGTAAAAGACACATGCTAAGATTACTTCTTGAGTGGTTCTTTCTCAACCATATTTTATTTTAAAAGAAGTGTTTTTGTGTTGACTGCTTAGAGAATGTTCCGTAGAGCACATGTGCTTCATGGTTTTGGAAGAAGTCCTTTTCAAGCTTCTCTATCCATGAATGTATGTGCTTTCAGGCGCTTAGACCTGAAATACATATGATAGCATCTGTGTGAACTGACTCTTCTAAAGTTATATCAAAATTACTGCTTCTGAGGAGTCCACAAAGCTGGAGGATTTTTTACTATGAAATTTAGTTCACCTTTCAATGGCAAACCCTTCTTTCCCCAAATCTGGAAGTTTTCTTTTTCTATTTTTAATGATTTTCTCTGCTCAAATCTAGGACACTGAGAATGCTCTGTAGAAGAATATTCTATTGACCAAAAGACTATTTGAGTGTCCAGAAATTGCAGGGTGGGTGAGTTAGCGGCACGTTTCTTGGTGTTTCCATTATACGGACTGACCTTGTTTCGTTGCACTTTGCTGCATTGTACTTTGCAGACAGGACATTTTTACACACTGAAGTTAAGACCCTCCACTAGCAAAAAAATTCTGATTCACAGACGGCTCAGATGATGGTTAGAATTTTTTTTAGCCAATACAATATTTTTTTAAGTAGGGCACATACATTTCTTAGACGTAATGGACTTATGCACACTTAATGCACACTTAATAGACTATAGTATAATGTAAACATAACCTTTATATGTATGAGGACAACCCTAACATTTGTGTAACTTGTGTTGTTGTGATATTTGCTTTGTTGCACTGGTTTGGAAGTGAACCTGTAATAGCTCTGAGATGAGCTGTACGTGCTAGCACCCTTTCATCTCCTCTCTTAGTTGAGCCTTTTCTTCTTGATTTCTTCCTGTCCTTCTCCTTCTTTGGGAAATAAAGAAGCACTTCTGTTCAACGAGAAAAATTCAAGCCTATGATCTTCTTGGTGGATACATCTTCTGAGCAGTGGGCACATTTCAGTGGCACAGGATGACGTAAACTTCGGGTTTCTTTTTCTCGTAGTAAGAACTACTTTCATTCCAAAGTTTTGAGCTATTTATATTCAGCTAAAGTATACATATGTTTTTCTGTCTTCCTAAGTCAGGTAAATTAATTTGTATGTTTCAGAGAATAGCCTGTGTATACTCCAAATATTTTTTTTTTTAATCGTCATGGGACTCTGTTGGCACTCACTCTCAGGGTGTACCAGCGTTCCATGACTGATGCTCGTTGGTCAGGATGTTGCCCTCAATAATCTGTGTTCACATTATTTCTTTTCTGTCTCGTCCCTCCCCCTGAACCACTCTGTCCTCTGGTTCATAGAGGCTGCTTCATGCCTTCCACCCAGGGGAGAGAGACGGAATACAGAATCTCCTAGGGTAATAAAGGATGCAATAACAGTCAAGACTACAGAAGCGAGTAAAACAATAGGAAAGCTCAAAACAAAGGAAAAAGGGGGTGGAAACATCTTTTTTTATGTTTTTCTGTTTATTTTCTAATCATAACATGAATATTTGCTCTCATTTTGCATCAGGGTAAAATTCCCCTCTTATTTTTTCCTGGGCCATGTTGCCTACCTTTATGCCAGCCTCTCCCAGCCCACTCAGCTCCAAGTGATTGAAGAAAACTGACAGGATTTCAAGGTTAAGGAAGACTTTGGATCCTCAAATGATTCTGGTTTCAGGGTCCATGTTCCCTTTTTCTTTTTTTTAAGTGTGAATCAAGAATTGCTTGATATCATTTCTCACAAGTACTACCAGATTTAGCCAAAAAAAAAAAAAAAAAGATACAGTAGTTGAATTTGAATTTTAAATGGCAAGTGTTTTATTAAATATAAATATATCCCCAATATTGTTATTTTCAGGGTATATTATTCTAAAAAACTTGAAATTTAATTTTAACTATGCAACTGTATGATATATGACTGTCCAATTTATTTGTCACCTGAAATTGGGTTTCTAGACTTGAATATGTGGAGTTGCCTTTGCTTTTTATGGAGCGCATTTGTGCTAATTGTCTGAAATCTGTTTGTTTGTTTAACAACACGGAGAATCATCTGGAGAGAAGTACATTTCAGCCTGAGGACTGATCACAACTGCGCTGGTGTCTTCATTCGATGGGTGCCCGTAGAGTGGATCTTGCTTTCATCTGTTTGTACTTGTTTTACACGGCCTGGCTGCTGCTAGCTTTTATGGGGGCTGGGAGTTAAAATCCTCAGCATCATATTCGATTTGGACATTCTACTACCAAAATTCCACTTCCTCAAGGGTTATTTTCCAGTGATTAGTGGAGTAGCCAAGGAGGATCGGCATAGACGTTAGACATTTTTAACCTTTGCTGCTCAGTGCCTGGGAAAGCAATCCTGCACACATGAAGGAAGGCGGACAGAATTAACCTTGATTACCTGTTTTGTACCAGGCCCCTGCTGTGATATCTCACTTGGTGGGGCATGCTATAATATGGAAATAATATGTATGGTTTTATTTTCTCTTGGTTCAAGTGCATTGTTTAATGATAGAACAAAATAAAATGTATATCCTTGTTGTTTAAAAGACTCTGACATGGGGTACCATTACCAGTGTACATAATATGATTTACTTCATTTCTCTCCTTGCTTATAAAATATTTCTATTTCTTTGCAGCAATTTGGTAAAATCTTAGATGTTGAAATTATTTTTAATGAGCGAGGCTCAAAGGTAAGCAACTTAATTCACTTTAGAATTGTGTAGCTTATTTTAAAATGCTCGTTATAAGTAATGGGAAACAACTGCACTGTCTTAATCAGCACATTGTGAAAATATACTTAAGGGGGAATCTTTAGAGACCAATTCCAGTTTCCAAAGTGGTGGGAAATATATTGGGCTCCATTTAAAATATATAAGGGGGTAATTTAGAATTGCTGTTTTATATCTATCTATCTATATATATATTTCAAGTTTCCAGAGGAAAATTACCCATGCTTAAAAGAATAATGTTGTTGCTGCATTTTTGTTTTTCAGTGATAATTATGTTCTTTATATTAAAAAGTGAGTTGATAGTCTCATGAGCAGGTAAATATGTGATTATTCTGTATTAATAAAGTGCAGTTCTTTTCCTGGGTTGCAGGGGAGAAAATTTTATATACACCAACCTTTTGAATATAGTTTTATTTGTTAGTATGTTTACCAGTTCACATTTTGCAATTTGTCACTGCTTTGATTTTGTTTTTTCCTAGGAAACCAATTTTTAAGTTGATTTTCCTAGAGCACGCAGTATTAGTAAAAACTGATGGTCACATAGAGAGGCTACAGCACTTTCAAAATGGAAATATGTTGGGAGAAAAAATAAAGGCCAAACCATTCCAAAATGTCTCTGTGTCAGTGGTTGTCTCAGTGAGGGCCTCAGACCAGCAACATCAGCATCACTTAGGGACTTACTAGAAATGCAGATTCTCAGGGTCCAAACCAGATCTACTGGCTCAGAAACTCCAAAATTGGGGCCCAGCCATCTGTGGTTTAGCAAAGCTTCCAGGCCAATTATTAAAGTTATAAGCACCGTGTCTTCTTGTTATAGGCAAAAGCCAGTGCTTCATCTGAATGCATAATGCCCCTTTGCCCTCTGGTGTTCTGTGCTTGCCGAAATGTCCACTTTCCACCTGCACCCACAGAAAACTCAAGAACCCCACAGGAGTCTCCTTGAGGAAAACAGCCACAGCAGCGGATACTGAGTGATAACAGGGGATGATGCTGTAAAAAACTCATATTGACCTCAGCTACTGCATAGAGAGCACAGTAACTGCCTTTTTTCCAAGTACCATCTCTCAGGTCGTCAGGAAGTTTAAGCTCCCTTCTCAATAGGGAAAGTGGATATTAAGAGAAAGTGCTCACCTGATACAGAGAGATACAGATTTTAGCCCCATAACTCTCCTTACACAGGTGACTTGGGACAAGACAGTATCCAGGAGGGTTACTTGGAAGAACTGGTTTTATCTAAGGTGGCAAGTGCTAGCCTCTTGGGTATAGTAACTATGTCTTCCCCACATAGCAAACATTTGAATTTATTATTCCTTGGACAGTCTTTACCCCTCCCTCCTAAGCAGATATAGTATTAACCGAATAGGATAATGCTGATTGAATTGAGGGAAGAAAATTCCAGTGTTCTCTTCTCCACAGCAAAATGATGTTGTGATATGCCAAATGAGTTTAAAAAAATAATAATCCATTATAGTCTCTATAATGTTCTAGATTAAGGACCACTCTTACTCTATAATTTCAGATATTTTATAGTCATTCTTGTAAGGTGTTAGTGGTTTGACCTCTGGGCTACAAAAGAAAGAAATTAACTCTCTTTCTGCTTCTTGTATGAAAACTATTACAGGGACTATTTCTATACCTGCAAAGCCAGGTGCATGAAGAAAAAAAAAATGCACCCAGTCGAATCCTTTCATTCAGGCCTGATGTATTCTGGGCAAAGTTATAGATGAGGACCTGAAATGTTGGCCAATTTTCTTCTAATCTAAATCTATAGCTTCCCTGCTTTTAAAGGTTTTTTTGAATTTCTATTTAATTTATATTTTGTTTTGTAACTTTTGCCAGTTGGAGAAAGCTATTTGACTCCTTTCGAGAGCTGTTTTGGAACATTAGGAGAATATCGTTTGCTATTTTGAAAGTACAATGGCAGTGCTATTTTTAAGACTCCTTCCGTCATATCCATGATTAGCCTGTCTCTGGGGCTTTAGGAGTAAGACCACTTGAGTTAGCCTCATCCAGAGACTGACTTTGTGAAGTTGCTTTAAAAAAAAAATTGGAAACATAAAAAATAGCCTCTTTTTCTGTGGGTATGCTGCCTCTCAAAGAACCCGTCTGGTCTTGCAGGTGCTGGGGATGACTGTTTAGGTGCTAGTGTCGTAGAGACAGTCCATTTGGGATCTGCTAAATGGGGGCAGCGGCTCACCCAGGGATATTTTTCATACTTGACATTATCCTTTACGGGAAAGGGCCTATTTAAAGGAACATTTCCATTTTAATGGCTGAAAAACCTGAACTGCTGTTATGACCTCATTTTCATCATTTGGTGCTGGAGATGCGGCCAGCAAGTAGGTGGGCCCTTAAGAGTTAGGAGCTCAGCTGCTGGCTGTTCTGTTTGTGGAGAGTCCACAAGACAGGTCACTTAGTGCTAAGTGAGTATGGCTGTGTGTTCTGTGAGTGTTTGGGAGTGTGTGTGTGTGTGTGTGTGTATACATATATACCTATACCTACACAAGCAGTATCTATATATCCTAGCAATGTGTAACATAAATAATGCACTCGTGTATGGATGATTATATGAGGAAACCACATTTTACAAAGATATGGCAGACTCTGAAAATGGAAATTAGTTAGCGCTTCGGGGTGAGAGGTCCTGTAATTCATTTTTCCTTTTAGGAGATTTGAAAACATTTTGTTTAGTTCTGAAATGTTTCATTTGGGGATACAGCCAAATATAGCTACTTTTAATATACCTAGGAAATATACAGTCTGGCCTTTGATTCAGTACGTACCTATATGCATGGGTTATGTTCCTGGTACCAGACAGCGAATCCACTGTGAGTGTGACAGGAGAGCCCTCGTCCTCACAGATTTTCTTGGCTAGCAGGAAGACAGACCACTGCAGCCCAGTGTGCTGTGTTCTGTGACAAGTGACTGCCGAGACTCCAAGCAGGCAGGCCAATGCTGCGAGCAGGCGGTAAGCCTTCTGGGAAGATGGGGCATGTAAGCTGAAGGAGAAGATGGGTAAGAATTTCCCAGGGAAGGGAAGGAGGGAAGGTGGCCTTCCAAGGAGAAGGAACTGCTTGTGCAAAGGTCATTGAGAAGAAGCGAGATGTGAAGCTCTTAATTCCACAGGAAGCTGAACCTTCAGACTCCCATCAGTGACTACCCCTGTTACAGATAGTAGTCCTCTGCACCAGAAACTAGAAGGATTGGATTTTCATATAAGATGAAAAATCAGTGTACCCATCCATCCTGGGTGCTTCAGAGCCTTCAAGGAAGATATAAAATGTGTTGCATAATGCAAAAAAAGAAAGATATTAACTTAAATGTATGTTACAAGACCAAAGTAGAAAAATAACTAGGGTACGGGAAGGTCAGAACTCAGGATTCACAGAAAATTTTAAAATAATAACTAACGCTGCACTAATCTGGCAGTCCGTCTTAGAGTCACTACTACCTGTCCTATGGATCAGGCCTCCCCATGACGGTGTGGCACATGCCACCAATCACCTTCCCCCACAGCACTGTGCCGCCTTCTTGTATCCCCATGCACTTTCGATCTGTAAGGGGTTACTCATCAGAATCACACTCAGTTTCAGGCCAGGTCCAGACTGTGCTTCTTTTGTTCCCCTTTTTAAGACTGAGATAAAAATATTCAGAGTATTTTTAAGAACAGCAAGTTGCTGTTTCCTTGAGATAGAATTCGGACCCTGAGACAGGTCAAAAGAAACAAGCTCAGCACCAGCTTTTAGCATTGCCTGGTACCTGTGCTTCATGGAGAGGGTGCCTGAAAATGGCCAGGGCATGGTCTCTCTGTTTATGGTGTCGTTCCCTAGGTGAGAATTCTGGCAGTCATATGACCCAGGAGGCCTTATCACTTCTTGTCTGGGTGGGACATATGATGTTCTAATGGAGCAAATAGGAAAGTCCCTCGGATATTTGGGGGACTGTTTCTGGAGCAAGCTGTTCTTGAACCCAACTTTGCCCAGTCTCAACTCATCAACTCAGCAGCTTGAAAAGAGAAGTATTGAGTAGCTCAAAGAGAGAGAGAGAGAGAGAGAGAGAGAGAAGTTTAGCAGAAAATAATGAGAATAACAATAATAATAAAAATAATCAGTGTACTGCCATTATTTCAAAACAAAGCTAGGACTTGAGAATGGTATGGAGTCTTTCTTTGTAGTTTATGAACTTTCCTTGGGTTTCAGAATATATTTCCATCTCCACCTGACATTTCTCTTCCTGACATGCATAATGCAGATTTTAAGCGAGGATGGTTTGCCTTGGGTTCAGACTGGATTCATGATACCTCGGTTCTTTGGGATGATGCTCTGGGCAGGTGGGTTGAATGTTCAGTTTCACTTGGCCACGTTCTTCCTGCCCTGTGGTGATAATGACTGCTAGGGCCCACAGACCCCCATTATGCCGCCAAGTCCTCCATCCATGAGACCTGGATTATGACGTTTTTTTTTTCCTTGCCGACTGAGAGAATTGCCCCGGTGCAGCCAGAGTCCTGGTTTCCTTTATTCCTTGTTAAAGGTGCGGTGGCATGGCTGCAGATGCTAGGGCATTTGGGTTATGGGGGGAGAGAACATTGTTATGTGATTTTGGCTGTACTCCTACACATAAGACCCAAATAACCCTGTCAGATAGACACCCACCCCCAAAGTGCACCCCAGTCTACAGGTTGCTCTGTAGAAATCGGCAATACAATATTCTACTTCATACAAAGAACGGAAGCCTTCTTTTGATGGTGCTTAGTGATGTGAGAGGCCATGGGAATCCAATGGCTGAACAACACAGTAGCTTTTTCAAGAAACAGATTTCTGGGCTCCCCTTGGGGATTCCGATCTGGTAGGTGTGGCAGGGCTTGGCATCTAAGGGTTAAATATGCTCCCAAGTTCTTCTGATGTGCAACTAAGTTTGGGACCCACTAGCCAAGAGGCAGGGGCATCAAAGAGCAAAACTCCCCAAATTACGTCATTTGCTCATTGAAGAGCTGCAATTTCAAAACTATTCTGTTATCAAGTAAACATATTTGAGTACTGAATATTGGTATACTACCTAAATAGAGTCCTTCTGTTATGGAGCGTATAATCTTACATTAATAAAATATTTCAGAAACATCCTAGTTGTAGATCCTCACCATGGAAAATATTGTGAAAGGTAATTCAGTCCAACCTCCCAAATTAAATAAATTTATTTTACTTTTTCACCATAGTATTCCGTGAAGGAGTCATCTACTCTAGTTCGAATCCATTCAGAGCTGGTGTCTGTGTTCTATAGAAGTTACTACCAGGAAGTCCTCTGTTAGGCAGACCACTGGACATGCTTCTCAAACACCCCGAGTTTTGCATAACACTTTAGAGACCCAGTGAGTGATGGGGAGTTAACACTAGTTGGTTATGACTACCTGTTACTTACAATTCCTGTCTATTATATTAGCGAAATGGAATATCTTCCTGCCCCCAACAAAGCTTAAAGCAAGCATTTACCTTTAGCCAAAGTTCAGATACCCCCCGCCCCCCACATGGCATTCTTTCACCCAGCTTATGCCATGGAAACCAGAACAAGCTGGGCAAATTTACGCTGGAAGTGTTTCAAAAGGTTGGTGTATATTTCTGAACAAGATGTACCCATATTTTTAGGGGTTTTAAAAATAATGTGTTGTATTTTCTGTACTCTTCTTAGGAACAGTGTCAGTGAAGAAAAAAAGATGGATTTTGACAATGTGACGTTTAGTGGGGTTGTTTGTGAGGCTGAAATATTAACACAAACTATGCCAGTGATGAAGGCAAGGGCCTGTGTGGCATCTGTCAGTGGCAGAGGAAGTGCCCAGAGAGTTACTGTGAACAAAAGCCTATTAACAAAGCTTCTTCATTTTCTACCTGTTGAAATGACAGATGAATACCGGCAGAATGTGTTAGAACGTTATAATATGTTTACTCGTTTCCCTTTTTGGTTCATAAAGTAGTCTGGAAAGATGACAAACTTAGAAGCATGTGCGTTATTTGTGGTGGGGGAGGGAGGAAGTATTAATACAAAAAAGGTACTTGAACTGTTTGCATTATTGATCAACTGATGTTTTTTTCTATTCATTTCATGTGATTATTTTGTTTATTATATCCAAGAGGTTAAGCTTTATTATAAAAAAAAGGTCTTTCCTTTTTTAGGCTTCTAATTTTTATTTTTGAGAAGTAAAGGCTGTAGAATTGATCAATTTGAATAACCCTAAAACTGCATGAAGAAGAAGTGTTCTTAAAACCACACGGCATGACTCTGTAGGCAATGTTAGAAGATTTTGGCATTCATTGTTGAATTCCGTGCACACGTTTTATTTTCTTTTACTCTTAATTTGCATGTCAAGAAAGTGGTTCCCTTTTTTTCCTCATTATTTCATTTTATTCTCTGTGAAGACACTGTAAATTTATTTTGATCTCATTTTCTTTCCGTTAGATTTATTTTCTTCTGTAGTGACGTTTAGAAAGGTATTTTGGGTATCATTCTTTGAATTCTTCAGGGGTTATAGCTAACTGGTGACAGAAAAAAAATTATCTTGTTCACATTTGTTGCTTACTGATTGCACATCTTAGTACTCTTATAATTTCTCTAATTTGCATGTTACAGAACGGAAGCCAGGACAAGACATAGAAATTAAAGCGAGAGAACATTACACAGTGGTCGTTGACTGAAATAATAATCTGCATGTTGTTTTCCCTTCTCCCTCCTGCATGCAGGGATTTGGTTTCGTAACTTTCGAAAATAGTGCCGATGCGGACAGGGCGAGGGAGAAATTACACGGCACCGTGGTAGAGGGCCGTAAAATCGAGGTGCATGTTCAAAATATTTTCCTTTACATCTTTTTGATAAATGTCTGCTTCACGCTCATTCGTTGTTTCAGATGCATCATTGTGTCTTGTATGTGACCCTGTTCCCTTCTCATTGTTTATATATATATATATATTTATATATAAAAAGGAAAACTGGCCTTACTTTTTTTTTCGTTTTATTTTATTATGTTACTCTTATTACTGCTGAAAGGTGGATGGCAAACGTGAGACCAAAAAAGGTTAATCTGAAAGTTTTTTGTTTTTATTTTATTTTTTTATTTTCCATGTTTTAAGAGTCCATGGGTGCAGTAGGTTCCAAACAGTGGAGAGAGTGTTGCAAAACAAAACAAAATACAGAGCAGTTTTTTTTCTTTTCTTTTCTTTTCCTTTCCACTGCAGGGTTGACGAGGGATCCACAGTGGTGTGCAAATTAAGCCAAATTGTGAAAGAAATAGCATTCAAAAGAACAATTGTTTTTTTTAAAAAAAATGAGAGGTTTTGTCCTTAAGCCTTTCATTTTTTTTAAGAAGCCAGTTTGAACCTTTATACTCTTTTGATAATAAAGTGAATAAGCAAACAGGATTTCCTGTGCACTATCTGGCCCCTCTTCACTGATAAAATAAACTCTAAAATTCCAGGACTCAGAATCTCCTCCTTCTACCACTGGATCTCCCTCAACGTGGCCACAGGGTCATATTTGTTAAAACTTAAAAAAAAAAAATACCAGTTATGAATGCTTTAGTCTTTGGAGTAAGATGTTGCATATTTTGCCTTTCATTTTCCCCCTCGACGATAACGCTTAGGCCCCTCACCAAACTCTCAGTAACCATGGTAACTGTATACAAACCATGCTGGCGATGGCGGTGAATGGTAAGTGGTGAAGTCCATCTGCCGTTACACGTATTAGTGCTGATATATCTATATACATATATATACCACGTGAATTTTTTGACTTGTTGTATTAAGTTTTCTTGATGCTCTATTTTTTTGGATATTGGTACGCCTGTAATTGAGTGTACGTTCTAAGCTAGCCTGGGAGGCACTGACTGGATTGAGACATGACCGGTGCACATCTTACTCAGATCGTTAACTCCATATTGTGTTAAACAATGCACCCTCTCTTTTATCCTTTTGTTAGCTGTGACTTTAAAGCTTGAATGATTTTGTTAATTCTTGCGATGTAAAAGGCTCTTGTTCCAAGTGTTGAATGCTAGATGTTGCTTTCCCAATGGTTCTTCCCCCTGAAGTGTTGCACACGGCTAAAACTTGTTTGTCCCTTTTTTTGACATTTATGTTCCCTTGTACCTTGTCTCTCCCTTCTTCTACTCCACTGCATGTTCCTTCATATGAACTTTATTTTATGTTTAAAAAATATTGTTTCTGTGTTACCATGGAGTACACGCATGCTTTTAAATCTTCAATTATGCAGTTTCTTTTAATTTGCTTTTACTGTCTCCTTATTAAACTTTTAAATGATATGACATTGCTTTATTGAAATGATTTGTAAGTTAAAATGGTTATGAAGTAAATGTAATTATAAAAATGTATGATTCTGTTGTGCACCTACTGCCTTTTATAAATTAAAATGCATTTTAGTTTTTTTTTTTTAATAAGTAATCACAGTCATAATGCATGCAACTAATTGAACTGTGGGCTGACCCCAGAATACATGCTCATTTGAGTTTTCTGTGTACATAGGTAAATAATGCCACGGCACGTGTAATGACAAATAAAAAGACTGTCAACCCTTACACAAATGGTAAGTACACACTGGCCTTTTACAAGAAATCGCCTCTGCCTCTGAATCTATTAAGTAATTTAACTAGGGAATCTGTTTCAACAAGCCATGTTTGCCTTAGCATGGCGACCGCTGCCCTGCTGCAGTGAACCACCTGAATCAATAAGATAATTTTCACAACAGAGGTGGGTTTCGTTTTCAGGTTAACTGTGCACGTCCTTCTTCCAGTCTCTCTAGGATGATTCCCACTTGGGGGTGAGATACGGTCATTATTTGGGAATTAGCTGAGTAATTTAATTCATTGTTGTGATAGCAAGTTGAAGGCAAATGGAGGAGGTTTTTATTTTTTTAACCACCACCTCCTCATTGATCAGTAATCACACCTGGAAGTGTGGCTGCAGCATTCGGTTCCTCCCTTGCGTCATCTTGGGAGGTGGTGTGGAGGGCTCCTCGGGACAGGCTCTGTGGTGACAGCAGGGTGTGTCAGTGTGCTGTTTCTTACTCTCTGCATCGCCCAGTGTCCGTGACCCCCCAGGGCACTTCATTTCAGCCCTTCCTGACCAAGGAGATGTTGCAACATTCCCCACACTATGAGTTCATATATAACATGAATTCATAAACACACCCACATATATATATATAAAGAGTCATGAAAAATGTTCAAACATTTTGATTCTTTAATCCTTCTCAGGGTAATTCTGTAAGATATATAAGGGAGAAAAGCTGCTGATCACATACTTCACTGTACCAAAAATTATAAAGAAAGTCAGGCACGATTAAAGTATATGCGCTTAGCAGAATATTATACCCATTAAAATGAGCAGAATAAAGACTGAAAGAGCCCCATAATGAATGAAAATTTTTCAAATAAAAAATTATATGTATAACATGGTTTGAACTAAATTATGGTGGGAATTATACCAAAATGCTAATGGTTGAGTTGAATTGTGAGACTGAAAGATATTTTTTCTTTGTTTTATAGGTTTTTAAGAATAATATAATTTTATTACTGTCGTAAGGGGAAAGTACTGAATTTTCCATTTTTAACATTTTAATTATATATAAAACATGGAAATATAGAGTCATTTGCAAAAAGAAAGAAACATTAAAGAAAAGACTAAATATATTTTGAGTAACACCACTGCCAACTCAGTTTCCTATCTCCCTCCTTAGAGGACACCACTATTATAGATCATTGCCTATCCTTTTATTTTGCATTTTATGCATATATATGGAGTAAGTATATATGTTTACAGCATTGACATTATTGTATACATGCTTTTTATATAAATAGTATCATGGTATACAGATAGATCATTTTTAATTGGCTTTCATAAATCCATATGACATTCTTTCAATGTTAATACACATAGACCAAGTCCATCCTTTTTAGTAGTTATGAAATATTCCATATATGGATATATGGATTTATTCTGACTTTTCATACTGATTGATTTAAGTTTGTTTTTTTCTGTATAGTCATTACCATTAGGTAGTTTTGTCCTTGTTTTTCTTTTCTCTTGTGCCAGTGGCTGCCAATCTGGCTAAGTCAGTTTGTTCTTATTTTTAAAAAGGGCACCATTAAAGAAAGATATATCTCAATATAATAGGGCTCTAAGTTGAAAGACCAAAAGAATTATTTATTCTGCTGACCCATTTTCCCAGCTCCAACAACCCAAGACATAGCCTTAAATGGAATAGAAAAGTTTCACAACAGACTTTGGATGCCCAGTGCTGAAACGAAGCCACCTCTGATTTATATGTCAGGAAGCCTTTCTGCTTGGGTAAAATGACAGCTCTGCAACTTGTCAGAGTTAGTATGTGGTGACATCAACCTGACTATTGGGCATTTTTAAAAATTATAAACTAGTAAGCATGTGTGTGGGTGTGCATGTTTTCATGCATATGCATGGGTGCTCATGTGTACTGTGTATGAGAGAAAATGAAGTAGGGAAGCTAAATATTGTTCCTTAAGCCATATGTATGCATATTTATCTTAAAGAAAGAGTTATTGATCAATGTCATACCCAGGGGCTGGAAACTGGACCTGTGGGATTTTGCATACAATTCAAAGCACATTCATTAATAGCCAACATTTCTGGAATACTAACTGTATGGCGTCATGTTAAGCATAATAAATACCCTAGGCCCACATGAAATTCTGTAAAGAGGAAATAGTGATTCCTATTTTAAAGGTGAAGAAACTGAGGCTAGAAAGGAAGAAGTAATTAGTGAAGTCCTTTTCTTTTGTTACGAAGTAACAGGATCTCCTGGCCAGGCCTGTGTGTGCGGGAGTGTATCACTTTCCCTCTCATCCTACAGAGTTGCACTCAAATAGCAGCCAGCTACAATAACAAAAAGGGTTTTAAGTGTGGACCCCAACTTCCTGCCAGGTGCTGGCATAAACACCCCACATCCCATTCCAGGTAGCCATGCATTCCATCCTTAGTTTCCAGAAATGAGCCATGTGGGGCTCTCGTCCATCTGTCTGAAAGAGGCCACTCAGAAGCTTATCCTGATGCAGGGACTGAGTGAGGTACCTAAGGGGTCAATGGGCAGTCATAAAAGAACTGACTTGAAAAATAAAATGTAAATCCTCCTTACTTAAAGGCGGGTGTAGTTCTTGGAGACTTTTGGTATTTTAAAAAAGCAGTTCTCAAAGCTTTTCCAATTTTTACTTCATGAGTATCATCACTACAAAGGCATTTTCTGATAAATTGAAATAAAACTTAACTGAAAAAAGACAGAGACCCTCTGAGATCTTTAACAAGAGGGATTGTACCAAGAGGAGTTGTTATCACCACACACACACAAAGAAAGTGGTAACCATGTGAAATGATGGATATATTAATTAGCTTGAGTGTGGCAATACTTTACAAAGTCCATGTATATTAAATCAACAAGTTGCATACCCTAAATACGTACTAATTTTAGTTGTCAATTATACCTCAATGAAGCTGGAAGAAAAGAGAAAAGTCAGAACCAATAAGTCACATTAAAATGAGAAAATTAAGTCATCAGTGAGATTCATTAGCTATCCAATTCATTCTCAAAAACCATAAAATTTACACCTCAGCAAAATTATACATTACTAGAGTCATCACATTTTGAGGTCATCTTCCAATGGTGAAATGTAACTATCAATGTCAACATTATAGTTTTGCATTCCTTCAGTCATGTATCCAACAAAGGTTTGAGTAGTTGCAAAGTTTCCAGTGATTAATAGAGTTGGCTGTGGGATGGAGGACCACAGTTAATACTTTCATGGGGAACGTGGATTCTGTTTTCCAGGACATTTTAGCTTGAATGTAAGAGAAGACTATAGAATAACATATAGGGATTTGGAAATCCCATCAGAAAGCTCCACAAAGAGAAAATTGGGCTACTTCTATATTGCTGACTTTTCCTGAGAATTCCAAAACTCAGAGAGGAGTTGGGGTTTACCGTGCTCATTGGAGATCAAATGTTTGCTCTGAAAAACAAGTTGGAAAACAGATTCTTGGGGATTTCCTGGACGTTGGAGAACTGTGGATGTTAGATGGAGCTCTTTTATTTTCTTAAGGATCTTAGGAAGGGTAAAAACTGGACAAAGAGATCCCATCTTATATAAAGAGGTTGACTTTGTATCAGCTCTGCCTTTGAACAATAGGCAAGTTGTTTAAACTCTCCACACACCACTTCTCTCAAGTGGGAATTGCAGACACAATAAGTCCTCCTACATAGAATATTTGTCACTCTTATGGGAGATAAAGTACTCAACACAGTGCCAGAGTACAGAGTGCCCTAAAAACTTAATTACATAATAATCTCTATAATAAATAGCCATCTTGTTCTTCTTTTGCTATAGGTAGTAAGTTGAATTCGGACAGACATGCCCTTTAAAGGATCAAACATTCAAATGCCAGTGGAGGCTGCACAGCTAAAGTAAATGACCAAACAGAGAAGGTCTGATAAACTCTGTCTTTTTAGACTATCTTTCATTTACATATGGGGAAAAGCAAGGTATTTCTCTACCAGAAGAACAGACAGCACGGGGTCACAATAAAAGATTGCTGACGTTTAGCCGGCAAGCCAGCCACGCCACAGGGAGTAATGGCAACTGACTAACTGGGAGTTTAATGGAGGGGGGCTCTGGTCACGCCCCAGCAGTCAAAAGTTGCTGTTTCTACTCATGTTTCAAGAGAACCCAAAATCCTACATGAACAGCTGGGAGTGGCCACTATCTACTAATCCACTAAGAGGCTCAGTATCTCAATAGATATGCCCTGGTGGACCTAAGGATTTTCTAGAATATTCTGAGATGTTTGGTTTCTATGAAACTTTTTGTTCCAACTTTAGTTGAAATCTGAATGTTGACAAGAAATATATGTGGCAAAGAAATAAATAAATAAAAAATACTAAGTGAACCAAACACGGCCTGCCACTAACTTTTCATTTTGGGCATTGCTTGGTGCACCATTTCAATGACTGGGCCCCTGGCACGCTCAGTGCATGTCTTTAGAAAATATCGGCCTGCAGTTTTGGAAACCCCTGTGGTGTGTTTAAGGGTACATTCTTAAATGTGTTTCTTCAATATCTAACCTGATAAAGCCCCAGAGAAGGTCTGTGCAAGTGTGTGTGTGTATGTGTGTGTGCACATCCAGACTTGCCTTTCAACACCTCGTAGAGCCATAGTGAATACCAGGGATCTTGGCCAGTGTTTGCACCGAAAGCTGGCCGATGACCTTTGAGAAGCTACATTTGAGGATGGGAGCACTGATTTTGATGCAGCCCCTCCAGGCCCAGCCACGGAGGGGTCTTTCTAAAGAACTCCTGTGTCAGATACGGAGAAGACCCCCACGTGTCTGTTCTCTGCTCCACTGCCTTGTTTTATGGGGGTGCCCGGGAGGCCTGGAGCGGTGGGCTTTATCAGCTGTTCTCCTTTTGTTGTAAGCCTCATTGTTCAGTTTAATGTCCTTGATCAAAATCTGTGAATTTGTAGGGCCTGGGGATGTACACAAACTGCCTGAGAAATTAAAACTGGGATCATTTTGTCCATCTTCCTGACAGTGCAGGCTCCTGTCTCCAGCAGGGTTATCCCAAGGGTCTCTTCCAGGTACTAGATGGAGACACAGGGACTAGAATTCTATTTGCATGTGATTTGCATACATTTACATAAGCCTGCATGAGCTCTGAAAGTCTTAACAGAAGTGATTTTCAAGGGCTGTATTCTTATTGCCTTTCTCTTGAAGACAGTCACTCCTAATGGGGTCCTTCTTTATTAGATGTATATCAGGAAGCAGGTCATTGGAGGTTGGAAGAAGATAGAATCCTAGCCAAAAGGAAATGAGTCTATTAGAAAAAACTTTCTATTCCTCCAGTTCCTTTGGAGCAAAACTAAGTAAATATTTATGGAGCACTGACTTTTCACCAAATGCAGTTTTAGTTGCTGGGAATTCACATTGGATGGCAGACCTACTCACTTTATCATTAATTTTAATAAAGGAGATGGTAATAAAAACAATTAAGAGCAAGCAGAGAAAGGAAAAAGATAAACTCAGGTAGTGTTAACAGCTATACAGGAAACAGAACTGGAAATGGAATCAGGGAGTAGCCCAAAGGAGGGATGAGGAGGGTGTGGCATTAAGTAGACTCTCCTGGGCAGACATTGGAGACCTAAAGCTCATCAGGTCAAAGTTGTCAAGAGCTAATGGATCAGTCTAGATAGATAGATGAGAAAGAGAGAGATTAGATGGATAAAGATAAACAGAAATGGGAAAAAGGTTATTTGGATCAAGGAAATGAGGAAGATGAAGGCATATGAGAGAAACATAGTTTTTAGGTCATCTTAGATACCCCTTGAAAAATCTCTTTCTTTGAGAAAAATGAAAGACCATTGGCATAACTTATATTTGACAGTTACATCAAAATTAATGGATGGGTCCACACTCAATGAGTGGTGTGTTTCAGCTTCGTGTGCAAATTTAAGACAGCTAATAAGGTTGTATACAAGAAACGAAACTCTACTTGAGTAATGTCCAAAAGACCCTTTCTCCACTACCAGTGAAAGGTAGGGCATAAGCAGGGTGTAAGAGGGAAGAAGGGATAATAAACTAATTAATAATTCATTTAATATGGCTCCGCATAGATTTCTTGCACAAACTCTTGACCTCTATGAAGGACTAGACAGAGAATGCTAAATATGTTTAGATAACCCTGTAGTTTTATTTTCAAGTAGTTTGCTCCGTTTTCTCTCAAATTTCAAATAACTCAAAACGTGGACAGTAGTTCCCAGGTCCCCCCAAATTGGGAATTTTCTTATTTGAGAAGCAGTGGAATTTCAGTTGCTCAAATTGAAGTCATTCCCACCTTTACAGAAGGCATATTCTGAAATGTTTGGGTATAATATTTATTTTTATGTCACTATAGGAATTCCTGTAACACAACATATGGTTAATATGAGAGGAAGTTGTGAGTATGAAGTTTAAGAAACCATTGGGAAAATAGCTCTCAGAATTTCATGTCCTTTTCTATAGGTCTAAAACATGGCTAAGGATTTTTCATTAATAAGCCTCCCAAGTAATTCAAGGACAGCCCTCTGAAAAACTCCATCCTAAGAACATCATGGGGATGGTAAACCACCAAGCTTACTAAAGATGGAACAAAAAGTTTCATAGAAACCAAACATCTCAGAATATTCTAGAAAATCCTTAGGTCCACCAGGGCATATCTATTGAGATACTGAGCCTCTTAGTGGATTAGTAGATAGTGGCCACTCCCAGCTGTTCTTACACGCAGGCCACTCGGGTCAGACACTGGCTGTCACACCTCTCCCTTCGGGAGAGAGCTCAGGCAGTTCTCATCAGGAATACCTTCCTTTGCAACCCAACTTTCACCATTGCCTTTGCTCAGGGGCATTTATTAAAAGACCTCCAGTGTTGGATCCTCAGCCCAAGGACACAGGTTTTCCACCTAAAGGCAGCACACCTGTCCTTCATTCTCTTTCAGGAATTCCATAGAATGGATGTTTTCATAAAGCTATGCCAGCAAGAACAGGAAATGACCGCCAAACCCTAAAACGTGATCATTCTTCTGAGATTGTTCGTTCCCTAAATAGTGCCCAATGAGTCTCTAATATGGATAGTTCTTTGCTTTGCAAGTGATCTCCTATGCTCTTTTCTTGAGTAAAAGTTTTTGAAGGCCCAGGATTTATTTTTACAGAACTTGAGGAAAATTACAGGATTCTGTTCATCTTATATGCGGGTTATTTGAAAGTTACCTTAGATATCATGCATTGATTAAGAATCGTTATGGTTCTCGCAAACAGTAAAATGTATTCCACACTAAATTTCTACTGGATAAATGTCATTTTCTTTGGTATTTAAAAAGCACTTTGGAATTCTAGTCTCTGGGTCATAATTACAAATGACAATTATCAGAATATGTTGCTGCAAAGAATTCTGTTCATGTGAGCTTTCAAACTTTTATGACCCTAACACACAGAGACATGTTATGTATTATTTTAGTAGTGATCCATGAAAGAATAAAACAATAAAATTATTATAGTGATTCTAGAAAATGTTGATATGGAAGAAAATTAATTACCACATCATTTATAAAATGTTCACTTATAGCTGGTCAGTAGCTTCCATACTATTAACTTGTATAGGCAGAAAATTAAAGAAGGGAATAAATCTGTTTCCCTACGTATAGTTTTCAAATAATTTTTACACATGTCCAAACTATATATTTTCTGAACTTTAAAATTAAAAAAAACACCAACCCATTAGATCTGCAGTTAATTTGCAATGATATTAGTTACTGAATCAAAAATGATATTAATGTTTTTGTATATCTATTTCAAGGCTGGAAATTGAATCCAGTTGTGGGTGCGGTCTACAGTCCCGAGTTCTATGCAGGTAAAGAATTTCTCTTTGCATGATGTCTTCTTGGTCTTTTCTATATGTGCTTTGCCTGGCAATAAAGAATGAACATTGTTTAAAAAAAAAAAAACAAACGAAAAACCTAAACCAGGTAAATCCTTATCCAAAGAAGTTCTAAGTGATTTTTTGGACAAAATCAAAAGTGTTTAAAACCCTTTAGAAAATAAGGGGGGATCATGTAAATTCATGTGGAGTAAGCATAGAGCCGTTGCTCCTAATGACATTTTCCATGGCTTTTGCCTTTGCAAAGTGCTGAAGCTTTGTTCAAGAGTGAATTGAACAAGTGTAGAGCTACTTATGCCCATTTTATGTCAGTACACCTGGATGTGTTTTTTTAGTCACACATTTCCATTTGGGGTTGCATTTTTTCCTTAGCAAAGCAGAGAACTGGACTATTGATTCCAGTAACGTGGCCGTGTTCAAATTGACAAAAGAAAAACTGTTTAGAAAACTGGAGAAAACTAAGCTGTCTTTTTTTTCTCCATTAATCAATTTCCTTTAGCAATTCCATTTCTCTCTGCTTTGCCTTCAAGGCTGTATCTCTCTTCACCCCTTCCCTGCCTACCCCACAATAACTACTCAGTTGGCAATCCACTGTCATAGAAAACTTGATCATCAGATTCGGAGAGGGAGTAACCCAGACGCAACAGTGGCTGAGATTTTTGCTAGCTTGGCCTGTCACTGCTGCCTGTCGTGTCCTTGGTTATTAATAAGGCTGCACGTAACACCTGCAACCCTTAGTAGATTTGGCCCATGGATATTGAAAAGAGGTCTTTCCTGATGTGACCTTTATTTTTTAACAAGGAGAAAGAAAAGACCAATTGGTCTATCCAAGGGTTAAGTCAAATCCCTTGCTTCTTCTCTTCTGGGATGCCTTATTGCTCTCATTGTCCTGATGCTAAGCATCCACCCTAGTGGATGACAGAACAGCATAGGAAATTTAGACAGCTATTTAGCATAATAATCAACTTGATTTTTTAAAAAAGGTAAATCTGGGAAAGCCCAATATGCATTCTGGATTTTAAGTAGACAGTGTTTGTAGTTGTTCTTCATGTGTGAATTTTACCACAAGTCGGGGTTAAGTCCAAGGGCTCTATGACTGTGAAGTAGCAGTGTTGACTCTTATGAGTGGGGAGAGACATAGCTCCATGGCTTCTCATGATCATGTGGTGGAACCCACATGCTAACAGGACACCTACAGAGTGACCAATGTGGATACCGCACCCAGGGTTTGAATCCTGGATCCCTAATTGCTGGCTGTGTGACTCTAGGCCAAGTTACTTAACCTCTCTGTGCCTCAGTGTCTTCATCTGTTAAATGGGAGATGATAATAGTAATGAACTCACAGGTGTTTATCAGAATTACTTGGCTTAATATATGAAGTGTTTGGTGCTTAGCTGGCACCATATAAACATTGGGTAAATAGAAATAAGTAAGTCAATATCCCACCTCGTTGCCATAACTGGAAAGTTAACTGAGACCTGATGCTGGGGAATTGTGAGTGTACCACTAGACCAGAAGATTCTCTCCATATCTCCTGAGAAGAGTAGTCCTTCCATTCTCAGCATGTCCTTTTGGGGGAAGTTAATTTCTGGGACCACAGGTAAGGCAGTCTGTTCAGGGGTCACAGATGTTGTGGGGGTACATCCTTGCCCAAAGATAAAAAAAAATGAAATTGCCCAAAGATCCAAGGAGACTGTTGGACAACTGCCCTGTGCACCTGCAGATGCTCCCCAGTGAAATGCAGTAGCTGGAGTAAAGAGGTGGCAGATTCTGTGTGTATGTGCATGTGCACATGTGTGTGCCTGAATTCTTGTGTGCACACTTTCTCCCCAAAATTATGGGTCAGGAGCAAGACGAAAGATGTCATCTGATGGGGAGGTAGGGCGTGTATTGGAATACAGTGAGGAAAGTGCATTTTTCCAGTCCCATACAAACTAGTTGGGCATTTTTGTCTCTGGCAATCAGGAAAACACCAAGTATCTTTTTCACATGTGATTTCAAACCTATATGCATATCTGGGGGTGTTTAAGAGAACATTAAGATAGAAGAAACAATTCAGAGTAACTTACATGTACCAGAATAAATTAATCTGTGTAACTTTCAGAACGGCGATTTAATTTAGCCCTGGGCCCACCCTCAGCTGTTAAATTACTGGGCTACAGAGAAAGAATGAGTTACAATAAGGGTCGATATGGGCCAAGTACTTTCCATGGTCAGGCGCTGTTCTAAGCATTGTGCCTAAATTAATGTGTTTGAACCCTCGTCGCAATTTTCCAAGTGAGGAGACTAAGGTTGAAGGAGTTTGCATCATGGGACTAAAACTGCATAACTGATAAGAAGCCAGCTAGAATTTGGAATCAAGAGCCTGAGTTCTTTACAACCAGCTTATACAGCTGCCTTCTCTTTTATGAATATTAAAATTCATAATTCTTACTGACTGTGCCCTATGATAGTGGACCATACGTGTAGACCAGTCAAATTAAAGAAGAGAAGGAAGTAAGATAATTATTTTGGATTATTTCCTCCACCACCACCATATTGAGACATGTTCTCTAGTTGTGTCAGGGGAAGCTTTAAGGAGTTTAAACAACCAAATAATTATTTTTATGAGTTGCTCCGAAACACTTAAACCTTAAAAAAAATGTGGCATGGATAATTAAGTGATACTTGAGAAACCTGTACATTCGTGTTTTCAGTTGTCAGTATCTGGCCTCTCCTTAATCAGAAGCTTTCCCTTTTTAGACAGAGTTTGCGATATTCAGAAATGTGAGGAAATATTGCTGCAAATTCAATTACTCCAGAACAATTCCTTTGAAATATTTAAAGACATATAAACACTGAGACTCCAGCTAGCTTAAGTCTAAAGTTTCAGTCACCTGTATCTATGGAATGCATACAGGCATGGGCAAAAGTAGGTTTACAGTTGTAATACAAATAGATGATATAATAATTAACAAATAATAACACAAGAATAAACTGTTTTGTATGCTCACAACTGTAAACCCACTCTTGCCCATCTTTGTATATGTAAAGATAGATCTGTAGAATGTGTTCATTGACATAACCAGGTATAATTACTAACGTCACACATTTAAATGCTCATGACTAAAGATTTCAGGGGCATTTTAAATTTCCCCAAGTATAAAAATAGTCTGGATATATTCTACAATTTTGAATATGCCTCAAAGCTGAAATGAAGACCCAGTCATTGATTTGCTAGGGATATTTAGCCGGCCAGCCCTGTATCTGCCTGAGAGAGAAAGCCAGACTTATTAACCATTTCTCTATATAAGATTTTGTGTTAATGACACATATCATAATATTCCCATAGTATAATTATTGATTTTCTGAAGCTTATGCAGAATTAACAACCCAGCCTCCAATTGTCTCTCAGAATGGGGCATGAAAAGTTCACATATTTTGTAAATTAAAATCGATATTTTCAATCTCTCCTAAAGGTAATTTTCCTAATTTAGTGGTCTTTTCCCTAACATTTATTTTCTCTTTTAATTATAAAATGGCAGGTTATTGATTTTTCTATATAACCTCTTGACGCCCTGAGTGCATTTTTATTGCTAACGCAGGGTGGGGGTGGGGAGAGCAGTTGCACCTCTTAATGAGGACCTTTAATTACTAGCTGAACAGTATTAATTTGCTTTGATAAATTATGACATGCACTCTCCCTTGCGTGCACGTTCCAGAGGAAGCATTTAGAAAGCTGTTATGGGAGGTCTTTCATTTCGTGTGGTTCTTCTGAACTCTCATCAAGTCATATCTGGAAGAACTCTTTGAAATGCTTATCCAACACAATCTCCAAAAGCAAATATACATAAATCAGCTTAATCCCACGGACATATATAAATCTTCTCCGAAGACAAGTGGGTGTTTCCCTATTATACTAAACAGCATTGATTATTTTTCTTAAGTCTCATCATCTTCAGACTCCTTGAGGCTTATTCTCAGGACAAAAGGTTATTAAGTCAATTTTAAAAAGTCTAGGTAGGTCTCAAAGACTTTAGCTTCTATCTATGGCCATTCCTTTTTAGAATTTAAAGAAAATTGAAGGCCCTAAATAGAGGTAGAGTATCTACAAATACCTGTTCCCAGTAGCATGCTTCAACTTATTTAATGTAATAAGAAATAGTGTTTCTAAGAATCTCAATAAAGAAGGCTCAAAGGGGATTTTTACAGTTTCCCTGTCTTTGTGAGAAATTCCCTTTGCTTGCTAATAAAAAGATTTTTACAAAGCGGTGTCTTTGAGAGATAATCATGATATCTAGCCCACGAAACTGTTGATCGGAAGCAACTTTAATCTTCATAAATAAGTAAAACAAAATAAAAATAAATAACAGAAGGTTAGACAAAGATGTCGACAGGGTACTGACAAATGGCAAATTCATCTGTTTCTCAATTGCTGCTAAGATCGCTGCAGAGCTTAGCCACCCTGTATATCATATCTGCCAACTCATTTCTGTGATTAAATATTCCATCAGTGGGGCTCTACGGCGGCAGAGCTTAACAAGATTCATAAGATGCACCACTTGAACACGCATAACTCACTTCCATGGATGAAGAGCACCCCACTTGCAAAGGAAAATTGGAATCCAGTTAAATTACTCCACAAGTCGCGATCAATAAGGAAAGGAAAAGATCTTTCAATTCAATGCAAATCTAAGATATAGTTAGGCTCTGATGACAAGAAACACACAATTCAAGTCAGTAGTAGGAAGACAGAGTAAATCACTCAAAAACCTTGAAGATGACGATGAAAAATAGTCTTGGTGAGACTATAATTATGAGCAGGGTTTTTGAGGGCGGGGGCAGAGAAGAAAGGGGATCTTGAATGTATACTCCTCCTAAAAATAAAAGTTTCTGTTTCCGGGGTAGGGGGACAAAAAAGTAAATAACGTGCACTTAAAGGAGGGCAGACATGGCTGCAGTCACATTTGAAAGGCGGTCAGGTCTTGATAGTAGGTTATCCTGGGGTTATAGTAGGATTGGGTAAGAGATAATGAGTATAAAATAACATTATAGGCAGTAAAGTAAAATAAAAATATGAGAGATTAGTGTAACAACTGAAGTCACCTTGATTACATCCACATCACTACAAGCCTGGCCATGGACCATGTGACTGGATACCAGGCGAGGTGATGGGAAAGTGGATTGAAATCTCAATATCAATTTTAAAAATGAAGAGGATGGATATAGCACTCTGTGATTGCTTATCTTGAAAGGGCAGCTGTATTTGACCTTGAATTACTAGTTTTTGTGGGCTTTTGGGTCAAAAGAAGGTAGATGTTGGTCTCCCTCCCAGTTGCTCCCCCACCCATGTCATTTGACTGAGTCTATTACAGTCAGGAGAATGACCTTCAGCCATACTTTTAGATGGACTTCTTTCCAGCTCCCTTCTGGAAGTTTAGATACAATAGCATCTGAAAAAAGTAAGATTATCCAGAACCAATGGTAACCGTAGTCCTTGACCTAAGCTGCTTTTTTTTAATTGGTCATAGTCCTAGACTTTGGGTTGGGCTCAGGATGCTCTGCCAAAATACTAGGGACAAAGCATGCCATTTGGGGTGACTACCTTAGCGTCCTGAAAGAGAGGAGTGTGGGTTTGACAGGTACCTGCTACCACTCTGACTCCCTCAAAGCATCCGATATTCAGGCGCTCCTCTTAGCATTAACATTCCCACACCCACCCAGAGGACCAGACTCATCCAGACACACAGCCATGGCAATAAGGAGCCATTCCTTATGAACAATGACCTTTGGCTCCAAAATGTTTTGTGTAATTTACACATCTGCCAGATTAAATGCAGTGCACTTCTGTGAACTGGAACAGAAGGATCCAGATTTAAGTCTCCAAGCAAAGGATTTTCAGCCTGGAAATGTTCCACTTCAAAGACTTTTATCTCCTACATCTGTTTACCTTTGCCTCCTCCTTTGGTTGCAATTCACTTTCATTCACTCCTCTCCTCCCCCATCTGTCTGTATTAGATTTCACTTCATCCCTGCCCACATTTGGCCTTCATTTTTGCCTGGATTCTTCCTTGTCCTACAGAGAGAATGCATCTTAGCTTTTATGAAGCCTATAGGGTATTTTTTTTTTTTTTATCTTCAGAACTTGCTTATGTGCTGAAAACAGCATTTCCTAAATAAATGAGTTTCCCTTCTGCTGCACGGAAAGTCTATCAAGGAGAGCTCCCCCAAAGCAGGGAGCTACAGGATAGTTGTAGGAGCCCCACATCTAGGCTGTGGAGGAAGATGAGGTTTCATAGGGAAAGTTTCAGGCTGCATCATCAGTATACTGAACAACTCAAAATATCAGCAACGTAAGGCAGTTTTGGGCACTTACAAGCCAGGCATTGTGCTAAACACTTTGCATCTCCTCATATCCTCAAAAGAATGTCATAGCATTATCTTTCTTATAGAAATGATGAAAACAAGGCTACATGGAGAGTTATCTCATTCCCTAAATCACAAAACTAGTATGTTAAACAATTGTGTTTATTACATGAAGGTGCTTTTTCTAACCTCAAAGCCCATGTTTTTCATTGCCTTGCTGTGCAGTTTCCTCCATAGGAGTAGGTGAGGGCACTCTCCCAATGTCTTCTATCCATCAAGTCATAGAGTATCATAACTACTAAACATATCTTTGCATTTAATATTACACACATGCCAAACTACATGCTGGGATCTTTACATATATTTACATAGATTACAGCTTGGCAGGGTAAGTGTCATTATGTGTTGCAGATAAATTAGAAATCCAGTCAAGTTAAGTTGCCCAAGGTTGCTGACTTTGAAAGCCAAAGAGCTGGACCCAAACCTATCTTTGTGATTATAAAGCTCATTCCTTTTTATTAAACAACTTGCCCCCACAAATGTTTTAATTAATCCAACATTCTGGATCAATGGTTCTGAACCGGGAGTGATCCCCACTCCTACCCCACCCTAGAGGAATTAGGAAATTTCCAGAGATATTTTTCATTGTCACTTTGGGGGGATGGATGTTCACTACTGACATCTAGTATGTGGAGGCCAGGGATGCTGCAAAGCATCCTGCAATGCACAGGGCCGCCCCTTCCCGCCCCACCACAAGGAATGATCTGCCCAAAATGTTGATAGTAATAAATAAGGTTGAGGAATCCTGTCCTGATAGGAGCGCACTAGTAAAGCACACCAAATATCCTAATAACTCTTATGCTCTGCTGCCTGCTACTGCTAAAGATGCACAACAGCTGTAATTATCAATAGCAATCAAAGCATTTAAAGAGAGATATTTGCCCACATATTTCCTCTTCTGGGCCTTACTTGTGATTTTTGACTCCAGAAAGGATAAGCATAAAGTTTGATTATACACTGCAGAGCTGTATCAGGGGTTCCCAAAACCACACTGTGATTGGCCAGAAGGATTCTCAAGACTTAGAAAGGCTCAGTTCCATTTTTATTTCAGCAGAAGGACACAGATTAAAAATCAGCAAAGAGAAAGAGTACAGGGGGCAAATCCCAGATGTCCAGGAAAAAGCTTCTAGATGCGCTTCCCCTGTGCTATGGAGTCACAGGGATTTGATTTTCCCAGCAATGAGGTCCGACACCGTGTGTGCAGTTGTCAGTCAAGGAAGCTCACCTGAGATTCGGCATTCAGGGTTTTTATGTGAGAGTCAGTCACAGAGACAGGGAACATCCATGTGACTGTCCTCGACTACTTAAAACTTAGCCCCCAGAGCAAAAAGCAAGCATTCACCAAAACTCAAATGGATACAGTAAACTACCTGATCAAACTGGTACTGTGTGAATTACCTTATCAAACTGGAGGCCTTAGGCATCCAGAAACAGTCTTATCAGGTAGTCTATTCCAAGGGCTCAGATCTTATCCCCTGGGAGTTGCCTAAGGGCCAGTCCTAAAAACTGGCCTTTGGGAGGGGGATGCAGATTTGCTGGTTTCCAGCAGCCCAGCTGAGTTAACCCTTTCTTGCACTGGAAAAAAAAAATGAAGGTGAAAAGTTCAGAATATACCACCAATGTTATATTGGTGATAATGATGGCGGTGTTTGGCATGGTGATATAAGACATACCACTGTGTTAATTGATTCTAGTAGAATCCAGCTGAATTTAGCTATTAAAAATAAGTGTGTGGCCTAACACTTAGAGAAGGGCCAGCAGATTTCTTCAGGAGAGGGCCAGTTAGTAAACATTGTAGGTCTTGCGTGTCATCTGGTCTCTGTCACAGCTACTCACTCTACCGGTGTACTGCAAAAGCAGCCACAGACAATACACAGTGAATGGGCTTGCCTGTTTTCCAAGCAAACTTTATTTAAGGACACTGGCATTTAAATTGCATATCATTTTCATCTGTCATGTACTAGTGATTTTTTTTTTTAACTCCAACTATATAAAACTGTGAAAGCCACGGCTCTATTCTGCCAACCCTGGCTTCAGAAGTCCATATTTAATAAACAAGAAGCCACTAGTTTACGCTTTGAGGAGTTTCATTGCAGTGGCTGTTTTTTAGCATTGCCCAGGTTTAGCAATTACACACTACAGGAACTTGTAACGTTCTCTGGCTGTCACTCATTTGTGTGATACTCATCGAGGAAGGGCCAAAGAAAGAAGCTTGTACAAATTAACACAGGCCACTGCCTTGCATCGATTCACCCTTTAGCTCCAGTGACAGCGCTGAGGGCCTGGGAAGTGCCGGGCCCTGTGAGCAGAGCTGTGGGAGCAGTCCTTCCCTCCAGAGTTCAGCAGGGCCCCGAAGGATGCCGACAGAGAAAGAGACTCCGTGTAGAATAAATGGTGGTACCTGCTGGAGCACTGAGAAATAACAACCACCTGCATTGGGAGTCAGAGGGGTAATATAAATTGGGTTTTGAAGGAGAAGAATAAGTAAGAGTTCACCTGGAAAGAAAGTGGGGTAAGATGATTGCAGAGGTAAGTAGGAGTTTGGTAGAGTCCAGAGGAATTTCTCAACCTTTGTCTTCAGAATGCATTGAGCAATTATGGGTACTTGATTTTCAACTACAATGGAAATTTCTGAGGCAAGGTCAGGTTTCCCTCAAAGGCTAAGAAATGTTGATGTGTTGAGATCAGAGGAGACCTTATAGAGAAGAGTTGCAGAAGACCTGATAATACCATACAAAGGAATCTGAATTCTGGAATTCATCCTTTGAGCCACAGGCAACCATTGAAAGCTCTGATAAAAACATAAAACAATCAAAAATAAATAAATGAAACAAGCAAAACACTTGATGATGAGGTAGCCCCCATATCTACCTTTGAAATAAATAGCAGTCTTATGAGGACATATTACTAGCACGTAGGTTAGGCCCCAGCAGCTGACAAAAGCAAGGCCACACCGGCAACTGCTCGCCAGCCCAGGGGTCAGGGTCTTCACAGACCCCAGATTACTAACCCGATGCCCAACCCCAAGGCTACTATAAAACTTGTTTCCTGGTTGTATATAAATCTTTTCTAGGAAAATAAATTCCCAGAGATTTATTTAAAAATGAGGTGATTTTTTTTAAATATATGTTTATTGGCATTGCCATTTTACTATGTAACATTTAGTTTTGAAGATATTTTGTTTCCCACTTGTAGAGTTCTTTCCAAAATGTATAGTTCACTGTTATTAGCTTAAGATTGAGTTCTTGTATAAATGGAGACAAATTGGCCAAAGATTGCTTAACGCTCTGTATGGCAATTATATGTGGATACTCATTCTCCAAGTAGGACACAAAGCTGTCCTGTTGTCTTTTAAAAATGTACTGTTGAGAAACCAGCACACAGAAGGCAAAGCCTATGTAGATGAACTACACCGACGACAGTTACTGTATTTCTAGAACTTCTATAGAACTGTTACAACCCATTACAGTGGAAATACTGGTTTATGAAAAATTAATAAAGCTAGTGGAAAATGAAATCCAGCATCGGCATTAGCTATTTACACCCAAAGAATCAGCCAGAATTAATTATGCTGTATGCTACATTCTAATGAGTTTTTCATTAAACTGTATACCATTATGAAAGCTAAACAAGGATTATTCAAAGAATAATGCCAACGGCTGTTATTTGTTTGAGAGATTAAATTAGCTAATGGGTTATACATTTAAATCTGATGCAAAGGTTAATCGATGTACACTTATCACTGTGTTAAACCCAGTAGCGTTTTATAAACATGAACACCCCAGTATCACTGATGCTTGAAAAAATATGTGTCTATTTGTATGTTTCTAGTGTTTGATTCACATGGTATTGTAAAAATTGAAACTCTCTACATTACTTCTCTGTCAGTTTTAAAAATAATTTTCACCAGTTGAAATTTTCTATTTACTTTCAGCCCATAGATGTGTGTGTGTGTGTGTGTGTGTGTGTGTGTGTGTGTGTGTGTGTGTGTGTGTGTTGGGCATATTTAAACTAATGTATCTGATACTCTCTGAGAGCCTCAGATTGGAAGTGTATTTTCTACTTTCACCAGAAGAATGGAGTCAGGAATGTAAACGTAACCTGGAACAGGAAGAAAAGTCAAGTTGAATGTCCACCCCCAATCCACATATATATCCAATCCCCCCTCAAATAAAGTTTTACTCTTTATCACTCTTGTCCCTAAGAAGATGAGAGAGAGACATTGAAGAAGGCCATCTAGGTCAATTTATAAACTCTTCTGAGCTCCACTGATTGCAGCTAACGCACAATTGCTATTTTTTCCCTCCTGAATGGAGACGACAAACTAAAATGTCTTTAGGAGGAGCCTGTGTGATCAGTGTGTGACACATGCAAGTCAGAGGGGTCCTGTCTCAGTTACGGGAAGGAGTGGCTTTGCCAGGCAGGAATACTGACTCAAATCCACGTGACCCCGTCTCTAGGTTCCTACCAAGGAAGCCAGATTCTGTCTGATAACAGTAAAACATTCCTAATTTAAGTATTTGCAATTGTTTTCCAATCTCAAAGTGTTTTCCATTAATTCTATTATGTTTAGCATTATGTTAGTGTCCAAAGTAAAGAGTGCACTAATTATCAATTTGCCACTTCTTTCTCAAAGGAAGAGGGAACAAATAAGTTCCCAAAGTGCCATGTTTTCAGATTCCAAGTAATAATTATTATTTCCATTATTATTATTACTGAGGCCACTTATTGTTTATCTACTATTTGCCAAACCCTTTTATAAAATGGTTCTAATCCTTACAACAATACACAATGAAATAGATCTTTTTGTCCCTGTTTTACAGATGTGAAAACTGAGGCTCAGGAATGTGAAATCCCTTGCTCAAAGTCAAAGAAACTTACTGTGAATGAGTACAGAAAATGAAACTAAGTGTAAAAGTTTCTAAAGCCCATGCTTTTCCAGTGTTTTCAGACCTCAGGAGTTCACGATTTCTCCTCTCTGTGTTCCCTTCTTCCATGTCTTATTTCTGTCTTGCAAATGGGAATTTCTTATCTGTAGAAGAGCCAGGTGATTCCAGCCAGAGGCCACTGCAGAGTCCTCAGACATGGTTTAGTTGAAACGGGGGTGGTGGATAGTCATCATTCCGAGATTGAAAAAGGTGTTGGATCCACACAGGACCAAGCGTCACCATCAGTAAGCTTTATGAGAAAGTCTGAGCTTTGGAATCAGGCAAAACTAGCTCAGATTTCAGTTTTGTCTCATAGTTTGCTCTCTCTCAGCCTTAGTTTTCTTATGGATTTAATAAGAAAAAATATATGCAATTCATGTAGAACATACGTGGTCAAGTACCAAAAACTCAGTGGCATCATAATGGTTACTTTCATTAATATTGACTTTACTTGAGGTTGCTTATGTAGTTCCTATTACTTTACTATTTTTAGCAGCCTGGGTATTCCCTGGAAACTTATTAGAAATGCAGAATCTCAGGCCCCAACCTAGACCCACTAGATAAAGGTCAGCATTTTGAAAGGGTCCATCAGGTGCATAATAATTAGAATTTGAGGAGCAAGGCTCTAAGCTAGACCTTGTCTATATATTGATACCCATCACCATGAAGGACAAATACCTTAGAAAATAAAACTTACCATCATAGTTTTTGTTGTGGCTGAATGCTAGCCTTCCATAAATACTATATAGACTAAGTTTCATCCTCTTTCTTTGTCTTGAACAGCAATGAAGTCAAAAGAAATTTTTGGCCAGTTTTGAAAAGAAACATATCTTTAAAATTTTTTGGTTGTTTTTCAACAAAAATGAAATAAAGTTAAGGTTTTGGCAAGTATTGATAAAATGATAGCCTCTAAAATTTTTAGTTACAACTTCCTGGGGAGGGGCTGTTGCTGTCCTGAGAGACAGTGACTGTGAGTGCTTTTCCAAACAGGAGAAAGACATTAGAGCAGGGGTCAGAAAACCTTTTCTGTAAAGATACAAATAGTAAATCGTTTAGCCATTGTGGGCTGAAGGTCTCTGTTGCAAGTATTCAACTCTTTCTTGCAGCATAAAAGCAGCCATAAGTAACATGTAAATGAATGAGTGTGGCTGTGTTCCAATAAAACTTTATTTATAAATACCAAAATTTGAATTTTATTGATTTTTTTTCACTTGTCACCAAATCTCATTCTCCTATTGATTTTTTTCTCAGCCCTATAAACATGTTAAAATCATTCTCAGCTCATAGGCTATATAAAAACAGTGGTACGTCAGATTTGGCCAAAAGACTGTAGTTTACCTGCACCTGATTTAAGAGATTGGCTCTAAAACCATGGGTGCAGGCATCTGGTTGGTTTGATTTGCATTTGGTACCACAAGATTTCTGTCTGCATGACCTTGGGCAAGATCCTAAAACTTTCTGTGTCTCAGTAGCCTCTCTATTAAATGGATGTAAGAATGGAACCTGTGTTACAGGTTGTTAAGAGTAGGAGATAATCCGTGTTAAATGTTAAACAGGTTTGCCTGACACTTACCTGATATTCAGTAAGCAATTATGGTAATTACTACTGATAACATGTTTATTATCGTATTGAGTCAGTTGAATAT